>CM066337.1:3472054-4029554 GCA_033807585.1 Hydrophis major
ACATGGACCACTCTGTTGCTGAAGTCGTATTTCCTGCAATCAAGTTTGGTGTGGTTTACCTTGAGTTTGTATCTATTGTGCACACTTGTGTTGTTATGGTTGAAGTTGAAGTATTCATTGACAGGTAGGACATTGCAATGTATGATTTTATATACTATACTTAGATCGGACCGAAGGCGTCGTAGTTGTAGGTTTTCTAGGTCTAGAATTTCGAGTCTGGTGGCATAAGGTCTTCTGCAACGAGTAGAGGAGTGGAGAACTCTTCTTGTGAAATATTTCTGGACTTTCTCCAATGTGTTAATATCAGATACGTAATGTGGGTTCCAGACTGATGAGCTGTATTCGAGTATTGGTCTAGCAAATGTTTTGTATGCTCTAGTTAGTAGTGTGATATTACCAGAGAAAAAGCTGCGTAAGATTAGGTGAACGTAAGATTAACGCCTTTTTGGCTAGGTAGTTACAGCGGGCTCTAGCACTTAGGTCATTAGAGACGAGTAAATCCTTGACAGAGTTCGCAGCGTTGCAAACTCTCCATGGTCCCCAATGCAGGTTTGGAAAAGGGGAACGAGAGAAAAGATTGGAAAGTACAGTAAAAAAAACGGTTGGGGCCCTCTATCAAACCAGCAACAAGTCTTTACTGTGGTCGTTGACCTTTCCCACTGGAATTCTCCCCTCTGACCCGCGGATCATTAATCCCCCCCCTGCCAGATGACAGTCATCCATCACAAGCTCTTGACAGGGCCTGCAGCCAGCTGTGAAAAGATCACCAAAGCCTTCCATCCCCAGATACTCATTTTTTTCAGCTTTCCCCGTTTTCAGCACAGGGAGCTTCCGGGAACAACTTATCATTGGTCCCTTCCAACCAGGAGGTTGCACGCAAAGGTGGGCGCCTGGGCCTGGAAAAGGGTAGGAGGGAGGCAGGGGGGCACCCCATACGGGGGACCTTTCCACACTTACGGCATGTGTGGGTGTGTTTGTGCAGCTCGCCTGTTTGTTTCTCCTCCCCTTCGCTTGCGAATGGCTCTTGAGGGTGCAGACCTTCCCCGAAAACATATATAAAGCGAAAGACCCACTCACCCATCATCACAAAATCTCCAGAACCGTCAAGCCTACAAATTTGAAATTAGGCCTGTATGTTCCTCTTGGCTTCTAGGGGCTCACTAAGAAAGGATTTTTTTTCGAAATGACCATCAGAGCATTTAGAGTATTTCCTACATTATTATTATTATTAACACGCTCTGATGCTAAGGAGTTTCCCCACCTGGAAAGAAATCTGTTCCAGATGCAAAACACAAGCAGAGGAGAGGGGGTTTCAGTTTCACGGAAGCAAGCAGCTTTAGTACAGAAATAGTTGAGTTAAGCCACACCCAGGCTTCTTGCTGTCTCCTCCTTGCTCACGCAGCAAATACTGTTTCAGTTTCCAAACAGCCCTCAATTCTCTCGCACACTGACAGGGCGCTAGCCAGATGAATACTGATGGATGCTGGTTGGCAGAGGCAGATTTCTCCCACCCCCCGGCCTTATTTTCCGCCCCAAAAGCTAAGTTTCATAGCCAAACACGGGTATCCAGCTAGTAGGAACCTATTTTCATTCTGTTCTTCGGGGAGTCTCTCCGTTCGGCATGGGTTATAAACTTAAAATGAGCTTTAAAAATCCAAGTTGGATTTTTTTTTTTTTTTTAACCACTTCAAACAGCAGCAATAAAATTGTCCATTAATAAAGCAAGTTTTTTGTAAGCCCGAAAGCTCAGGGCGGGTGGGGAGGATTCTGGCAACTGGTTTGTAGAGTAGGGTTTGCAAACTGCAGGTGACCCTTGACTTACAATGATTTGTTTAGTGACCGTTCCAAATTACAGCGGCCCTGGGAAAAGTGACTCATGACCCCTTTTCACGCTTACAACCTTTCCAGCATCCCCACAGTCACAGGATCAAATTTGGGGTGCTTGTTCACTGGTTCATATTTACGACAGTTGCCGGGGTCATGGGAGCCCTTTTTGTGACCCCCTTAGAAGCAAAATCAGTGGGGAAATCCAGCTTCACTTAACAACCGTGCTCCTAACTTAACCACTGCAGCGATTCACATAACAACAGCGACGCTAAAGGTCATAAAAATGGGACAAAATTCACTTAAGCCTGGCCACCGGGCTGCTTCTTTCCGCTTCTTTCTTCTTCTACTTTTGGCTCCACGCAAGGAAAGCAGCCAAAGTCTTTCTTTCTCTCCTCCAAACTCCGCCAGAAAGATAGCTAGGGTGCATAGAATACTTTATTGGCCAATACTTTATTGTGATTGGACACAAAAGGAATTTGTCTTGGTGTAAATACTCTCAGTATACATGAGTCTTTGTGAGACTTCTCGCGCTGGCGCAGCCTCTTGGAGCAGGAGGCCTTGCAGGGTCCCAAAGACTCATTTCTGGTGGAGTTTGGGGGAGAGAAAGAGAGACTTCTGCTGCTTTCCTTGCACGAACTCAAAAGTCTCTCTCTCTCTCTCTCCTGTAATCCTCAACATCTGGATGTCATCATCATTCTGTTGATCATTCAAGGACAGAATCCTGGCTTGATTTACCCTTAATTCACCCATAAATAAACCACGATTAATCTGTAGCCCACTTGACCTTCTAGGCCTTCTCAAAAGCCAATATTAACGCCCATCATATATGGAAAAGGTTCTCTTTTCACAAATGGGCCTTCTGAACATCCTCTGGGGCAGAGGCAGGGACATCCCTCACTAAGGTAAAAAAAAAAAAAAAACAATCTTCCAATTGTGACTTAGCAATTTCAACATCAAGCCAAACCATCACAGTGTGTGAATTTTTAATCAGCAAACCTTCTTCTCTTTGAGAAGAGGAGCTCTGAAGCTTTCGTAAATAACCCAGAGACATGTTAATCTGTCAAGCTTTTAGACATTACAAGTGGTGAAAAGCATTAAAAAAAACAATCCCAGAGGAGGCTAAAGTGTTATCTTTTCTTATCTCAAGCAGAGCAGAACATCAAAAAACTATCTGCTTTGGACCTTGAGCCCAACTTACAGGAAATCAGCCTTACGGGCAACATCTCTCAACTTTTGGAGATTTCTCACCCTTTCCTGTCAAGCTGGCTCTTATCTGTGGCATTTCCTATTTTTCTTTGCAGAGCATGTCTTTCATTGGCTAAATTGGTTTATAAAATGCTAAAGCAACGCCAAAGCTTCGACACAATCATCTCCTTTACTGCTTGAAGAGTGGCTTCCAGAGGGAAGCGTATCTCAGGGAATACGATATGCATTTCTCACGTCTTCAGATCAAATCTACTCATTGATTTTGTGTCAAGGATGAGAGCAAGAATTGTGTGTGCAGAGGTGGTATTCAGCCAGTTCTGACCAGTAGAGGAAATTTTTGAGCAGTTTGCAGAACCGGCAAATGCCACCTCTGACTGGCCCCGCCAACCCCATCTCTTCTCTGCCTCCTCCCGAGTCCCAACTGATCGGTTTTGGGTCTCCTGTGGTTGCCCTGCACAGGAGAATGGAGCTGGAAAGCAGGTTAGTGGGATGGGGAGGGAATGGAGATTTTGCAGTATCCTTCCCCTACCACGCCCACCAAGCCACGCCCACCGAACCGGTAGTAAAAAAAATGTTGAGTCCCACCACTCGTTGTGTGACTTAAGAGTTTGATCGATGGGAAGGTAGCTGTGTCCAGTAGGGCCTAGTGAAAGGAGGAATGGTCAGTCTTTGGGTTGTCAGGGATTTCAGACCAAAGTGAGGGGCAGGTCAGAGGTCAGCTGTTAGTGGTCTGTCATTTCATGCTGGCTCCACCAGGGGGTTACGACTCAACCGATGTTACGACCGGTTCGGTCAGAGTGTGTTTTGCTGCGTGCGCATGTAAAATAATTGCAAAAAACATCAGCTGTGCCGCCCGGACAGCTGACAAATGCTGTGCAGTATTAAAAACTGTTCTTCTTTCCTGCTTTTTCAAACTCAGCTGTGCCATGCAAAGCAACTGAGGTTGAAAAAGCAGGAAATAAAGGACCACCAAGAGCCTGGGCAGATGGGTGAGCCAAACAAGACGACCAAAAAGGTGGTCACACCAAACTGGTTTGGTGTCTGCTGCTCTTCAGAGCTACCAGTTCTATAGAACCAGGCCGAACCGGTAGCATCCCACCCCTTGGCTCCACTTAGGGAACCCTAAGAATTGAAGTCCACCCATCTTAACGTTCACAAGATGAAGAAGCAATGTTTTTTGTGGGGTGGAACAAGAGTCTCCAAGCTTAGCAACTTTTAAGACTTGTGGACTTCAATTCCCGGCATTCCTGGCTGGGGAATGCTGGGAATTGAAGTCCACATGTCTTAAAAGTTGCCAAGCTTGGAGACTCTTCGTGTAGAACATACCGTTGGATACTGGGCAAAAGAAACAACGACATGGAATACAATGAGTTGGTGCTTCTTTAGGTTTGCCTTGAATTAAAAAGCCATGAAGGTTAAAGGGACCCAAGTCTAAAATCCTGATGGAAAATACCTTCTTTCGTGGAAGGAAATGAGGAGCTCTCAATGGTTCGTAGAAGTGCTTCAAGCTAGGACAGTGGTGGCTAACCTTTTCGGACTCCTGTGCCAAAAATTGCGCGTGCACTTGTGTGCTGCACGCTCGCGTGCCAGTCCCCAGAAGGCACTGTGCGTGGCCCTCCAAGCCCCCTGCGCATGCATGCGCGATTGCCCCCGCCCCTGACTTGCACTATGCCTCCCAACTGATTTTCAGCCCGTTTGAGGCCTTTTTTGGCTTGCCAGAGACTTGAGGGAAGCCTCTGCAGGCCGAAAAATGGGCCCGTTTCATCACTTCCAGTACCTCCAGAAATGCAGGAAGTGATGAAATGGGCCTATTTTTCAACCTGCAAAGCCTGTAGAGGCTTCCCTCAAGCCTCTGGCAGGCCAAAAAAGGCCTGGAAATCAGCTGGGAGGCGCTTGCGTGTGCAGTGAGGTAAGTTTGCTTGAGGCTCACGTGCCCACACAAATGCCTCCTGCTAACCTGTTGTCTTTTTTATTCTTTCTTTCTCTTCCCTCCGTCTTGTCGTTCAGGGACACCCATCAATCGCATCCCGATCATGGCCAAGCAGATCCTCGACCTCTATATGCTCTACAAGCTGGTGACTGAGAAAGGAGGCTTGGTGGAGATCATCAACAAGAAAATCTGGAGGGAGATCACCAAAGGCCTTAACCTCCCCACCTCCATCACCAGTGCAGCATTCACACTTCGCACCCAGTAGGTCCTGGCAGGGCCGGGGATGATGATGATGATTCCAGGAAGACGAGTCAGATGCCTTCAGTCCCTTGGTGTCTGGGAGTTGAAGTTCACGAGTCTTAAAGTTGCCAGGGAGGGACACCTTTGCCCTAAAGTTTTTCTGTACTGCTTGCTTCAATGTAGCATCTGACCTGATTGTCTTCAGCCCAGGATATTAAAAGCTCTAGAGCAGGGGTGTCATGCCCCTGTCGGAGTCTGATTCCGAGCGGGAGGCCGAGCAGCTAACAGAGTGGGAGTGTGGCTCCATTGGCTGTAGAGGAAACTGGAGAAGGACACAGTCCAGCTGGGCAGAGCAGGGGAGAGGTAGAGCAAGACAGAGAGAATTCAGAGGAAGACCCAGGCCCAACCTCTCTTCATCCTAGGGCACGCAGGGAGGAATGGAGAAGGGAGCAACGTGAGTTGCATGGCTTACGGGGAAGGAAACGGCCCTGATTCCCTTTATTAGCTGCAGCTGGGAACACAGTGCTTAAAAAGGGAAGCTGCGCGCAGCGAATTGTTGGGAGCAAACATGACTTTATCTGGTATCGTCCTGGTTTATCAGAACTTGGGAGCCCGTTTTTGCTGGCAGAGCGCTCGGGCCAATCCTTCACTGTTTTCAGAGTGGTCCCATGGGCCAGATCTAAGTATCCCATGGGCCAGATCTGGCCCCGGGCCTTGAGTTTGACACCTGCTCTAGAGAATAGGTAAATTCACCCATCTTGGCTGTGTCTCGAACGTGGCAACATTAAGACGGGTGGACTTCAACTCCCAGAATTCCCCAGGCAGCATGGGGAGAAACACTGCATCTTGGTAAGCCTAAGGTTGCCGTGCAGGACCAGAAGGCCTTCCCAGCAATCCCGAGTGACAGGAATTTCCTTCGGAAATAGGTAGAGCCGCAACGCATGGGTGTTTTAAAGCAAATATATATATATATATATCTGCTATGCTTTTGTGTTGTTGAAGGTCTCTATTTTAGCAACCCTCTCCTGCAAATGAGGCTTCAGCCCTCAACCCATCATGCCAAAAATTGGCCTACATCTTTGGCCAACTGAAGTTGCTCACTTCCACGCTTAAGCAATCCTGTTTTTTGTCTGTGGCCACATAACAGGGGGAAGAAACCCAGAGGTTGGATTTGTGAATCGTGGCTTATTTCTTAGGCCAGTACTCATTCTACAGTGGCTTATTATCAGGTGTGAAGAATCAGGAGCAGGAGTTGTTTGGGCCAAGCTAATGTATCGCTCATGCTATACCCGAAAATCTATAGTCAATCAAACTGGCACCAGATAAGAGCTGACTGAATTCAAGAGGGATTAAATTTAGACCATTTGCGACAACATAATGATTCCAGGTTGATTCCTCTCTTGACTCCTCCCCCCCAGGCTCTGCCTCTCCTTGTCCTGCACCTCTTGCACCCAAACGCAGCCTCCTGACCCAGCTGAGCCTCTTCTCTTCCTCTCCCCAGGTATATGAAGTACCTCTATGCCTATGAATGTGAGAAGAAGTCCTTAAGCTCACCTGCTGAGCTGCAGGCCGCCATCGACGGCAACAGGCGGGAAGGCCGGCGGCCCAGTTACAGCTCCCCCTTGTTCAGCTTCTCCCCTGCGACCCCGGGACCACCTACGCTCCTGTGTCCCCCCAAGATCCGCTTCCCGCTTGTTAGCCTTACCCCCAGCAGCACAACTAGCAACCCACACCTGTCTTCAGCAGGCCCTCTCAGGAAAGGTCAGCCAGATAAGAGTTATTATAACTATTGTTGTTGTTGTTATTGTCATTATTGTCACTTGTTGCTGTTGCTATTGTTGTTATCTCTTTCATTCATTAAACATGAAATTCAGTCAACTGAACGTTTAAAAATGTATCACAAATTATTATCATCTCTTTTATTCATTAAACATGAAATTCAGTCAACTGAATGTTTAAAAATATATCACAAATTATTATTATCATCTCTTTTATTCATTAAACATGAAATTCAATGAACTGTTTAAAAATGTATCACTAATTATTATTATCATCTCTTTTATTCATTAAACATGAAATTCCGTCAACTGAACATTTAAAAATGTATCACAAGTATCATTGACTGGTGCTGATGGTTGATACTGGTTGCTGCTAGCATCCTAGGTATCGACTAAGTATCTTCTTAAAATGATTTGTTGTTGTTGTTATTATTATTATTATTATTATTTTAAGACTATTAAGCAGGTAACCTGTCTTGGTTGATTCTTTAAAAAGAAAACCAAGCAAGGCTGCACCATTGCATCCAATTGGGGTTAATCCAGGATTTTAGGGCAGGTGGGAGGATGCTAAACTGAGAGTCATAAAGCTTTAATAAACTGCAGTGGGAAATACAGTAGGTTTTGAATGCCTGGCCAAAAAATCTCTAATTGTTCTGTGTGGTTATTGGGAGTCTATCCTTGTTGGGCATCCCTGCATATCTCTCTTTTGGGGTTTACTCTAAAGCAAAGGCGTCCAACTGTGGCGACTTGTAGACTTGAACTCCCAGAATTCCATTCTGGCTGGGGAATTCTGGGCATTGAAGCCCACAGATGGGCAGAAAATGCCATTTTTAGAGACTTCCTGTTGGGCCTCCCTATCCTAAGTCCTCAGCTGTCTCCATGACTGCTTTTGCTGTCCATGTCAGGCCCATCTTTATAATTGAGGATAAAGCATGGCTTGTTGGTTTCATGGTTCCTTGTTCCTTGAGGGAGCCGAGCTGCTTCTCCCCAGAAGGAATACCTTCTGGAAGGTCCTGAGAAATCCTCTCCCTGCTGCAGGTGATGGCCTGGCTTTGACCACCTCCGCGCCAAATCGTCTCGCCGTGCCCGTGAGCTTGGCCAACCAGCAGGCCACGGTAGCCGTGGCGGCAGCTACCAGAACAGCCACCTTGGAACAGTTGAAGGAACGGCTGGAGTCCGGAGAGCCGGCGGAGAAGATGGCACGGATGACGGAGGAAGAACAGCGCTTTGTCCAGCAGGCCTTTCAGAGGAACCTCTTCAGCATGGCTCGACAGCTGCCCATGAAGATTAAGATCAATGGCCGAGGTGATCCCACGGCGGTCTCCAATCCCCTCCCTCGCTGCCTCCAATCCAGGATTGGGCCCCAATGGAGTCTATGCTCCATTTCATTCTAGCAATCCAAAATAGCACTTAGACTTATATATCGCTTCCCAGAGCTTTACAACCCTCTCAAAGTGGGTTTCCAGAGTCAGCCTGTTGCCCCCAACAATCCGGGTCCTCGTTTTACCCACCTCGGAAGGATGGAAGGCTGAGTCTACCTTGATCCAGTTCGGATCGAACTACTGGCGGTGGGCAGGGTTAGCCTGCAATGCTGCATTCTAACCGTGGAGGGGAGGGGAAGGGAAGGGAACAATTGAGGCCCTCGTTTTACCCACCTCAGAAGGATGGAAGGCTAAGTCAACCTCAAGCCGGTCAGGATCGAACTCCTGGAGTAAGCAGTGAGTTGGAGGAGGAAGGGAAGAGAGCAAGGACGAACTTTTTAAGAGTAGATCAGCTGTTCTGTCAGTTACAAGTCTCAATTAGTTTTCCTGCTTTTCTTTTTCTCTCCCTTTCTCTCTCTCTCTCTCTTCTTCAGAAGATAAATCAGATCCAGCAGCGGCGGCGGCGGCGGCATTAAACTGGACCCCTTCTGGCTTCGGTAGCATCAATATGTCAGTGGAAATCAACGGCACAATCTATGCTGGTGAGAGCATGTGGAAGTAAGCCCAGGGGTTAAAAACGGAGGTGTGGGCATGGAGAAGCATCCCCAAACCACCTCTTTGGGGTTGACAGTTGCCATCTGTCTCACCCTTATTCCCAGCATGAAGGGGGCTTCCAGACCAGGGATGATCCCCTCTGGGCATAGAGGCACGGAAGGATTTCCTTCTGGAAGATTCCATTTCTCCTTCCCACCCCTCAGGTCTTGTTGGGAGCATGGACAAGCTGGTCCATCTACTGTGATGTTTTTCCTCAACCGTGGCAACTTTTAAGACGGGTGGACTTCCACTCCCAGAATTCCCCAGCCAGCCAGTTGAAGTCCCTACACCTTAAAGTTGACAAGATTGAGAGAAACATGGAGTTACTAGCTCCATTAATGACTGGTCTCATCTAGCTACACTCAGTGAGATAGTTCTGCCAGGTGTAGGGTTGTCCACCTTCGCCTGGTGTCTCAACTGACAAAGGGACTTTCCACACGCCTGATCCTGAATCCTTTTGACTAGGAACTAGGGTGTGGGTTTTGGACAATCCATAGCACCCCTTCTCTTCTCCCACTGAGTTTACAAACACCATCAGTGACTCCCGAAGAACCTGGATGAGGAACACCTGGACGATGGGCAGGTCCTCCTTCGGTTAGCGGCTGGCTGTTGGTGGGAGTCCAGGAGAAAAAGGCAACTGGGCTTCCTTCCTTGTTTGTTTTTCTCCTTGCAAATCTTTTGCTTCTCGCCCAAGAAGCTTCTTCAGTTGCCAAGATAGAGAAGAAAAAAAACCTGCAATAGATAGACCATCAAGGGACCTCTTTTCAATGCTCCAAACAAGATATGGGGGGTAAAAAGAAGCTCTGGAGAAGCTTCTTGGATGAGAAGCCTGAAGAGTTTCTCAGTCTTTCAGGTCATGGTTGTCCCATAGGTGCTTTTTCTTTTTTTTTTTCAAGAGGCCACTGGATTTTCTTAGTTTTTCCTTTAAGACATTTCACTTCTCCTCCAAGAAGCTGCTTCAGCTCTGACTTGGATGATGGGGAATGGAAGGATTTATATTACAGTCGTTTGCATTCCTTTTAGGGAGTTGCTGAGGCCACTTGGAAGTTTGTCTGTCCTCAGCAGGGGTGGGATTCAAAATTTTTAACAACCAGTTCTGTGGGCGTGGCTTAGTTGGTGGGTGTGGCTTGGTGGTCATGGTATTGGCCGGGCGTGGCCAACTCAATATCACTCACATTGAGGCATGCATCTCCTCACCAGGCCTCTCATGACTAACAGTCGTAAGTGGGAAAAATGGTCATAAGTCACTTTTTTCAGGGCCATTGTAACTTTGAATGGTCACTCCACACAAGCAAAGTACCAGCAAAGGAAGGCAAAAAAAAACCCCAGAGACGTTCCAGAGACAGGAAGTCTAGTCCTGCCCAGAATGTAATAAAGGTTAACGGAGAGGCAGTTTCTGTAAGCAACCCCAGAATGTTTCCTTCCTGCCTCCCTTACAGGATTAGCCCTGTAATTTGTTCTAACAACCAGTTCTCCGAACTGCTTAGAATGTTAACAACAAGTTCTAGCAAATAGGTACGAACTGGTAGAATCCCACCCACCCCTGGTCCTCAGGGTCACCTGAGTAGTGCAAATGGTTCCTATAGCCTCCAATTTTTCCTCTGGGAATCCATTCCTGCTCCCACACCTTTCCAAGGGTGTCCATCCCAAATTGTACAGCTAAAAAGCCTGTGAACTAAATGTCTCATCTCAGATGAGAAGTTAAACATTTTCAAGGGGAAAAAAAACCCAAGAAAGTTCCAGCTGCCTTTTTTGGGAAAAGCACCTTGGGGAACTCCTGCTTTGTGATTCTCCCAAAGGAGAAACGTTGGGTCCCTCGCTGAGCTGCTTCAAGCGGTCCACTAACTCTTCCTCCTCTCTTCCCAACCCGACAGGCGTCCTCTTTGCCCAAAAGCCCGTCGTCCACCTCCTGGCCGGCTCCAACACCCAGAGCACCAGCGGCGGGGCAAGCAGCAGCTCTCCCAGCCCCACTTCCTCCAGGGGCACCCCCAGCGCCGAGCCCTCCACCAGCTGGTCTCTCTGAGGGTCCCGGTGGGCTCGCTGCCCGGCCTCCAGCAGCTCCTCTGTCCGCAGGAGAATTTCTCTCTCCTTTCCCCTGCCCCAGTCCAGCTGGCGAAGAGGAGCCCTCCCGTCTCTGTGATGGACCTCGCTAGCTTTTTAAGCCTTTTTTTTTTTTTTCAGGTCTTGCTGTGTCCTCAGTGAAGATGGGGGAGGGATGGAGAGGGGAAGGGGACACGGGGCGTGTTTCAATCAGGGATTCTCCGGAGAGGCGAAGCGGGTTTTTTTTTGTTTTTTTGTTTTTGTAGATGACTGACCATGGCCAGGGTCAGGGCTTGCAAAAGGCCCTGTCAAAAAAATACCTGTTTGTTTTTCCCCCAAACCTTGGAAGCCTAAAAGGGGTGGAGGGACCGCTTTCGTTTTCTTTCTTTCTTTCTTTCTTTCTTTCTTTCTTTCTTTCTTTCTTTCTTTCTTTCTTTCTTTCTTTCTTTCTTTCTTTCTCTCTTTCTTTCTCTCTCTCTCTCTCTCTCTTTCTTTCTCTCTCTCTCTCTCTCTCTCTCTTTCTTTCTTCCCCCTTTGCAAATGTGACTGCCATGTGTTGACAATCCTCCCCACCCCACTATACCCCAAGGCAGGAGAAAAATGTCTCAGTCCCTCCTCTTCTTACCCTGGCTTGGCATCCTTATGGCGGCCCACCTCCCCCCTTTTCATCCTTCCATCTCTCAGGCTCCCGGCCCTTCCCTGAAGAATGTTGTTTGAAGAATGAGTGCGGCCCAAGGAGATGTCCTTGGCCCTGCAGGACCCTCCATTTGCAACCATGAAATCCTAGATAAATCATAGCCATCTCCTTCAGGAACCGAGATGCAGCAGAGAAAGGCATTTTTCCTCAGCCTATTTCTGGAACCGCCTCCCGCTTTACCTGGCAGTAGAAGGTCTCGCACACCTGCCAAAGATGCTGGGTGGTTTGTTTGTTTTGGGGGCTTTGTCCTTTCTGTTTTCGGACCTGAGCGGAGGAATAAATGGGAAGGAAAGTCCCGCCGATCGAAAAAATAGCAGCAAAGGCAGAAACAGAGTTTGGGTCAACACGAGATTTTGCTTTGAGCGAGTGCATAGATAGCATCAGTCTTGATGACTTCCTCTGCAAAATCTGGTGCGGGACCCCGTCCGTTTTCTCAAATAAAAAGAGAATGGGCTGTTTTCTGAGCCTTTCTGGCGATAAAATCCCAACTCTGCAGCCTGTGACGTTCTCCTGAAACCAGGATGTGCTGAAAGCTAGGTTCTCTTTTTGCTTCCCTCCCCCCCTCGCCAATGAAATCATTTCACCTCAAATCCAGCTAAGTTCATCTTGGTTTCTCGGTGGGTTATTTCCCTCAAATCCAACCAAGATCACCTTGGTTTCTTGATTCGTTGTTTCCCTCCAATCCAGCTAAGATCATCTTGGTTTCTCAGTGGGTTGTTTCCCTCCAATCCAGCTAAGATCATCTTGGTTTCTCAGTGGGTTGTTTCCCTCAAATCTAACTAAGATCACCTTGGTTTCTTGATTCGTTGTTTCCCTCAAATCCAACTAAGATCATCTTGGTTTCTCAGTGGGTTGTTTCCCTCAAATCTAACTAAGATCACCTTGGTTTCTTGATTCGTTGTTTCCCTCAAATCCAACTAAGATCATCTTGGTTTCTCAGTGGGTTGTTTCCCTCCAATCCAGCTAAGATCATCTTGGTTTCTCAGTGGGTTGTTTTCCTCAAATCCAGCTAAGATCATCTTGGTTTCTCAGTGGGTTGTTTCCCTCAAATCCAACTAAGATCATCTTGGTTTCTCAGTGGGTTGTTTCCCTCAAATCCAACTAAGATCATCTTGGTTTCTCAGTGGGTTGTTTCCCTCAAATCTAACTAAGATCACCTTGGTTTCTTGATTCGTTGTTTCCCTCAAATCCAACTAAGATCATCTTGGTTTCTCAGTGGGTTGTTTCCCTCAAATCTAACTAAGATCATTTTGGTTTCTCAGTGGGTTGTTTCCCTCAAATCCAACTAAGATCATCTTGGTTTCTCGGTGGATTGTTTCCCTCAAATCCAACCAAGATCATCTTGGTTTCTTGATTCGTTGTTTCCCTCCAATCTAACTAAGATCACCTTGGTTTCTTGATTCATTGTTTCCCTCAAATCCAACTAAGATCATCTTGGTTTCTTGGTGGATTGTTTCCCTCAAATCCAACCAAGATCACCTTGGTTTCTTGATTCGTTGTTTCCCTCCAATCCAACTAAGATCATCTTGGTTTCTCGGTGGATTGTTTCCCTCAAATCCAACCAAGATCACCTTGGTTTCTTGATTCATTGTTTCCCTCAAATCCAACTAAGATCATCTTGGTTTTTAAATACAGCCGCTTTCCGCTCAGATGAGCAACTTCTCACCTTAAGGGAAAACCTCCCACCCTGGTCAAACTCAGTCATCCTACAGAACTGCAACAGCTTCTCCCGAGCAGATGAAATACCTCAACAAAAAAAAAAAAATGTACTTATTGCTGTGTTGTTGGGTGGGTTGGGGTTTGTTTTTTTTTCCCCTGTTTTTTTTTTCCCCCCACCTCTTCTGGAAGGATTTGCGTATGTTAAAAGCTTCTTTTTATATGTCTTGTCGACTGCTTTTTAGTTTGAATTTTATATATTGTAGCACCAAAGAGACACCAAACGAAAGAGGGAGAGAGAGAGAGAGTAAAAGAGGAACAAAACTTTCCCCCTGGCTTGAAGGAATGGAGGTTTTGATCTTGGCCCCAACCACTTCGGGCGTGGGAGAGAAGTCGGCATTGGTGGCAGGTTAATTCCTCTTTTTTTTGCCTCCTCCTTAACCCCAAAAAGGCCTTTCCCCCCTTCTCCTACAGTCGTGTTTCCTCAACCGTGGCAACTTTAAGAAGAGTGGACTTCAGCTCCCAGAATTCCACTCCTCTTAAAGTTACTGATTTGAGAAACATTACTCTGCAGCATGGTGCTTTCGAAATGTGCAGGACTTCCAGAATTCCTAACCTGAGACGCGAGTTAGAATTCTGATGTATCTGAAGAGCACTCAAAATGGGTCAAGTCGGAGGAATCTGTGATCTCCCAAAGCTTGCTGAGACCCACCCACCCACCCCCAAACACGGCCAGCAACGAGGGGCTGGATCCCTCCCCATTTCTATTTTAAACAGGTCTTTTAAGGATCTTCCTCCTCCTCCTCCTCTCTTGGCCAACAGGCTTTCTTCCATCTGAGCGGGCAAACATTTTAGCCGCGCTGCTCCTCGAAGGAGGAGATGTTCCTAAACAAGCTCTCTGGTTGCCACGTAGCCGTGGGAGGACAAATGAAGAGGAAGCAATAACTTGGGGACAGCCCAGATCTACCCAATGTGGGCCAGATACCTTGCAAAATGCCCATATCTTGGTCTCCCCTCCCTCCCTCCCTTTCGCAGCCCTGCCATTAGTGGTTGAGTTGTGACTATTCCCACCCCATGTTTTCATCCACCCGAGAAAGAAAAGTTCTTGAAGAGAATCCCTAGGTGAGAGTGAATTGGTCTTTGTATGTCAAGTGGTGGACATGCCAAAGGACCTGTATGTCCGCTTTAGCAACCCCTGAGAGGAAAGAGGCCCAGGTTGCAAGAAGGACAGCCCATATTATCTCCTGCCCTGTCAACTGGACCACCAACTGGCCCAGATAAGCTCCGCTGTGGGTCTTATCTGCAACCTCAACAAAAAATTCACCTCCTTCGCTGTGCTTGAGAAAGCAGCCATCTCTCTCCTCGAAAACATTCGACTCCGAAACATGTACCAATCTGCCTGGGCCATGTCTAAAAGCCCCTTCCTGCTTCCGTTCCAAGGGAAGGCAGGAAGCCCAAAGACTGTGCTCCAATGAGGCCATTTCTTCTACCCATCTTCCCCCAGCCGAAGACTGCGCAGATAGCAAAGCCTCGTGGTGAATGGAGTCTTCCAATTAAGGCAGGGCAGGCAGAGAGTGGCTAAAAAAGAATTGGCTGTCCAGGATCTGCCAACCTTTCCTGGCCACTTGTGGCTTTTTAAGCAAATGTTTGCCCCAGTAGGGATTTTTGATCCTCAACGTCATTTAAAAGTTTCTCTGGGAGGGTGGCGTGCGTCCCTCTAAGATTGTCCCATCGGTTTTATTGCTCAGAAAGACATCCCGGCGGTCTCCCACTTTGTAAAACCGAACCCTTGGCGGCTGTTTGAAGGAAAACCCTGGCCGCCTCTGCAGAAGGAGACATCTTGAAAGCCCATCCCATAATTGTGAGGAGCTTCTGCAGGCTGACAAGAGCAGAGAAAGAGAGAGGGGGACAATGGAATCATTTTGCCAAACGCTTGTGGCTTTTTAAACTCTTTTATTTATTTTTAAGCACGCTTCTCCCTCTCCAGGAGTTTTACCCCCATCCTGGAGCCCTCTTGAGTATCAAAACTTGGCCTTGGAGGTAAAAACTCATTTTTTGGGATGGGGGGGAGGTAAAAAAAACGATGGAAGTTTGCAAGCCCATGTGATTTATTTTTCCCCTTCGTCTCAGGAAAATTAACCTCCCACTACTGCTGTCATCTCTTCAATACGTCTCAGCCCCCCACCCACCCCCAATCATCGTGCCTCCTCCAGCCATGCCCAAGTTTGCATCCCTTGCAGAGAGAAAGCTGTTTGAATCACTGGAGTAGCTTTCCCAGGGCTGGTGGAGGGACGGGCAGCCTTCATTCCTCTTAGCAACGGACGCCGTTAACCGGGATCCAGGCAGGGGAGTAAAAGAGTTTGTTCTTCTTCGGGGTTTTGTTTTTTTGTTGTTTTGGGTGGGAGGAGGTGAGCTAGTTTGTAACGATATATATATAAATATATAAATATAAATATATACCTCATTCAGATAAGCTGCGGCATCACACGTTGGCTCTGTTCATTGGGGGTTGGTTGGGGGAGGCTCTTATTTTTGGCTCTGCCTGCCGCTTTTTTTTATTTGGGACTGAAGATGGGAGCCCCTCAATTTCAGAGCTGCCCGCCGTGGTGGTGGTGGTAGCGTTCCTCTCTTCGGTGGGATTTTGGGGAGGGGTCCGTAAGGCAGCAGCAGAGCACGCCTCATTTGGGTGGGTGGGTGGGCATTGGGTGGGATTGTTGGAGAGGGAGGGAGCCTTCACCCCTTCCCTAACTCGGGATATTAAAAAAAGATTGTATGGCACTCAGGACTTTTCAGTACGACGGGGAGGGCAGGTTGTTTGAAGGACAGATCCGTGTTTTCAGAGGGTGGCTTCCTTCCCACCCAACCCCTGGCCATCAAAAAAGGCCTTGTGGCAACTTGGGTGGGTGAATTGGGCGTTGAGGGAGGCCTGGCCCTAAAATTGCCTAAATCATCCCCCTCAAACCTGGGCTGTTCCTGCTTCCTGGCCAAGGGTCTTTGTTGGGTCCAACTCCTCAACCCAGAGGGCTCCAAACTTGGCCAATTTTTGAGACTCGTGGACTTCAGCTCCCAGAATTCCTCAGCCAGCCTCTTCCCTGTGGCTGGCTGGGGAATTCTGGGGGTTGAAGTCTACGAGCCTCAAAAAGTTGGCCAAGTTTGGCAGGTCCCTGCCTCAACCTGTCGAGCCATCGCAGGATCTCTGACCTTGGAAGGCCAGACGGTGAAGCAGGGCTGGCCACAGGGGCTTCCATCCGATGTTTCAAGGGTAATTTTCCCTCCCCACTTTTGCCCTTAGTCCAGCAAACGCCTCACCCCGGTGCTTTTTTAGGTAGCCCCAGAAGTCGGATGGATGTGATGGAGTATGGAGTTGTCCCATCCCAGAAGGATCTGCACGCAAAATCCCTACACAGCCCTTTCCAGCTGCTGCTGTTCTTTTTCCTTCCCTTCCCAAGAGGTCAAAAAGAGGAAGGCAGGAAAAGGAAGGTCGTCAAATCTAAAGATCAGGTCACTACAGCAGCCTTGGAACTAGTTTGTTCTTAACTATTTAAAGAAAGAAAGAAAGAAAGAAAAAAAAGTGATAGCCTAGATGGTGAAAAACTAAAATACCTCAGATGTTTTCCTTCCAGCAAGTGTCTGTATATGTTGTCATTGGGTTTATTTTTATTTTTTTCTGTTTTGTTTTTGTTTTCTATCTTAACAAGTTATCTGAATGTTTATATTCCAATAAACTTCTACCTCTTCAGATCGTGGCTTGTCGTCGTCCTGTTTCGTTGTCCTACGTATTGGGTGCTCAACTCCCCTGAAAAGGGCGGCAGGTGCTTTGGATGCGTCAAAAGCTTCTTATTGTTAAGATTCATTCATGTGTTCATCTTTATTATCAAATAACTTCATAAAACGGCTCTTTTATTTATTTTCTTGAAATGATATCACAGTGTCAGAAATCTGCCGGTTTCACTAAAGCCAACACAGGTTTGTGCACCCCAGTAGAAAGCAGCGGAAGCGATTCCGTGATTCCCTCAAGCCCCTGGGAGGGCGAAAACAGCCTCCCCTGGGCTCCAAAGGCCTTCCGAAGGCTGAAAATGGGTCCTTCTAGTGTTTTCTGGTTTTTCAGCCTCCCGAGGCTGCAGAGGCTTCCCTCAAGCCTTTGGGAGGCCAAAAAAAAAGGCCTCAAACGGGCCGAAAATCAGCTGGGAGTCGCACGCATGCACAGTGGAGGTGATTTTGGCTGGGGCTCGTGTGCCCGTACAGATGGCTCTGCATGGCACCTGTGGCATGGGTGCCATCATGGCGCTAGAAGGGCTGCAGAATTCTCTTCCTTTTTCAAATCTCTACGGTGAAACCTACCAGGAAATCTCCCTCCTGTCGGACAGCAAATAGCTTTGTTGGAATCGATGGTTATTGAGTTACGCCCAGGGGCATAAAGAGCAGCTGGCCGTGTATCTCGAGCATCTTGGCCGATGAGAAGAAGTCCTTGAGATAATGGAGAGCCCCAGGACCAGTCTTCTCCAAACCCACGAGAATGTCAACGGGAGAGAAAACTTAAAATTGCAGGAGCCAGACTCTTAATCTGAGGCCCCAGCTGAGCGTCCTGCGCTCCTTGTGTTTATAGTGGCTTCTTATTTTCACATCCTTATCTGCCAATAGATCTCTCCCCAACATTATTAGCTTCAAGCAGTCTTGCGATTAGCAGAAGCCTTGAGGTGGGAACACGCTTATCCTCCACTTGGAGATCCTCCACAACTAGGCCAAGATTAAATCCAGCTTTTTTAATATCATCATAATATATTTTATTGTCATTACAGTCTAACAATGATAATAGTACGATATTAAGAGGACAGTAGTTTTATACATTGTGAATTGTAACATAAAATTAGGAAGGAAAGACTGTTGATATTGTGCACGAGAAAGATAGGTACCAACCAACACACTGTACAATGGAAAGATTTTGTTTGTGTTTGTGTTTTTGTGTTTGTTTATGTTTCTTCTTAAAATTAAAAAATAAAAATATATATTTTAGAAAGCAGGAGAAGAAGAAGAAAAAATCTCAGTGCATCCTTCCTACGGTCAGATACCCAGGCTAATGTTTATTCTGTCCCCACGAACCAACCTTGGTTCTTGCAATGATGAGGCAGTTGAGGTGTTTGACCATGATCAAATGAATCATGATGACTTTATTGGAGTCTAGTCTTGTATTTATACACATTTCTAGTAATCCTCTAACATTGGGTAACTTTGGTTGTTGATCAGCCTTTGTTACTGCCTAGCATAGTAATTAACACAATTAATTATCTCTAGTTAAAGTCTAACACGTTTACTTCCTTTCTCTAATCCTTCTTTGCATTAGTGATTTTGTTTGTCTGAGTTATATTTGCTTTTGTCCTTATCTGAGGTTTGCCATCAAGATAATGACCTTCCTGCAATTACAACTCTACACTTGGTTGCTACACTTCTCATCTGTTCTCCGGCGATTCGGCCCTCTCTCGAAAAGGGGACCATGGTCTTGGAGCCCCAAAAGGCTTGGGGGACAAAAGCCCTGGGCTCCGGGGTCTGAGTAAAGCTTCATCCTCCACATGCTTTAGGGGGACGATTGGAGAAGCCACGGGGGCTAATAAAACCTTGTCCAATGCCGAAGACGTATCAGAGAAGATCCCGTGTGATTGATGAGATGCGCCGGAAGGTAGAAGCAAGGGGGCCTTTTGCACCATCCCGGTACTCGAACGGGCGTCACTTGGCTGCCTCACAGCGCAGGCTTCGAACGGCTCCTGTATCTCTGCGTGTTGGGAAGAGGATGGAGTTTCATCCTTCCGTGAGGAAACCTCCAGAATCTCATGGCAATGAATAGTTTGCACATCATCTGCAGGGCTGGTGGAAAGTCTTGGAACCTGCAGTTCCTTGTGACTCTTTGCCAACGGTCGCTTTGAAAGCTGGCAGATCTGCTGAATCTGTTCCTGGAATCTCAGTTTGGCTGTTGGGAAAAAGAGCCATGCTTCGTTTTAACGACCGTCCACTCCTTACAGATCGTCCTCGGCTTACAACAGTCCATTCATTGAACCGTTGAGATGTCTGTGGAGATGCTCAATCCTCCAGTTCATGGTTGTCCCAAAGGTGCTTTTTATTTTTATTTTTTTCCCACAAGGCAACTGGAGTTTCAGGGGGCTTTTTTTGAAGTTGTTTTGCTTCTCGCCCAAGAAGCTTCCTTCAGTTCTGAAGAAGATCCAAAGAAGCAAAACATCTTCAAAGAAAAACTAGTTGCCCCTTGGAAAAAAAAGCAACTTTGGGATCATTTAAAGCTACCACAACACTGAAAAAAAGTGATGTATCACCGTTTTTCACACTTAACAACCGTTGCAGCATCTCCAGAGTCACATGAACAAAATTGGGATGTTTTCAATAAAACGTTGGATGATAAAAGGGGCTGAACTAAAATACGAGTTCCAGGTATAGCTATAAAAGAAGAGACAGACATCACAATCCTGGAACTAAAACTATAATGTCCACTTAGCTTTCGTTAGCCTCTAATGACATTGTCAGAGTGTAAAACTACCATTGAAGAGATAGGTGCCTTTATATCTCTTCAATGGTAGTTTTATACTCTGATGATGTTAGCAGAGGCCTACGAAAGCTAAGTGGACAATAAGGATTTGAATCATCTTGCACTAAAGCTGGGACCTCACTGAAATAAGAGCTAAAAGCTCCTCACCTTGCATTAAGTTCTCATTTTTCTCTTTCAAAGTTTGAATTTCACAGACCATGGCGGAAATCTGGAAGTAAGGAAACAAAATTTAACAGAATCCTGCAAAGAGAGAGGCGGGAACCTTTGAGAGCCTGCAGCCAGAAGGCAGCTAGCCTTCACTTTTGGATCTTACTTAAAATTATTTTGATCCTGCCTTTTTTTTTTTTCAATAAAACTTTTCTCCAAAGCTCAAATCAATCACGGAATGCTTGCAACAGTTAGCAGTTCGGTGGTTCGAATCCCTAGCGCCGTGGAATGGAGTGAGCTCCCGTTCCTTGTCCCAATCTTCTGCCAACCTAGCAGTTGGAAAAAAATGTAAAAATGCAAGTAGAAAAATAGGGACCCCTTCGGTGGGAAGGGAACAGTGTTCCGTGCGTCTTTGGTGTTTAGTCCTGCCGGCCAAATGACCATGGAGACGTCTTCGGACAGCGCTGGCTGTTCTTCAGCTTTGTGATGGAGATGAGCACTGACCCCCTAGAGCCGGAAATGATGAGCACGCATTTGTGCGAGGGGAAACTTTACCTTGCAGTCTAAACCCATTTCAGGAATCCCAAGTCAAGAAAGAAGATGAACGAAAATAGAAGAAATGTCTGCTTAGCTTCAATCCTCATCCCTCTTTCTTGAGTCTCCTTGCCTTATAGCCATCCCATACATGGGTCGAGTTATCTTCCGGAGCACCTTCCATCTACTGAGGTGTGAGTGACAAAAACAGCCTTCTTTCCCTGCTGTTATTTTTTTGAGGACGCAGCCTGCAAGTGAGTTGTGCTTACCACATTGGTTTTTGCTTTCAGCTGCTGCCGAAGGCTCTCTTCTTCTTCCTCCCTTTTGGATGTGTCTCCAGCTTCCCAATGTCTTTCTTCTGGTGAAACTCCGAGGCGTCCCTGTGAAGTGGGGAAAAGCAAACTGGAAGTCGTTCTGGGGCATTGCTGATGGTTCTTCATCTTCAAGGCTAAGACCCCATCCTCAACATCACATCTTGTGAGAAAAACCAAGCGGTTGGATCAATCTAAAGCAGGGGGTCTCCAACCTTGGCCACTTTTAAGACTTGTGGACTTCAACTCCCAGAATTCCACAAGTCTTAAAGTGGCTACGGTTGGAGACCCTTGATCTAAAGCATTAATATGCTCCAGAATCTGATATCCTCCCACCTAAAGTTGAAGGACCTAGAACCCATTCTAGGACCGTTCGGTCACCCCTGTTCCCCACCTCCCCAAAACAAGGTTGGTATCCACGCAGCTGGGATTCAACTGGTGGCCCATCAAGGTGATGGAAAGATGGCATCTCACCAGCACTCGCGGAACATTCTGAGGTGCCGTTGAGCTCTTTTCCTTGAGTCCCCCATCCTGATGCTTCCTGGCTCCTGCTTGCTGCTGTTGCCTCTGTCTGAACAGCTCCTTCAGCTTTTGGAGAACAGAAACATGTAATATTCTGTGTGATGACCCAAAGGGGCGTGGCATAAAGGCAACACAGTCAAATAAACAAGAACAGTCCCTTTATTATCTCCAACTCTGCCCCCAATGTCCAGGTTATCTTTGACCGGAGAAAAATACTTCCAGGAACAGCCTTTAAGTGGAGAAAATTCAGTTCAAAAACAAAGTACATACAAACTGTAACTAAAAATCCAAACAAATCATGCTGCAGTAATTAACTCGACAGGGTATGAGAAGGAATTGCAGACTTGAACGCACACAGTTGGGGAGACGCCAGGAGCCCAGATAAGCCTCGATACCAGATAAATTCACGGTTTGCTCCCAACAGCTTGCTGTGTATAGCTTCCCTTTTTAAACACGCTTCCCAGCTGCAGCGAATGAAGGGAATCAGGACCCTTTCCTCCCCCGTAAGCCACACAACTCACGTTGCTCCCTTCTCTGTTCCTCCCCACATGCCTTAGGATGAAGAGGGGTGGGCCTGGGTCTTCCTCTGAACTCCCTATCCCTTGTGCTACCTCTTTCCTGCTCTGCCCAGCCTTCTCCAGTTTCTTCCACAGCCAACGGAGCCACACTCCCACTCCCTGTCAGCTGTTCAGCTTCCCCTTCTGAGTCAGGTTCTGACAGGGGCATGACGTTCTGGTTAATGACAATTATACCCAGACTTGAGGAATTCTAGAAGCTACTAATGCCATATTGACTAAATCTAGATCAAGTGGGATCTGCAATCGAAGATCTGCCATCGTGGTTAACATGAAGTTATAAAAGTTGTGTGCTGCTTCAGGTTCAGTTCAGAAGAGATACTTGGAATGTGCAGGAATGGAAGAGAGCTTCTGTCTGTCAACCCAACTTAGAACCTCTTCCAGAGATCACCCCACCACCACTCCATAACCACGGAACATCCTCAATCCTCACCAGATTGTCTAGGTCTTTTGCACCTTCAATATCTTCTGTCTCTCCAATTCCCCGGCAGAAAAGCCAACTCCTTTGACAACCCCAAGCTCTCTCAGAGAAACTTTCTTCACCTTGGGTGTGTCAGTGTGGGTCTACAACTCCCATCACCACCAGTCAGCATGGCAGTTGCAATGTTACACATCCAGAGGGGTCCTTCTGGTGTAAGTGATGGAAGGTAGGGAAGGAAAAAGGCCACCGTTTCAAAATGCCTGCAATAATACTAGTCCATTCTTACTGGGCATTGGTGATTAATCCATCAAAGCTTGGGCAATCCCATTTCTTCAATGGTCCTCTCCTTGCCCTCAAAGAGATGGCAGAGGGAGAAAGGTAGGGAGGTGAATAAATGCCATGACTGACTTTGGAGTATTCATCTCTAATGATCTAAGTGCTAGAGCCCACTGTAACTACATAGCCAAAAAGGCATTAAGAATCGTTAAACTAATCCTATGTAGCTTTTTCTCTGGTAATATCACGCTACTAACTAGAGCATACAAAACATTTGCGAGACCAATATTTGAATACAGCTCATCAGTCTGGAACATGCATTACATATCTGATATTAACACAGTTGAGAAAGTCCAGAAATATTTCACAAGAAGAGTTCTCCGCTCCTCTACTCGTTGCAGAAGACCTTAGGCCACCAGACTCGAAATTCTAGACCTAGAAAACCTACAACTACGCCACCTTCAGTCCGATCTAAGTATAGTATATAAAATCATACATTGCAATGTCCTACCTGTCAATGAATACTTCAGCTTCAACCATAACAATACAAGAGCAAACAATAGATACAAACTCCAAACACCAAACTTGACTGCAGGAAATACAACTTCAGCAACAGAGTGGTCAGTGTCTGGAATACTCTGCCTGACTCTGTAGTTTCTTCCCCAAACCCCCAAAACTTTAACCTTAGACTTTCTACTATTGACCTCACCCCTTTCCTAAGAGGTCTGTGCATAAGTGCACCAATGTGCCTGCCGTCCCTGTCCTGTTGTGTTTTGTTTTTTCTTATATGTAACCATTTCATGTATTCATAACTATGTTTATATTTATACCTGTTATCTTATAATCGCTTGAAAACTAAATAAAATAAAATAAAAATCTCACCTGCTCAGTCACTGAATGATGTTGTAGCCTGAGACTTTCCAGCTGATTCCCAACAATCTTTGCCTCCAAGCCACTAGGACGCCCCTAGAAAGGGGGGGGAATAGCTCTGGGTCAGCAAGAATTTCCTGATTGTCACTTCTCCTTTAAAACATGGGAGATTAACTCACACTGCTCAAGATTTTTGTGAACTGATTGCAGATTATGAACTGTTGTGACCTTCTAAGGTATCTCTTCAAGCAATTACTTCCTTATTCATCAATTGCAAAATGGATGGAATCTGGGCAACCGAATGAAACTAGCAGAGTGTTTAATGGCCGGATGTCCTTCCTGTCACCAATGCAGAGTTTTGTTCATCCGATAATATTCTCAGTGTGCCCAGAGGGAGAAATATCTGCCTCTACCAAGAATCGAACTCACAGCCTCCTGATTGTGAAGCGAGAGCTCCACCTCCAGGCCACTGCACCCTTCCAAACCCTTCCTTATTCTCCTGGTTAAAGTCTATAAGGTTATGCAGCACGACCAATTGCTCTCTGCTCTTCAAACTTACCTTTAAAGGGGAAAACTACCTCAGACCTTCCCTCTTGTTCAAAAAAAAATCAATCCTAATTCAAAAATTTCATTGGGTCAAGAAGGCCCAGCTAGACCTGGTTTTTCACCATGGCCCATTGGATGTCTCCAAGCTCACTGGTCTCATAGCAGCTGGGATGGAGCATGGAGGTGCCTTCTACGTGTAGCTCAAACGTATTCGAGGTGGGTGCCAGATCCAACTGACATGTCTTCTTGACCAGGTGTTCTGACCCAAGCCTCGTTCAAATCAAAGAAACGCCAAGTATATATAAAAGCAAACCTTTTTAATGCGTCTCTGTGAATTCTGTTCATTCACGGCAAAGAGTCATTAAAATTAATTGTCCCAGAAAAGAGCAAGCCCCCTTTCAAGGTTGCAAAAGGCTGCCAAGAACAAAAGACTAATTGCAGATAAATATCCAAAGCCAGACTTTTCAAAAAAAAACAAACTGGAGCAAACAGGGCTTCCATGAGGACTCTTGAGCATAAAGAACTTCTTTGCTTCCTGCAAAGAAGGCAACCCCAAAGGCTGGCTTTTATCCCTTATGGGAGGGGCCATCACCTTCTAGCCTTACTCCCGAGTTGCCCATGCTCTCAGAGACCTCAGCCATCTGCACCGACTGCCAGAGAACCACAACACCAGAACTAACCTTTTCATAAGAGGTCCCCAGACCTTCTCTTGCTATCTTTGGCTCTGAGGAAGTTCTCGTCTCCAACACAGTTCTGTCTACATCTTTGGTCATCCTGAGATCTCTCAAGGCTTGGTCCCTGGGGATAAGAATTCTTTTGAACTAAATTGCAGCACCTCCTGGAAACCAAACCCAATGCTTAGTCTTTGGGCACAAAATGGCTTTAAAAACGAGTCCAAATGAAGAAGCAACAGCAGAGGAAGATGGAGGCCTCCAGAGATTATAGGAAATAAAAGTTCAATAACATTCCCTGTAGATCTGAAAAGTTTTTCTTCCTGTTTTATGCAGTGGAAACACAGTCTTCGTAGAAAGTGCATTGCCCGTTATGGGAACCTGGCATTTTTTAACACTTTGCTTTCTTCCTCCAGAAATAAAAATAGCACTTAGACTTACATACTGCTTCACAGTGCTTTTACAGCCCTCTCTAAGCACAGAGTCAGCCTCTTGCCCCCAACAATCTGGGTCCTCATTTTACCCACCTCGGAAGGAAGGATGGAAGACGGAGTCAACCTTGAGCCTGGTGATATTTAAACTGCCAAATTGCAGGCAGCTGGCAGTCAGCAGAACTAGCCTGCAGTACCGCATTCTAACCACTGCGCCACTGTGGCTCAGTGCAGTATTGTTATTATTGTTGGGTGGAATTTGCCACGACATAACAGCCTTGTCTGTCAAAAGTGCCTTTTATTTCCTGGAGAACACGGACAGATCATTTCCTGTGGAGTTCTAGTGGTCATTTATACCTTGAGATCCCTGTCTTACTCTCTTGTTTTCCTTACTTTTCGGTAAGTTGCTCCTCCAAAGCATGGACCAGTTGCTGCAGTCTCTGCTTCTCCAAACTCCATTCTGCATTCTACCAAGAAACAAGAACCCAAGTCAGCAGACAAGAGGCATGCCAGCCCTGAGATGATGCTGCAGATGTTCTCCAGGGCATCACTGAGACTTAAACATGGCACCAGCTGTGACAAAATCCAAAAAAGGCAGATCAATAAAGGAGAATATTTGTAACTCAGGGTTGAAAATGAGGAGTAATGGTGCTCTCTGAGTTTGGTTGTTTTCCTGCACGTTTCATTACCCAAACTAGGTAACGTCATCACTGCACTGATGATGTTAACTAGTTTGGGAAATGAAACATTTGTAAGGAAACAACAAAGGACCCCACAGTCCTCTTATTCTTCCTCTCCCTCCTCCTTCCCCTCCTTCCCCTCTTCCTCCTCCTCCTCCTCCTCCTCCTCCTCCTCCTCCTCCTCCTCCTCCCCTCTCTCTCCTCCCTCCCTCTCTCCTCCTCCTCCTCTTCTTCCTCCTCCTTCCCCTCCTCCAAAAACCCACCTCCCTTCTAGGACTGATAATGTTACCTAGTTTGGTTAATGAAAGGTCTGCAAGAAAACTACCAAGCTCAGAGAACACCAGGGACCCTACCGATCCTTGCCTACAGCTGAAAGATCAAAAGGACCAGGACAATTGAAAATCCAGAAGACAAGGAAAGGGAGGAAAAATATCAAGAAACTGTTGGCCACACCTTGGCTTCAAAAGCCTGGTTCTGGGCATTCATTTTCTCCAGCTCTTCTTCCTTGGTCTTCAAAGCGGCATTTCCTTCCTCCCATCGGTTTCTCCAATCTTGGGAGATGGACTGTTGCTCGTCCAATTGCTTGCCCAACTCTTCAGCTTGCCTTTCAAGGTCCTGGCAGTGAACCTGCAGAAGACCCTTCTCCTCCTGCAATTGGATCTGAGATTCCCTACAGAACCAAGGAGAAGAGAAGGTAGAAGGTCCATGAAAAAGTGTTTGTGGATTCTTCAAAGCCACCTGGAAAGGAACCGGGGAAGTGATTTTTGCACCTGTGGCATTGCCTTTGAGGAACATAAAGGGCAGGTCCTTTTCAGACCAACCCCTCTAACCATTAGGCTACCTGATTTTCTTGGCTCAAGTAGGTTGGTCAACTGCCTTGGAACGCCAGTGAAATGGATCTGCTCAAGGAATAAAGTTGCACATCCATGGTTTGAGCTGAACCACTTCCTAGCCAAAGAGGCTGGATGTCAGGATTCCGGCACTTAACCCCATTTAAACCATGAGTCTCGAGCCAAACTTCAAACTTAAAGAAGATTTATTAGGAATAAACATGCCAGAACTGCCTGGGTGTAGCTGACTCTGAGACACATCATTCATTGTCATCTTTGACTCTGGTTTTCCTCAATCCTTCTGAGTGTATCGTAATTCATATTCTCCAATGGGACACCTCCATAGCCAAGAGCCATCAATCATGCTCTCCGGTTAGAATTTTGCGGGGCAGAAACTTCAGTCACCTAGTTACTATCTTTGAAAACATTGATGGAATGCAGTTTAGTTTTGCAAGCTGCCGCATTGCCCTCCCCTCCCTTTTTGCTGGCAACTCTAAAAAGACCATGGAAATATTTGATGAATTGAAATTGTATTTGTGACAAACAGACTGACTATCCTTACACACTTTACGCACGGGCCAAAAAATAAAAACCACACACACATATACAGAGATTTTTGCATCACAGCAGCTTGACGTCCTCCTGAAGCATTTGATGATGGTCCCCAAGTTGGGATGAAGGTCTGAATGCTTCTTACCTGAGATTTTCACAGCTTGCCTGCAGAGCTTTCTTGGTCTCCTCCTGGCCTTGCAGCTCCTCCGTTCGTTCGAGAAGGTGTTTCTCCTTCTCTTCCAGCAACTTGTGCTCTAGAGCCTGGATGTGATTAGCTTGGGACTTTTCCTCCTCTTCCAGAAGATGTAGCTTTTCTAAAAGAGCTGCCAGCCTTTGGTGGCTCTCAGCTGCTATAGAAGAAAGCTCCTCATTCGACTGGGAGAAGAATTGCAGGAGTGAATAGGGTCAGTTTTCAGATCAGTTCACCTGGCCCACATGAGCTGGGTTCAACTGGGCAAAATTACAGGTAGTCCTCTCGGCCTATGATCATCAACCCAACTCCCTTCTAGCACTGATGATGTTACCTAGGTGGGGAATGAAACCCCTGCAAGGAAATAACCAAGCTCAGAGAGCACCAAGGACCCCACAGTTCAACCATAAGCTATAAATATTCTCTTCTATGTTACTGCTAGATATATCCTTAGAGATTCCAGGTTGATGTTCCTCCTCGCCCTCCTCCTCCTCGCCCTCCTCCTTGCAAACCCCACTCCCTTCTAGCACTGATATTGTTACCTAGTCAGGTAATGAAACATCTGCAAGAAAACAGCCAAGCTCAGGGAGCATCAAGGCTCAACCCTCTATTTGACAAATACAAATACAACCCCGTTCAAAGTTCAGCCCTGAGCTCCAGATATTCTTTTCTGTGTTACTACTGGATATATCCTGAGAGATTCTAGGATGTGGCTACCCTCGAACCTCCCCCACCCCTCCATCTCCCATCCAGCTTGGATTGCAGTCTCTACATCCAGGCTTCTTTCGGGGGAAACTGTGTGGCTAAATCTCTTATCCCGATCCTCCAGGTGTACCTTTACCATAGGAGCCTTAACAGGCAATCCAAGGGCTGCGAGCTAAACGGACAAGATTCACAACATGTTCAAAAGACAGTGGCAGACCACTTTCATATTATGGACAAGAAAAACTGCATGGTCGTGTGTCCATGAAGATATGGGCAGCTGAGCTCCACTCTTTTTCTTTTTGTGGCTTTTTCTAAATTCCTCTCTCTAAAAAGAAGAGGAACACGGTCCATTCCCAGAACAGACATTTACCTGTCTGACAGATTCCATCTCCTCCTTCATGAGGACTTTCTCTTCTTCCTGTTGATTGACCTGATTCTTACAACTTGCAAGCTCTGATTGGAGAGCCGAGATCTGGTCCCCGGATTCTTCTTGATTTTTCTGGGCGTACTTCAACTCCAAACTGAGGTGCTGGACTTGCTGAAACAATGCTGCGTTCTTCTGCAATGAAGTTGCCACGAGAGAGATCTTTCTTATCCCATTTTCTATCCATAAATATATGGATAAAATATATATTGACTGTTTCCTAATATGATTTGATGACTTATTGTACCCTATGACTATTATTGTGTTGTACCTGATGATTCTGGACTCTTGACTCTTTCTTTTATGTACACTGGGAGCTTATGAACCGAAGACAAATTCCTTGTGTGTCCAATAAAGAATTCTATCTATCTATCTATCTATCTATCTATCTATCTATCTATCTATCTATCTATCTTCTATCTATCTATCTATCTATCTATCTATCTATCTATCTATCTATCTATCTATTATAGAAAAAGTATCCTGCGAAAAAGAAAACAGCCTTTCACCTCAAAATACAATTTGTTGCCTGAACCAAGAGTTATTTTATACAGAGAGAAATATATATATAAAAGAGATCTTATATATATATATGGATCTTTGGTTATTCGGGTTTTCTCCTGCGTAAAATTGGAAGTATCTAGGTGACATTTTGATGAAGTCTCATTCATCATCTTCAGGCTTGTGTCTTCAGCTAGTGCTTCACAAAGTAGAAGACACAAGCCTGAAGATGATGAATGAGACTTCATTGAAACATTGCCTAGATACTTCCAATTTTACGCAGGAGAAAACCCGAATATCCAAAGATCCACATACAAATACCCGCGAAAACCTCAGAAAATAAATAAATAAATAAATACACACACACACACACACCTGTTTGATGTTCTTGTAAGCAGCTTGGAGTTGGCATCTTTCTCTCTTGGTTTCCAGTGGCTTTGTAGCTGTTGTATGGCTGACTGAGCTCTGCTCTCCCCGAAGACCCAAAGGAAGAGAAATGGCCTTAGGTTCTTAAAAATAATTCTGAGACCATCCCGCTTAACAGTGGCGAAGTCAAGAACTGAGTTTGAACTGGCTAAGAAAGGATGTTGGAAAAAGAAGCGAAGGGAGGAATCTCAAGGTCTGGAGAGAGGGATACAAACATTGGACAAGGAGTCCTAAAAGTGTTTTTTTTCAGGGGACAATTGGACTTTCTTTTTTTTTTTTCTTTTGAAGACATTTTGCTTCTGATCCAAGAAGCATCTTCAGCTCTGACTGGAGGGTGGGGAATGGAAGGATGTATGTTCCTTGCAGACAGCTGGCCATTTGGAATCTTTTAGAGTCACTCAACAAAATCCAGTTGCCTTTTTAGCTATACTAATTGGAGAAGGAGGATTAGAGAACCCTGAACGTAGGCATTGCCCAAAAAAGACTTTCGTGGCCCTGGAATGGAATGTTTCTCAGTTTGAAAGGAGCGGAATGGTGTGTCCTGCAACTGACACGAATCCCGTTTTCATGTCTTGCTTATTGTTTTCCAACAGCAACACCCTTTAAATCTTAACAAGGGCAGCCCCATGAAAAGCCCATTGCAGCAGTCAAGCTGCTCTCTCTCTCTCTCTCTCTCTCTGCTAAACTCACCTCCAAACTCACCTCCTTCACGCATTTCAGCTGCTGCACCATCTCGTTTCGTTTCTCTTCTAAGGTCTTGATGCAGTTCTTCAAAGCACCCAAACTCTTTTGGAGGTTCCTCAGTTCCTGGCCGACGTCCAACATGTCCTGGCTCTGAAGGGAGTATTTCCACTTTATTTTTGAGCCCATTTCTCACCCAGCCAGCCAGCCAAGAGGCACATCTTGTTTGTGCCATTGCCGCATTCTGCTTCAATGCAGAATAGTCAAAAACAAAAACAAAAACCCCACCCTAAGCTAGGGTCCGTTTCAAATCCAGATGTTAAGATTTTGGAAGGTTTTCCTTACCACAGGTTTGCTGTGACCGAAACTCTGGGAATGCAAGCGGTGATCCCTTTTACCAAAATAAGACCTCGTCTTGGCCAGCTCCATTTCCATCTTGAAGATCCTGAAAGACACACCAAGCAAGAAGATGGATTTCTGTATCTCTCAGAATTGTTAACAGGAATATCTTTGGTTTTCTAGAAGCCACAAAATAGTCTCAGTATTATGAAATATTTCCCAGTTCCAGGAGTGGACAGAGTTGGCTTCTTTTGAAGAATTATTCTTCTTCTTCTTCTTCTTCTTCTTCTTCTTCTTCTTCTTCTTCTTCTTCTTCTTCTTCTTCTTCTTCTTCTTCTTCTTCTTCTTCTTCTTCTTCTTCTTCTTCTTCTCCTCCTCCTCCTCCTCCTCCTCCTCCTCCTCCTCCTCCTCCTTCCTTTTCCTCTTCCTCTTCCTCCTCTTATTACTATTACTATTAAACATTCCATCTTCCATTAAACAGTGTGTTGTCTGGTTACTAATATTGTGCAATAACCATCAAAATTTACTACAATATATATTACTTTGATATTGACTTTCTAATCTTACAATCATAATATTGTATATAATAAAACTTTCCATTCCTCCCTCTTAACCTATCTTCTAGTATAAATATAGTGATAATAGCAAACATGGTGAGCTTAATCATCATATCAATTACAATTGTCATGTTGTTTATATCTCTATCTTGACATATTTTTATAATTCACTAGTCTCCTTCTTTTATTTCTAACTTCCATTTTTCTCCCCTTTTATTTCTGATACGCAACACCCACTCCTGTACTATAAGAAGGGGGCTACTCACTTATCATCCAGTTCCTCTTTTCGTGTCCTGCCTTCCGAACGAATCACTTCCAACCAATTTCTTTCCTTTTCCAGGTAGGCAAAGGAGCTTTCCATCTGCTGCAGGAAAGACAGGAATCAGGGGAAATTTCACAGGCAGGCCTACACATTAACCAGAGCCTTGTGGGGAGGGAAAAAATAATAATTGGTATTTTCTCCCATAACAATTTCTCTTCATCGAAAGAGAATTTGCTTTAATTTAGAAATTCTTTCACAGAGAAGATAATTGTTGTGTAATCTTCCTTGCTGCAACTCTTTAAGTGAATCGCTGCAGTTAGTGATGTTAGCACCACAGTTGTTTAGCGAATCTGCCTTCCCCATTGACTATGATTTTCAGAAGGTCCAAAAAGATTATCACCTGACCCCAGGAAATTGCAAAACCATCATAAATATAAGTCAGTGGCCAAGCATCTGAAGTTTGATTGCATGGCCATGAGGATGCTACAATGGTCATGCCATGCCTCTGTTGGAATCTGATTCCGAGGAAGAAGAGGAACAACTGACAGGGAGTGGGAGTGTGGTTCCAGTGGCTGTGAAGGAAACTGGGGAAGGGCACAGTCTGGCTGGGCACTCAGAGGAACACCCAGGCCCATCCCCGCTTCATCCTAGGGCATGCAGGGAGGAACAGAGAAGGGAGCAACGTGAGTTGTGTGGTTTACGGGGGAGGAAAGGGTCCTGATTCCCTTCATTAGCTGCAGCTGGGAAGACTGTTTAAAAGCTCAAACTGCGCATGGCAATGTTGCTGGAAGCAAAGTGTGAAATTATTCTGGTTTGTCAAGTGTTAGCTGAGTTCTGGAGTCCTCCCAAGTGTGTGTGTTTCGTTATCTTTTGACCTCTTCAATCCCTTATCCTGCCCTGTCTCGTTAATTGCTGCAGTTTGGTTTGTGTTGGTTTTTCTTTATAATTTATAAGTACTTTGAGTTTGGGCGGGATTTCTTCCTTTCGAAAACTGTTTTTGGGAGAGTTTTTTCTCCAGCCAATGATAACTGGGATCCAAGTTGCAGGTATTAAAGGGACTTTGCCTATTTTTGTGACTTTTGTTGCTTTTGTGCCACGCCCTGGGTCATCACAGGTCATAAGTATGAAAACACAGCCGGGGGTCCCTTTTTCAGTGCTGCTGTAACTTAAACAGTCACTAAATGAATTGTTGTAAGCTGAGGGCTACCTATATAGTCCGCAGATTAGGATACGATCGTACATTACCTTCTGTTTTAGGGAACAGAGCTCAAATTCCATCATGTCAACTTCCAACACGAGGTTCCTTGCTCCAAACTCTTTAGGTTGCCCTGCCAACAAGTCGCCCCCTTCTCTTAGCTTCACATTACTTGGTGTCTCTTCCAGAAAGTTTGCCTGCAGGTCCGGCTGCGAGCCGCTCCACCTTTTTCTAGCCAATGGCTGATCGGAATTAAAGTCCTTTGTATTGTAGTTAGGAAGGTGGGATAAGGAATTCCCCCTCCTAAGATTTGAACCGGGAGGCTGCATGCCGTAGGCCAGATTGCTTGGAACATCTCTGCCAAAAAATAATAATAATGCATAAATAAATGCATAAAAAGAGCTGAAGAAGCTTCTTGGACAAGAAGCAAAACTTCTTCAAAGTAAAACGAGAAAGTCCAGTTGCCACTTGAAAAAAAAAAAAAAAAGCACCTTTGGGAAAATACATCCCAGGGATGTAATTCAATTGGAGACCTATATATTCCACGAGTCAGAAAAAAGGCTGTGAAAATATTTACAGACCTCTTGCATCCTGGACATAAATTGTTTCAACTTCAAAATGACGCTATAGGGCATTGCACACCAGAACAACTAGACACAAGGACAGTTTTTCCCCCCGTCCTATCACTCTGCTAAATAACTAATTTCCACAATCCAGTTAAACTATTTAGTAAGCCTATATTACTATTCTTCTTCTCATCTTTCCTATTACCTTCTCCACTTATAATATAACCGTGTTGCTTGTATCTTACGATTTGTATTGTTTATTTAGTATCCTAGTATGATTTATGTTGATTGCTTATTTAGTATCCTATGACTATCACTAAGTGTTGTACCTTATGACTATGACGAATGTATTTTTATGATGATTATGATCATAATTTTTATGTACACAGAGAGCTTATGCACCAAAGACAAATTCCTTGTGTGTCCAATCACACTTGGCCGATAAAGAATTCTATTCAATCCCATTCCATTCTATTTTTATTCCGATATTCAATTCAATTCTATTCTTTCTTATTCCATTCCATTCCATTCCATTCTATTCTATTTTTATTCCAATATTCTATTCTATTCTATTCCACTATTCTTATTCCTTATTCTATTCTTATTCTTCCATTCCATTCTATTCTATTTTTATTCCAATATTCTATTCTATTCTATTCTATTCTATTCTATTCTATTCTATTCTATTCTATTCTATTCTATATTCTACTATTCTTATTCCTTATTCTATTCTTATTCTTCCATTCCATTCTATTCTATTTTTATTCCAATATTCTATTCTATTCTATTCTAGTCCCACTATATCCAAAAGAATAACACCCCCCCCCCCATTAGATTTCATGCCAAAGCTTCCCCCCTTCATATCCACTTTATTCCAAACCTACATTCTCTCGTTGTTGGCCTGAGAACCAGGCTGGGACCTCACGGCTCTCAGAGGCCCAGGGTGTAGGAAGTTCATGCAGGTTCCTCCTGGGTTGCTTCGTGGGCTGCTGAGCTCTTGCTGAGCTATTACCCCACTGCTCTTTAGCGGAGGGAATGGAAAGAGAAAAGAAGAGTTTCAAAACTTATTTGTTTATTTGTTAAGCATGTATGAGAAAACAAGTATGAACATAGCATATAAACATATAAGTATAAACAGTATATACATAATAAATGGGTAAGAATAAAAGGGAACAGCAGGACAGGGACGGTAGGCACGCTGTACAGACCTCTTAGGAATGGAGTGAGGTCCACGGTAGACAGTTTAAAGTTAAAAGTTTTGGGGGTTTGAGGATATAACCACAGAGTCGTGGAATGAGCTCCAGGCATTGACCCCCTCTGTTGCTGAAGTTGTATTTTCTGCCATCGAGTTTGGAACGGTTTACTTTGAATTTGTATCTGTTGTTTGCCTGTCTGTTATTGTGGTTGAAGCTGAAGTACCGTAGTCACGGACAGGTACGACATTGTAGCAGGCAATTTTGTGTACTAAGCTTAGGTCAGACCGTAGGCGGCATAGTTCTAGGTTGTCCAGATCCAAAAGTTCAAGACTGGTAGCATAAGGTATTCTATTGAGAGCAGAGGAGCAGAATTTCAATTGGGAAAATGTGACTGCCCCAGACCAGGCCAAGAGGGCAGGATAAGAAATAAGGGTTGGAAACTAATCAAGGAGAGAAGCAACCTGGAATGAAGGTTGCTTCCCTAACAGGGAGGACAATGAACCAGTAGAACAGCTTGCCACCAGAAATCACGGCTGCTCCATCACTGGAGGTTTTAAAGAAGAGATTGGATAGTCGCTTATCTGAAATGGTATAGGTTCTCCTGCTTGAGCAGGAGGCTGGACTAGAAGACCTCCAAGGTCTCTTCCAGCTCTATTCTAAAGTCCTATTCTATTCTAAAGCTCTATTCTAAAGTCCCCAAATGCCAGGGAATTTCTAGAAGCATCCAAATTTTGATCACATAACCATGGGGGACGCTGCAATGGGAATAACTGTGAAAACACGGTTATGAGTCAGTTTTTTTTTCAGCGCCATCATAACTTTGAAGCATCACTAAACAAATGATTGTAAGTCGAGGACTTCCTACCAGTCAACGTCCTAACAGTCAATGACTACTTCACCTTCAATTGCAACAATACAAGAGCATACAACAGATACAAACTCAAGGTAAACCGCTCCTGTCGTATCCGCAATTAAGACTCGTAGTCAGTGACTTTCAATTCAAGCTCTTTATTAACACTGGTGGAACCGAACCGCAAAAGACAAAAAGCTTGCGGCTTTTATATCTTTTGCTTCGGCGGCCGCGGCCAATGGCAGCGATTCAAGTCTCCCGCTCTTGGCTTTAACCAATCGCGGAAGACTCCAATCGGGCCAATCAGGCGCGGCTCGCCTGGCCAATCAGAAATCCCCGCGCCTTAGCCAATCAAGGCACGGGGATTTCGAGTAGTCCATTTGCATACATGACACCCCTCCCCTCTTGGTATGGTCTTCTCACGTGGTGTAGTCACGCAGGTAGGCGGGGCTCCGTCGAGTCCTAGATGACCTGCGCAATTCATTTTCTTGTTGTATCTCGGTAGGGGCGGTCATCTTTTTGGCTGCTCCTGCCTCTGAGCGAACCGGCTGGATGATCGGGCCGGTTCCTTCGCCGCGGCTCCCGCCTGGGCCTACCGGGTCGGTTGAGTCGCGGATTCCGCCGCTCCCGCTTGGCTTCTCCGGGTCGGTAGAGCTGGCCAGACGGTTCTTCTCCGGCTGTGACTCGCGAAGGCTGCGTTCTGGTGAGTTTTTAATTTTTATTTGTTCTTGCGGTTGTTTAACCGGGTGTTCCCTCCCCCCTTGGTTCGTGTCTTGGGGGTTGAGGTTAGTCAATGTTCGTGACCGGAGCTGGTCGATATGTCGTTTCCAGGCTCGCCCGTCGGTGGTTTGGAGCCGGTACGACTTTGGACCAGTGATCTGAGTTATGACGGCTGGGATCCATAGGGGGTCCCCCGTCATGTTTTTGGCGTATACTAGGTCGCCTGGTTCAAATGTCCGATACCTGGAGCTGGAGTCTGGGGGCTGCTCCGGGTTGTAGGTTGGGTGTAGGCGGTCGAGTGGGGATCGCAGCTTCCTGCCCATCAGGAGCTCTGCAGGGCTCTTGTTGGTGGTTGTGTTTGGCGTGATGTGCTGTATAAAGAGCAGCCTGTTGATCTTGTCGTTGATCTCCCCGTGGTCCATTTTCCGGAGGGTCTTTTTTGTAAACTGGACCATCCGTTCCGCCCTACCGTTCGCCGCCGGATGCGCCGGTGCCGTTAACGCGTGGCGGATGCCTTTTTCTGCCAGGAACCGTTCAAAATCGATGGATGTAAACTGTGGCCCGTTGTCCGAGACAACGACGTCTGGGAGGCCGTGGGTGGCAAACAGCTTACACAGTTCTTTAATGACGGCCTCTGTGGTGGTGGATTTCATGTCGGCCACCTCTAGCCAGTTTGAGTATGCGTCAACTGTGATTAAAAATGTGTGGCCATTTGTGGGGCCGGCAAAGTCTAAATGTATTCTGGACCAGGGTCCCCGAGGTGTCTCCCAGTCCCGGATAGGTGCCGTGGGTGGGCTGGATCTGGTCTCCTGGCACCGGTGGCATTTGGCGACCCATGTTTCAATTTGTTTGTCCATGCCAGGCCACCAAGCGTAACTCCTGGCCAGGGCTTTGGTCCTGACGATGCCAGGATGACCCTCGTGCAACATCTCCAGGACCCTGTTCTGTAATTTAGTCGGAATTACCACCCTGTCTCCCCAAAGGATACATCCTCTCAGTAGTGAAAGTTCCGTCTGGCGTTGGCGGAAAGGTTTAAAAGTCCCGTTATCGTCTTTTTCCGGCCAGCCTTTTTGTAGCCAATGTAAGATTGGCGCTAAGTGTTTGTCCTTAACCGTTTCCCTCGCTATGTCCGATGCGGTAATGGGTAAACACTCGATGGACAGGGTATTTGTTGTTGGTGCAGGGTCAGGGTCAGAGTCAGGTAAGGGGGAACGGCTTAAAGCGTCCGCGTGCGATATCTTCTTACCTGGCTTGTGTAGCAGTTCATAGTTGTAGGCTGCCAGGAATTCAGACCATCTTGTCATCCGGGGTGACAAGATGTTTGGTGTGGGACGGTTTCCCGCGAGAATGCCCAGCAACGGTTTATGGTCAGTCACTATTTTGAATGGGCGGCCATAAAGGTACTCGTGGAAACGCTTAACGGCGGCCACTATAGCCAAAGCTTCTTTGTCCAGCTGGCTATAGTTCCGCTCTGGTTTAGTCAGAGTTCTCGAGAAAAATGCGATAGGTGCTTCTCTCTGGTCTGGAAGGGTATGGCTGAGGACAGCGCCGACGCCGAAGGGTGATGCGTCGCAAGTGACAGCTACAGGCAGGGTTTCGCAGAATTGCATTAGGACGGCATCAGAGGTGAGGAGGTCTTTGGTCTTTTGAAAAGCTGTTTGTTCCCGTCTCCCCCAAGTCCAGGCTGCCTTCTTGTCCAGGAGTCTATGTAAAGGTTCCGCTGCCGTAGCCTTTTGAGGTAGGAAGACATTATAGAAGTTTAGTAAACCTAAGAACGCTTGCAGCTCTAATTTGGACTTTGGGGTGGGGGCTTCTTTGATGGCCTTTACTTTTTTCGTTGTGGGGTGGATGCCCTGCTGGTCTAGTAGGTAGCCCAAAAACTCTACTTGTTTTGTACAAAGTTGGCATTTTTCGCGTTTGACTTTAAGTCCTGTTTCTTTAAATTTCGTTAAGACTTGTCTTAAACGGTTTTCTAGTTCAGCTTCATTTGGCGCCGCCACTAATACGTCATCGAAGTAGGGCACCACCCCCTTGATGCCTTGCAGCAAACGTTCCATCAGGCTCTGGAAGATGCCTGGTGCCACGCTGACCCCAAATTGAAGTCTGTTACATTTAAAAGCCCCCCGGTGGGTTACTATTGTTTGGGCCTCTGCCGTTTCCTCGTCCACAGGTAGTTGTTGATAGGCTTGTGCGAGGTCGAGCTTAGCAAAAACTTTGCCCCCTCCCAGTGAGTGCAGTAAATGTTGCACTACCGGGACTGGGTAGGCGCTTTGCTGCAGCGCGCCATTTAGGGTGGCCTTATAGTCCCCGCAGATTCTCACGGACCCGTCTGGTTTTATTGGGGTCACTATAGGGGTTTCCCATCTAGCGTGATCTGTCGGTTGTAACACCCCTTGTCTGACGAGCTTGTCTAGCTGCTCGTCGATTTTGGGCTTTAATGCAAAGGGTACCCTTCTAGGCTTAAGCCGCTTCGGGGGAACCCTTGGGTCTAAATCAAATGAAATAAGGGGCCCCTGGTACTTGCCCAATTCTCCATTGAAGACCTCCTGGAATTCTTCGGTTAGCCGCTGTTCCCAAGCTTCAATGGATACGTGGTTGACACCTGTCAGCGCGATGTTAAGCGGAGCAAACCATTGTAACCCCAGCAGGCTAGGGCGGTCGCGGTCGACTATTGTGAGTGGAAGTTGTTCTGTGTGGCCTTTGTAGGTTATGTTAAAGTTCTTGGTGCCCACTACCGGGACGCGATTACCTTGATAGTCTTTTATGATGATTTTTTGGGCAGGTACGTTTCTTCTTTGTAGTGTAGGCACTAGTTGCTTGATTTCGCGCCAAGCAATCATAGAAAGGTAGGAACCGGAGTCCACTTCCATCTTACATGGTCGACCCTCTATGTGAACTTCTACGTGAACCTTTCTAGCTCCGTCGGAAATGGCGTGGCCAATGGTCACCGTCTGGTGGGTTTCCTCTTTACGCCGGCTGTCGCTGCTTCTTTGTGATCGTTGTCTCTGGTCCCATCGACCCGTTGGCTGGCGCTCTCTGGTTCTGGGCGGGGAGTTTTCTCTCTTCCTGTCAAGTTGTTCCCGTTTGGGCGGGCTGCGGGGTTTTTTCTGGCGGCAAACTCGGGCGATGTGGCCTCGTCGGTCACAATGCCTGCAGATAGCGTCGAAGAATCGGCATTCTGACCTGGGGTGGTCGCCGCCGCAACCGGCGCAGTAGGTCCTCGACCTGCGACCTCTTTGACTTCGCTGTTCGCCTCGTCCCATTTGTACACGGTGTATGTCCTCCTCGTCATCTGACGCGCTGGAGGTTGATTGGTATTCGCCGTAGTGTGCGGTTGCTTCGCTTCTGGTGTCGGCCGGCCTCGCGGGGTTGTTGTTCCCGCCCTTCGCGTCAGATCTTCGCATGGTGTCTGCTGACGTGCGGGTGGCTTCTGCTGCTGCGGCCGCAGTGAGGGCATCGGCTAGGCTGATGTCGCCTTTTGCCATGAGTCGGCTCTGGAGTGTCGATCCCATAGCCCGAGCACGAAGCGGTCTCTGATGAGACTATTAAGCCCTTCAAACTCACAGAGTCCTCCCAGGCGCCGTAATTCAGCGACAAAGTCGCTTAATTTCTCGTTCGGTTTCTGGTTTCTGCGGTAAAACTCGTTTCGCCGTATCAGGATGGGGACCTCGGGGGCGTAATGGCGTCTCAGTATGGGCTCGAGGACGTCCCAGTCTATGGCGGTTGCGTCTGCTGGTTTGGCCAATGCCTTGGCCATCTGGAAGACCTCTGGTCCGCAGTGTGTGAGAAAGACGGCGCGTTTTAGCGGGCCCGGGGCGTCCTTCATGCCGGCGCATTCCAGATACATCCGGAATCGATCCGAGTACGATTCCCAGTCCTCGGCGGCGGGGTTGAAGGGAGCGGGCGGTGCTATTTTCGCCATCTTCGCTGTCGCTGGTTCTTAAACGGATACGGGGTTCGGTTCAATGGCGAGATCCCACCTTCGTCGCCAGTGTCGTATCCGCAATTAAGACTCGTAGTCAGTGACTTTCAATTCAAGCTCTTTATTAACACTGGTGGAACCGAACCGCAAAAGACAAAAAGCTTGCGGCTTTTATATCTTTTGCTTCGGCGGCCGCGGCCAATGGCAGCGATTCAAGTCTCCCGCTCTTGGCTTTAACCAATCGCGGAAGACTCCAATCGGGCCAATCAGGCGCGGCTCGCCTGGCCAATCAGAAATCCCCGCGCCTTAGCCAATCAAGGCACGGGGATTTCGAGTAGTCCATTTGCATACATGACACCTCCAAACTTGATTGCAGAAAGTACGACTTCAGCAACCGAGTGGTCAAGACCTGGAATGCACTACCTGACTCTGTAGTTTCATCCTCTCTAACCCCCACTCCTTTAACCTCAAACTATCCACTATTGACCTCACCCCATTCCTAAGAGGTCTGTAAGGGGCGTGCATAAGAGCACCATCGTGTCTACCATCCCTGTCCTTTTGTCCCTATTTATTCGTACCTATTTCCTGTATTCTTACTCATGTTTATGCTTATACATATTATCTTGTAAGCGATTGGCAAATCAAATCAAAATAAATCAAAATAAATAAATATGTGGGAGTCCCTTCACCTGCAAAGGTTAAGAAGCCAGCAGAAACACCTGAGTGCTTACCTGTGATGGAAAAGGACTCTTTGAAGGAAGGATCTTTTCTGTGGCCAAAAGCGACCCACAGGAGGACATGGGGTTTCCACTGCTATTTCCTGACTCTTGGCTGGGGAGTCTTGAGTTCTCCACAGAACTGTGTTGGAAACCTCCATCGAAGCCTCCGAATTGGGAAGGCAAACTCTGAAATCCAGTCCACTTACGGAGTAACATTTAAGGAGCTGAAAATCCCAAGAAAACTTCTCTTCCCTGAGCAACGTGGCCAAATCAATGTGGTGCTCCAATCTGGAATTTGGGCTGATGGAGATTTGTGAACCCAATCTGAAGAACCTAAAAAATAAAAATAAAAAATCCATGACCTAAAATAAAGGGGGAGGAGAGCTTTCCCCCCAAACTAGCATTTTCCCCAATGCATAAAAATGTTTCTTCAGAACAGAACAAAAAGTCTCACAATCAGGACATTTAAAACAGCCCCAAATATGTGTCTTCATTCGCAAGTCCCATGTTTGTTCCTCCAATAACTTATGTTCGAACATTTCACATTCGCTATTCTCATGGACCAAAGTCTTCATTTCTTATAACATACTTTTGCCCGAAAACAATGGGATAATTGATTCTAATTTCCTAAATGAAATCCTAAATTCACTAGATGGCTTCAGTTAAGTCATCGCTCTGTAAAGAGATGGTTTAATTGATTAAGCCACCTAGAATAAGGGCATTATTTCATTCGGCCGATTGTTTTAGAGGATGGTATAAAAACAAGATCTTTAGCAATATAGTTGCAAGTTTGAGTTCTGCATGTTTTAGGTAATATTGATTGATTTACTGAACCGTTTTATCTAATGCCTAATTTAAGATTGTCTTTATATTTTCATGTTTTGATGTTTTGGCCCCAAGTAAATTTTCTCTTTATTTATTTCAAGGGGAAACGTTTAACAGACTGAAATACAATGATGTTCAATAAATCAAGAAATGCAAAACAAAGAGTTGCTGATCCAAGCCTAAAGAGATACACACACAGAAAACTACAAGAGAAGGAATGGGGGTTGGAGGACCCTTTAAAAAAATGGAGCAACTTTTGGTGGATGTAATAAAGAGGAAATAGACTCTGGGGGAGTTTTACCTGAAAAAAAAAATTGTACTAAAGAGGAGAAAGAAATTGAATGCCCCAGTTAAACAAAGAAAGATAGCAAAGTCGCTGTTGGGAAAAGACTTTCCAGAAAGAAACAGATTCTCACATCCAGCCCAAACTCACATGTACATAGAGCAGGGGTCTCCAACCTTGGCTCCTGGAAGCCTGGCGGACTTCAACTCCCAGAATTCCACAGCCAGCTTTGCTGGCTGTGGAACTCTGGGAGTTGAAGTCCGCCAGGCTTCCAGGAGCCAAGGTTGGAGACCCCTGACATAGAGGGAAGATTCCATAATCAGAGAGAAAAATTAGAAATTATCCTCATTAGAAAGCTGAAGTTTTTCCAGATTGTCTGTGTTGAGCAAGTGAGCCCAGTGTTCTTTTTAAAAGAGAAAATCGTAGACAAAAGTGATTTTTACAAAGGGGGTTATCATTCCTGCTTACCTCCCAATAATCAGGGCTGCCAAGTGGCAATCTCAGAATAAGCTGGAAGTAAGTAACAAGCTTCGAAACCTGGACAACCTGGTTTCTGTAGGCACTAGCTTTCCCCAGGCCAAGAGGAAAAGGATAGTTGCTGCTATGGGAACTGTGGTGGCAACTAATCTTGGCTCTTACGAGCTTTTGATTGTTCAGGAAACTGGTAGGCGTGTCAGGTAAGGAGAAATGTGGTCACCTGCCAGGTAAAGAGATCAGGAAGAGCCAAGAGGAGAAAAGTAAATGTTGCCTGACTGTTATGTATTAAAATGGACTACTCGAAATCCCTGCGCCTTGATTGGCTAAGGCGCAGGGATTTCTGATTGGCCAGGCAAGCCGCGCCGATTGGCCCGATTGAAGTCTCCCGCGATTGGTTCAAACCAAGAGCGGGAGACTTGAATTGCTGCCATTGGCCGCGGCTGCCGCGGCAAAAGGTATAAAAGCCGGAGGCTTTTTGCCTTTTGCCGGTTCGGTTCAATGATTGAAATAAAGAGCTGTTAATGACAAGTCACCGACTCAGAACCTTTTTTCGCGGACACGACACTGGCGACGAGGGTGGGATCTCGCCCCTGAACCGAACCCCGTGTCCATAAACGAACTAGCGACAACATAATGGCGAAAATAGCACCGCCCGCCCCCTTCAACCCTGCCGCCGAAGACTGGGAATCATACTCAGACAGATTCCGTATGTACCTAGAATGCGCCGGCATGAAGGACGCCCCGGGCCCGCTAAAGCGCGCCGTCTTCCTGACGCATTGTGGACCAGAGGTTTTCCAGATGGCCAAGGCATTGGCCAAACCGGCAGACGCGACTGCCATGGATTGGGACGTCCTCGAACCCATATTGAGGCGCCATTACGCCCCCGAGGTCCCCATCCTAATACGGCGAAATGAATTTTACCGAAGAAGCCAGAGACCAGACGAAAAGCTGAGCGACTTCGTCGCTGAATTAAGGCGCCTGGGCGGACTCTGTGAGTTCGAAGGATTGAACAGTCTCATAAGAGACCGTTTCGTGCTCGGACTATGGGATCCGACACTCCAGAGCCGACTTATGGCCAAAGGCGACATCAGCCTGGCCGACGCCCTCACCGCAGCCGCAGCCGCAGAAGCAACCCGCACGTCGGCAGACACCATGCGAAGGTCCGAGGCAAAGAGCGCAAACAACAACCCCGCGAGGTCGGCCGACGCACGAAACGAAGCGACCGCACACTACGGCGACTACCAGTCAACCTCCAGCACGTCAGATGATGAGGAGGACATACATCGCGTACAGACGGGACGCGGAAACCAACGGGGCCAGTATAGTCGTAGGTCGAGGACTAATTGCGCCGGGTGCGGCGGCGACCACCCCAGGTCGGAATGCCGTTTCTTCGACGCTGTCTGTAGGCATTGTGACCGAAGGGGCCACATCGCCCGAGTTTGCCGCCAAAAAAAGACCCGCAGCCCGCCAAAATGGGAACAGCAGGATAGAAGGAGAGAGAACTCCCCGCCCAGAGCCAGAGAGCGCCAGCCAACAGGCAGATGGGACCAGAAGCAACGACCCCAAAGAAGCGGCGACGGTCGGCGGAAAGAAGAAACCCACCAGACGGTGACAATCGGCCACGCCATCTCCGACGGCGCCAGAAAGGTCCACGTAGAAGTCCACATCGAAGGCCGGCCATGCAAAATGGAAGTGGACTCCGGGTCCTACCTTTCCATGATTGCATGGCACGAAATAAAAAAACTAGTGCCTACTCTGCAAAGAAAAGACGTGGCCGCCCAGAGAATCATCATAAAAGACTACCAAGGTAATCGCGTTCCAGTAGTGGGCATCAAGAACTTTAACATAACCTACAAAGGGCACACCGAACAACTACCACTCACAATAGTCGATCGTAACCGCCCGAGCCTGTTGGGACTGCAATGGTTCGCCCCGCTAAACATCGCACTGACAGGTGTCAACCAAGTCTCCATTGAAGCCTGGGAACAGCGGCTAGTCCAGGAGTTCCAGGAAGTCTTCGATGGAGAATTGGGCAAGTACAAGGGGCCCCCTATTTCATTTGACTTAGACCCAAGGGTTTTCCCCAAGCGGCTTAAACCTAGGAGGGTGCCCTTTGCTTTAAAACCAAAAATTGACGAGCAGATCAACAAACTCGTCAAACAAGGGGTATTAAAACCGATAGACCACGCCAGATGGGAGACCCCGATAGTGACCCCAATAAAGCCAGACGGGTCCGTGAGAATTTGCGGGGACTACAAGGCCACCCTAAACAGCGCGCTACAGCAAAGCGCCTACCCAGTGCCTATAGTGCAACATTTACTGCACTCATTAGGAGGGGGAAAATTTTTTGCCAAGCTCGACCTCGCCCAGGCATACCAGCAATTGCCTGTGGACGAAGAAACGGCAGAAGCCCAGACAATTGTAACACACCGGGGGGCTTTCAAGTGTAACAGACTCCAATTTGGAGTCAGCGTGGCACCAGGCATTTTCCAGAGCCTGATGGAACGTTTACTACAGGGCATCAAGGGGGTGGTGCCCTATTTCGATGACGTATTAATAGCGGCGCCAAACGAGGCCGAATTAGAGAACCGTTTAAGACAAGTCTTAACAAAATTTAAAGAAACAGGACTTAAAGTCAAACGCGAAAAATGCCAACTTTGTACAAAACAAATAGAGTTTCTGGGTTACCTCCTAGACAGACAAGGCATCCACCCTACAACTAAAAAAGTTAAAGCCATCAAGGAAGCCCCCACCCCGAAGTCCAAAACAGAACTACAGGCATTCCTAGGCTTACTAAATTTTTATAATGTCTTCCTACCTCAGAAGGCAACGGCGGCGGAGCCTTTGCATAGACTCCTAGATAAGAAGGCAGCATGGACTTGGGGGAGCCGAGAACAGGCCGCTTTTCAGAAAACCAAAGACCTCCTCACCTCCGACGCCGTCCTAATGCAGTTCAGTGAGACTTTGCCCTTAGCTGTCACTTGCGACGCATCGCCCTACGGCGTCGGCGCTGTCCTCAGCCATACCCTCCCAGACCAGAGAGAAGCGCCTATTGCATTTTTTTCCAGAACACTGACAAAACCGGAACGGAACTATAGCCAGCTGGACAAAGAAGCTTTGGCTATAGTTGCCGCCATAAAGCGTTTCCACGAGTACCTGTACGGCCGCCCTTTCAAAATAATCACTGACCATAAGCCACTGCTGGGCATCCTCGCTGGAAACCGGGCTACGCCAAACATCTTGTCACCACGCATGACTAGATGGTCTGAATTCCTGGCAGCCTACAGCTACGAACTATTACATAAGCCAGGTAAGAAAATCTCGCACGCGGACGCTTTAAGCCGCTCGCCCTTGCCGGTCTCTGAACCTGACCCCGCACCAACAACAAACACCCTGAGTATCGAGAGCCTGCCCATAACCGCGTCTGATATTGCCAGAGAAACCATTAGGGACAAACAATTGGCGCAAGTCTTACATTGGTTAGAAAAAGGTTGGCCGGAAAAAGACATTGACGAGACTTTTAAAAAATTCCGGCAGCGCCAGACTGAACTTTCACTGTTAAGGGGTTGCATCCTGTGGGGAGATCGGGTGGTAATTCCGTGGAAATTGCAAAACAGGGTCCTAGAGATGTTGCATGAGGGGCATCCTGGCATTGTCAGGACAAAAGCCCTGGCCAGGAGTTACGCTTGGTGGCCAGGGATGGATAAACAAATTGAAGCATGGGTCGCCAAATGCCACCGGTGCCAGGAAACCAGGTCCAGCCCACCCACAGCACCCATCCGAGACTGGGAAATACCACGGGGACCCTGGTCCAGAATCCACTTAGACTTTGCCGGCCCCACAAATGGACACACTTTTCTAATCACAGTAGATGCATACTCAAACTGGTTAGAAGTGGCTGACATGAAATCCACCACCACAGAGGCTGTCATTAAAGAGTTGTGTAAACTGTTCGCCACACATGGCCTCCCAGACGTCGTTGTCTCAGACAATGGGCCCCAATTCACATCCATCGAATTCGAACGTTTCCTGGCCGAGAAAGGTATCCGCCACGCATTGACAGCACCGGCGCATCCGGCGGCGAACGGTAGGGCGGAACGGATGGTCCAGTTTACAAAAAAGACCCTCCGGAAAATGGACCACGAGGAGATCAACGAAAAAATCAATAAACTGCTTTTCATACAGCACATCACACCCAATACCACGACCAACAAAAGCCCTGCAGAGCTCCTGATGGGCAGGAAGCTGAGATCCCCACTCGATCGTCTTCACCCCACCTACAACCCGGAGCGACCCCCAGACTCAAGCTCCAGGTACCGAACCTTCGAACCAGGCGACTGGGTTTACGCAAAAAACATGACGGGGGACCCCCTATGGATCCCAGCCGTCATAACTCAAATCACGGGCCCACGGTCGTACCGGCTCCAAACCATCGATGGGCGAGCCTGGAAACGACACATCGACCAACTCCGGTCGCGAGCAAAGACTAACCTCAACCCCCAAGACACGAACCAAGGGGGGAGGGAATACCCGATAAGAGAAACGCAGGAAAAAATTAAATTCAAAAACTCACCAGAACGCAGCCCCCGCGAGTCCCATCCGGAGAAGAGCCGTCCAGCCAACTCTACCGACTCGGAGAAGCCAAGCGGGAGCGGCAAAATCCGTGACTCAACCGACCCGGTAGGCCCAGGCGGGAGCCACGGCGAGAGAACCGGCCCGACCATCCAGCCGGTTCTCACAGAGCCAGGAGCAGCCAAAAAGATGACCGCTCCGGCCGAGCTACAACAAGGAAGTGAGCTGCGCAGGTCAACTAGGACCCGACGGAGCCCCGCCTACCTGCGTGATTACACCACGTGAAAGACCGTACCAAGAGGGGAGGGGTGTTATGTATTAAAATGGACTACTCAAAATCCCTGCGCCTTGATTGGCTAAGGCGCAGGGATTTCTGATTGGCCAGGCAAGCCGCGCCGATTGGCCCGATTGAAGTCTCCCGCGATTGGTTCAAACCAAGAGCGGGAGACTTGAATCGCTGCCATTGGCCGCGGCTGCCGCGGCAAAAGGTATAAAAGCCGGAGGCTTTTTGCCTTTTGCCGGTTCGGTTCAATGATTGAAATAAAGAGCTGTTAATGACAAGTCACCGACTCAGAACCTTTTTTCGCGGACACGACACTGACGAAGATGGGCGGTTTGATAGCAGTGGTTTTGCTCACTCATTAGAAGCAAAAATAATAAAAGTCACTGTAAGAGATGATGTGTCGGAATAGAATCTGAACAGCCACAAAGAAGTCAACAATTTTTGAGTCCACTGACAGTTGTCAGCAGAGTAGATGATTAAAACTTCCAAAAACAAAAGGTGGAGTTAAAAATAAAGAAGTTCAGACTTCATTATGCCATATGGCTTTGGTGAATAAACAAATGCATGATTTAACATGGTTGATTGAATAAACAATTGACCAGATTCATACATGGCAGGGAGCCATTTATAAATTAGATGGCTGGGCTGGGTTCATATCTTAAGCACGTAGGCCAGTAGTGTCAATACTGGCTTGTTTGCACAACGATCAGCTGAATCACAAATGCTAGTTGTTTGGAGTCACCAGGGTATTTAAATTGTAAAACTAGCCACATCAGGTTGAGTTGCAAAGCTTCATTCACATAATACACACATCCAATTGGTTGAAGATTTAGTAGCTGTGTTTGTACCATGTGCTAAGTTTAGTTAGACTTTACTCAAAACAAAGGCCATTTCGTTCAAGTTACAGCTCAGCATCTTCTGTAAATGCAAAAAAAAAGAGAGTTAATTTAACACTCAGGTCCAGTCTGGGATGTCTAAATGAAGCCATCAAAGACTCAAGATAACCATCTTCTCTTTTGCCCAGACTGTGAACAGAGCTAGTGTGGCTTAGCTGTTGTGATCTGCTGAGAAGGAACATTGTACATCAAATGAGAATTTTTTATAGAATAGAATAGAATTCTTTATTGGCCAAATGTGATTAGACACACAAGGAATTTGTCTTGGTGCAAATGCTCTCTGCGTGCATAAAAGACACATTCATCAAGAGTCAAGAATCATCAGGTACAACACTTAATGATACTCGTAGGGTCCAATAAGCAATCAAATCATAATAGGAAATAGTCAATATAGATCGTAAGGATACAAGTGACAAAATTACAGTCCTACAGTCACAAGTGGGAGGGGATGGGTGATAAGGAGTGATTGGAAGATTAAAAGTGATAGTACTGCAGACTTTGTAAATAGTTGGACAGTGTTGAGGGATTTATTTGTTTAGCAGAGTGATGGCTTTTAGGGAAAAAACTGTCCTTGTGTCTAGTTGTTCTGGTGTGCAGGGCTCTATAGTGTCGTTTTGAGGATAGGAGTTGAAACAGTTTATGTGTGTGAAAAATGATCCTAGGTGACTTGTTTCAGTGCCATCATAACATTGAACAGTCACTAAACGAACTGTTGCTGAGTCGTGGAATGCCTGATAGCCATCTAGCTTGTTTTGGCTCGATATATAATAATTATATAACGTTGGAACAGCTTCCCAGTTGACTCCCATCTAAAATGGCTTCGGGGACCTGTTGAAAAGGCATTTATGCCCTGGTTCCATCTCAGAGGACAATTAAGACTGCAGAAAAAACAATGGCTACCAACTTGCCTTCAATCAAGGACCTGTATTCTGCACGAGTCAAAAAGAGGGCTGCTGTGAAAATATCTACAGACCCCTCACATCCCGGACATAAACTGTTTCAACTCCTTCCCTCAAAACGACACTCTAAAGCACTGCACACCAGAACTAGACATAAGGATGGTTTTTTCCCGAACACCATCCCTCTCCTAAACAAATAATTCCCTCAACACTGTCCAACTATTTACTAAGTCTGCACTACTATTACTATTAATCTCCTTATCACCCATCCCCTCCCACTTGTGACTGTTTGACTGTAACTTTGTCACTTGTATATTAACAATTTATATTGAGTTTTCTAGTATGATTAGATTACTTATTGTCCCTATGACTGTCATTAAGTGTTGTACCTTATGATACTTGACTCTTGACAAAGGTTTTTTTTTTTTTATGTTCACTGAGAGCATTTGCACCAAGACAAATTCAATTGGCCAATAAAAGAATTCCATTCTATTCTAAGTTTCGATATAAGTTTTTTGCCTTTGTTGAATATGTGATCATGGTCATGTTTGTACTGAAATGTAAAAACCTGGAATCACGTTCACCTAGAGATGTTTTTAAAAATATAAAATAAAAAAATTATTGGAAAAAAAAGTTGATTTAATTTTTTATGCCCCATTTTAATTAGTTTGGAGACTTTTTAAATTAGTGTGTAGTAGACTTTTCCTTTGCACACTTGGTATATTGTCCCAACGTGTACTTCTTCTGGTAAGGCTGCTCAGTCCTCAGAGATTCGCCAGTGTATAAATTGCAACAATAAGAACGATAACAGCAACGATAATAACACGTCTCTTGCGATTCCACGTTTCCTTGTCGCAGTCCTCCACTCTCACAAAGTCGGGCGCCCAGAGCGGCAGAAGCCATCGACCAGCATGGCGTCCAGCCAAGGGGAGGGGAAAAAAAACCTCGGCGTCGAGCCGCTCTAGGCCGCGCGATGACAGCCACCGAGATTCATCCCCCCCCACCCCGCCCCTTTCAGCGCTCAGACCGGCCGAGTGCGCCTGCGCGCAAGTGTCGTTTTCCTCCTCATCGTCGTCTGTGGCGGCGGCGGAGCCGAGTCGGAGGCCTCGGAGGGGTCGGAAACCGCGGTGAGGACCGGGGTGGCTGGGTGGGTCTCGTTCGCAACTCGGAATCGCTTTTCTGGGGAAGAGAAGCTGGAGAAAGGCGTCGCCTGCAACCACGGCCCTTAAGTCGGCGTAACCCAAGGCCGCCGCTTTTGAGGAGGGGAGGGGGAGAGGCTGAAAGGAGTGGGCGGGGCTTCGCTTCTCTCGCAGGAGAGCCGGCCACGCCCCTCCCTAAGCCTCATCGTTCTATTTCCCCCCCTCCCGCCGGGACTGCCACGAATTCGGTCGCGTGCCGCTCTCGCGCCCCCCCAAGTCTCGCGGGAACATCGCCGCCGCTGGAATGGAGATGAGGACGGGACCCCGTTTCCTGGAGGCGGGTTTTCGGGGTCCCCCTCGCGCCCGAGACCCCCGCCGGGTAGGGGAACGGAGGGGGAGGGGAGGTAGGAAGATCAGGGGCTTTTAAGGAGAGGGCTGGTTTTCCGTCGGCGACGCCGCCCGGCGGGTTGCTAACCGCGGCTGTCGGCCTTGTGTGGCCTGGTCTTCCTCCCCCCCCCCCAGGGTCCCTCCCTCGGGGCCTGGCCTGTGGGGTGGGATGGGGGAGGCCGCCTTGGGAGTAAGCAACGCCAGAGGGGGGTGCGGGGAGAAGGCTTCGGGCCTATGGAGGGGGGGACAAAAGGGGGGCGCCTTTGGGTTCCTGCAGGGCCTTGTGGCAGCTTCGCTTCTGAGCCTGCCTTTAAATGAAAAAGCAAGCATCGCCACGAAATGTATCCTGCAAAGATGGCGAGGTGTTTTTTTTAAAAAAATCTCCTTAAGCCATGATGGTTAGTTGGGTTTTACCCATCTTTGTGCAAACAGGCCTCTTCCTTCTCCCCCCCCCTTTAAAACACGATCTACAGATAGTCCTCGATTTACGACCACAGATAGTCCTCGACGTACGACCGCACGCGCACACCCCCCACGTTTGTGTTGAGATCTTGATCTTTCTCCCCATTTTACGACTGTTCTGCCCTCCGTTGTTAAGTGAATCGCCACCAGGGTTAAGGTAGCCAAGCAATGGGTTTGGTGAAGCCCGACTGCCTTAAATGGCGCTTACCTATATAAGGTAAGTAGACGGTACTCCCCCCGCCCCTTATCACTGCAGTTTGACCCCCAATATTTCGGTAGCTAAGCGGGACATCTGTGAAGTGGGCTTTTTACAAACCTTTCTGGCTGCAGTTGTTAAGTGGATCGCTGAAGTTAAAAGAGAGTGATGCCATTGTTAAGCGAATCAAGCTTCCCCATTGACTTGGCTTGTTAAGGAGGTCGCAAAAGAGCCCCCCCCCCCCCCAGGACATTCTCGGCCGTCATAAATATGAACCAGTTGCCAAGCATCTGAATTTTTTTTTTTTATTCTTAAGACCTTTATTTAAGAGATGCTTGCAGTTTGACCTGAGAACAATCAGGTGTATTCATATAAATTAAAAATAAGGTTCTTAAAAATCCCAACTTGACCAGATATATATGAAACTATTTAAAAACCTTTAAAGGTGTATTGAGAAAAAAAAGCAGGCCTTTTGTTGGTCGCTCCCAAAAGGAGGAGGCAGCTTGATAGGTAAAAATAATAGAAATCCCATGATAATGCAGAGAGTTTGAAGAGTTATCTGAATTTTGATCACGTGACCACGGGAGGCTGCAACAGTCATTAAGTGTCAAAAAGTGTTATAAGTTGCTTTTTTTCAGGATCCTTTGTAATTTTGAAGAGTCACTAAATGATCTGTTGTAAGTTGAGGACTATTTTGTGCGGTGTGAAATACTGACGCATCCTTAGGATGAACCAGGCCTTCGGTTCTCTGTTTTAGTTGAATGGCTTACGTACATCCTCCCTTCGGCCTTCTGGCCACTGTCCAGGTGTGTCAAACTACAGGTGTAATGGACACATCTGGTTTGTGCATCACTTTAGGAAGGTGAATGACTATTAGGGTAGTCAACTCAATATGGTAGTAACTGATTTGAACAAAGGTGCACTTTGTTGTTTTAGTGCCAAATATATAAATAGCTTCCATGCTATTTTCACAAATTTTAAACTAAGTTTCTTGATGTGTACGTTTTATGATCATACATTGGTTACTACTTTGTTGTTTTTATATAAAGAGGTGTATGGAAATTTTTAGGGAGAAGAAAAAATATTAGATAAAGGACACTATTTTTTTTTTTAATCCCAGAGTCATTTATCTCCAGTTCTACAGTTGGGCCTAGATAAATTAGAAAGTAGAATCTGATTACCAAGCTTTTATTGGGAGTGGTGGAATTTTTTTTTAACATAATTCTTTTGTTGACACCTAGTATGGAAGACTATCTGGCTGGAGAGACAGCTGAGTAACCATATAAATGGTTATGAGTAACCATTTCCTTATTTTCTTCCCTTAATAGATGGTTAGCCTTAAAATTTAAAATAAAATTCCTATCTTTAAACATAAATCCTACACAACTGCTTTTTAGAGATACTAATAATTTGTACATACTTTAAAATGTTTGTATACTATTATTTTTAGTACATTATTTTTGCAGCTAGTCATTTTTTGTTATTTATTTGTTATTTTATTACTTTATTTTTATTGAAATACTGCCTTAAAAAATTTCTGGTTCTGTTCTATTTATTTTAGCAAGTCAAAACAGTAATTGAACTGCTCTGACTTGCAGTCCTAGTAGCTATTTGCATTATTATTATTTTTCCAAAAAGCTTACCATATAGAAAGAAGTAACAATATCCTTACTATGTACATAGTTGCTCTCATTAAAAAAAATGGTGTCAGTTATGCTTAGCTTATAACATTTCCAACAGAACATTATGTAAATAGGTAATATTCCTTTAACACGATTGCTCTTAGACAGTCTGCCTGTTGCTTATGTCATAAAGGTCTTTTTAATGCCACTGGTATAATATTCTTGAATTTGATGCTGCACTAACCTGTCTTCTTGAGGAAACACTAGTTAAAAAAAATCAGTATAATAGGAGTTTGTGAAGTTTGTGAATGGTGGCAAAAAGGTGTGAATTATTGGGATGAATTTGTTCTCCTGGAGAGGTGGCTTCTTCCGTTCACACACATCTCTCCCCTGTGTATTCAGATGCATCACTGTAAACGTTACCACTCACCTGAGCCCGAACCCTATATGAGCCATAGATGGAAGAGGCGACGGTCTCGTAGCAGAGAGCACCATGAGGGAAGATCACGGTGTCCCACTCTCCGGGATTTTCCTCGGAGGTCACGTTCCAGAAGGTGAGCTGCTTGAAACCAGCATTTGACTGGCCGATACTTGATCATGGTCTGAGAGGAGAAATTATAAATGTGTTTGCTTAGAGATCCTGTGTCTTCTCTATAAGTATCAAGAATCACAGACAATAAATCTGTCAAGGTACATAGTTAAGTGCTATACATGCCAAAATAAAATCTTTCAGGTTTATATACCATTGAGGAATTTTGCTTTCACATTTGGTGAGGATGGGGGAGACTTGGTGAATTGTTTTCACCATTGAAGGCAACACAATGCTCCATCAGAGGTGCCCTTTTGGATTGAGCAAAACTGCTATTGTGTTCTTAATTGCTTCCTTAGGTCAAGCCACAGCTTATGGAGTCTACAAGGCTCCAAAGCAGGGCACTGTGGTTATTCTATCATTGCACCCAATGGATTTAGATTGTTGGCTTCTGAATACAAATTCTGATAAGGGTTTTTTCCTGCCTTCTCTGTTTTTCAAAACATGTCACGAAACTTTTGTTGTCTTAGTCCTTGGTTGCACAGATAAAACATAACTAATTTTAGGAAGATCTTGGAAGCTTTGTGGATAAAATGAAGAGGATTGGGAGGGCCTAGACATAATGTTTAGAACCAGTATATTGCTATTCAATATACTGGTTCTAAATATTATGTCTAGGCTCTCCCAATCCACCACTGTTGGATTGGTATATAACAGAGAGCTTGTGGCATTTTAAAATGAATTTTGAGATCCGCCCCCTCTCGTTTAGCCTTCAGGAAAAGCTTTGAAATCTGGCTATGCTGGTTGGCCTTGAAGGAGGAGCTGTTGGCTGGAGGTGGTTGGTGCACGAACAAGAGAAGGAACTCCACCTCTCCCCTCCAAACCCTTGTTTTTTAGTTGTTTCATATATTTTTTTGTAATTGTAATCTGTTTTTATATTTTATATTTTTTATAATTGTTGAACATTCGTGGGTTTTATCTTGATGTGAGCCGACCAGAGTTGCCTAAACCGTGAGATAGGCAGCAAAGAAATTTGATATATAACTAAAATAAAACATTCTGCCTCTTAAACAGAGAAATAGATCAGGTGACAATTTTAGAGGTCAGGCCACTACCATTCCCACTGTGAATCTCTCCAAACCCTCTAAAAGTTTGGCCCATGGGATTGGGATTTAAAGATGGAATGGAAATGAGATACTTCTGGGGAGCAATCGGCTTGCCTTCCTGTTCTTAGAGCTGGTTTGGCCCGCTTCCCCCCTCCCCCCACAAAATAAAAATAAATAAATATCTGGCTCAGATTTGGGCAGCACATCCTCAAGATAATATGGGAGGTTGACTCCAACGTCTGCTTCAACATAGAAATATATCGTGCTTGAGAATCACACCCCCACATTCCTTTGCATGTTGCTGTGGAACTGGGGAAATCTGGCGACGTTGCGCTCAACTTTAAATGCCACCCCTGGCACCGGTTCATTGGCATCTCCACAGCACAGGGTGGGCTAGTATCAACGAAATCAAATAAGGACACTCAAAGGTCAGCAGTGACCTAAAATTATAGGCCGGTTGGCTTTAAGCCGTGAGCATTGAATTACCCATTTCACTTTTACACATTGCTTGGAGTCCTGAACTAACAGAAATTGGCAGAGAAGCCTTGGCACACACCTCGTGCACGAATGGGCTGCTTCCTTGGGAACTACGTAATTAATAGACAAGCTGTTTTGTGTGAAAGAGCTACAAACTGTACTTGTGACGAACTAAAATAAAAACCTGTGCATGAGCCACTGTTGGGAGACTTTGTTTTGCCTCAGAACCCCTTCACCTCCAGAATAAGAATAGAAAAAGGCTTGGTACCATGAAAGAGACCAAGGAGATAATAAAGCAAAGAGGCTCTCTACATGGTTTGGTGCACGTGCCTTTTGTGAACCGTATATTTTTTCATGAGTAAAAAAAAAATATAACAGTGGGCCCACGAAGCCACCGATTGCCATACAAAGAGACTTTTGAATAAAAAGCCCACGATTCTGGAGGCTGGAATTCTAGCTTCAGTCCAAGTAAGGCGTGAGTTTTATATGCCAGAAATATCTGCTCTTCTGCAAATCCTAGTTAATTGTTCTGTGTGCTACATCCCAATGGCAATTCGGTCTCTCCTCTGATCTGCTATTGGCAATTATTAACAGTTCTGACCTCAGAAGATTATAGATTGCTTAAAGGCCTGATTTTTACTGCATAGGGAAATCTATGCAGGTGAAATGGGGCAAAACAAGGAATAAGGTAAGAAAGTGGGTTGTTATGTGCCCATCATGTCAATGAAGCCTACCTCCCTGGTGCTCTTGCATTCCATTCTTGCCTTGTTTGCTGAGGATAATTTTTAGTAAAACTGGCAGAATAAACAAACACGGTAACATTTGGAGCTTTGTTACAGAAATGTGCTACAGGCCATGATGCCATGAGCTGTAATTGGCAGGTGCATCTGTTGACCGGTCAGGAAAGATTTGTGTGTTTAAGAGTTATTTTAGGCAGCTGTTGTAAGTGCGTTGGCAGTAAGTAACATCTATGTCAGTTCTCTCTCTTCCCCCCGCCCTCCATTTGTAATGAGGCTTTTGTTTGCAATTCAGCCAGGACAGATTGCCTTACCAGAGAGGGTACCGAGACAGGACAGACAGTGAATTCCACAAGTTTGAAGAGCAAAGCCCGTCTTTTGTAGAGGACTATTACTCTACCCGTCGTTCACGTCACCACAGGAGATCTCGGGAGCGTCATCGGACCAGGAAGCACCAACATCGTTGCCGGAAACGCAGGACCAGGTCTTGTAGCAGCACCTCCTCGGTGAGTAGCATCCAAAAACGAGTTCAGGAAATGTTCTAGGGACCAATGACCTTCTAGCTCTTTTTCAGCTTTGATTTAACATTGGGTGAGTACTTCTAATCGCTATCTCTTTTTTTTTTTCTCTCTCTCTCTCTCCCTCCCCCCCTCTCGGTACGGTTTTGTAAGGTTTCTCGCCTGGTGCGATCCTGGTTACGTTAGGCTTGATGACCCAGCTGTGAAAAGGCTGTAGTGGTTGAGAATCCAGCGTGATGTTTTTCTAAGACACATTGGGAGGTGATGCTTGAGAGGGGCGTTTGTGTACGTGACTCAGGACGGCTGTGCTGCATCCTTCCTTCTCCACTCCGAAGCGTCCACCCCATAATATGCCTGGTGGCGCTTGGTTAGTTGTGATTAGTGACACAGGCTGTTCCTTCGCCTTGGTAACAAGACCAGGTTTCTTTTAGCCTTTCACACACACACATACACACACACACACACACACACACACACCAGCCAGGTTGTGTTGTCCTTGGCTGAAGAACCGTCACTTCTCGTCCCTGACAACCCTCTGGAAGAGAATCCTGGTGAAATCTAGATCCTGCAGAGTATGCAGGTAGTCCTCGACTTACAACTTGAGCCCAGCATTTTGTGTTGCTAAGTGAGGCATTTGTTAAGTGAGTGTTGTCCCATTTTATGCTCTTTCTTTTCCATAGCGAAATCCCTGCAGTTGGATAAGTTAGTAACCCCCGGACGTTAAGTGAATCTGGCTCCCCTGTTGACTTTTGGTTGTCTGGAGGTCGCCAAAGAGGGAAATCCCGTGACCAGTTTGCCAAGCGCCTGAATTTTGTTCGCGTGGCCATGAGGATGCGGCCAAGGTGGTAAACTGCCAAAAAGAGACATAAGTCGCCATTTTTCAGTGCCGTTGTAACTTTGAACGGTCACTCCACAGACTGTTGTAAGTCAAGGCCTACCTGCATAATCAGCCTGAGTAACCTGACAGCCTCCTAGTTACGCATGGCAGCCTCCCAAGGACTCAAAAGAACTCCAGACGATGGGAATTTGAGTACCTGCTGGGCATTAAGACAGGGCCACAGCAGACATTCAGCCCGTCGGAGGTCTGGGGAACATGTACACGTTGCAGAGGTTTTCTAGCTTTGGTTACAACAATCTCCTTATTTAAACGCATTTTTAAATGAATAAGTAGTCCCCAAATCTCATCCACGAATTGGCTCCACCCACCAACCTGCAGAAAAAGGAAACAAGTAATTTAATAACAAAGCAGCAGCGACTATTAAAGTGCACGTATGAGTTTGCTTTACTGATTCACACACCTCCCAGGCCCCTAAAGCTGGAGGTGCTGTAATTGCTCTCTGCCCTTACACACCTAGCAAAGGGAAGGGAGTTTTGTGGATGGTTTGAACCAGTCTGTCCTCTTTTCCTTATCCTGTTTTTCAGTTTGCACTTGCTAATATCTTACAGGCTGCCCACTGTAAGTCTCCCTTCTCTTCCCACTCCTCCCCCCCCCCCCCAGATCCCTGTTCTTGGAATTTGTCCCCTAAGTATGATTGCCGTGTTAAGGATACAGACTTTGCTCGGTGTGACCTAAACCGCTCAGTTTTCTTAACCTTCTTTAACCTGCTTAAGGATCTTAAGATTGACCTCAGCTTGTCTGTTCCAACCACTTTTTCTTAGACAGTACGCCCAGTTGTTCTTCAGGGGAAAGTGGAACAAGAGAGGGCAGACTTGGAATCTGCAGCTCATTCTTAACGAGCTGTCTCTCTCTCTATATATATAGATATGTAGATATATATATAATATTTTGCGATTAAAAGGTTATGATAAAATGGTGATTGGGATAGTTATAATAGTGGAACTCTTCAAAATTGCTTGGCTGTTTTCTTCCCACTCCTTCAGTACAGTAGAACCTAGTAACCACGAAGGACTCCTTTTTCATTTTTTTTTTCTTTTCTTCTTCAAGAGGGTCAGAAACACTTCCCTGAGCATTGGGGGCAGTGTGGGGCTGACCTCTATGACCTTAGTTGGCTTTTGGTCCTTTATAGAACGGTCATCAGCCACACTTTAAAAATGCTCGACTCCCACATGGCTCCTGTCTATAAAGGCCTCTTCTAAGCTTGACTTCTACTCAGCACTAAAAGCAAACAACGGATTAGACCAGGCTTATCAAAGGTAGAACAACCAGATTTGCAGTGGTTTCCCATCTGATCAGGAAGGTGCTTCAAAACTGAACAGCCACTGGGCTAGGAGGGGGCAACATAGGCTTCTGCTGACATTTTTGGGGTGGGTGGGTTTTGCCCCCCCATTATCACAGTTGCTGATGGAGAAGCTCCTTCCATTGAATCCTCCTTCCTGCGCGGCTCGCTTATCTTTCCCTTAGTGATAAAGAGGTGGCAGTTGAGGCCTTTGGGAGCGCGCTCAGTCACTGGGCACATGCCAGCGACACTGGGCACATGCCCCTTGCTCAAGACTACGGGCACCAACTGCGGTGAGACTCCAGCCCTCGCCTTCCATAGCTAATCAGTTTCTTTACATACCTGTAGCTGTTTTTTTTAACCTTTGTTTTGAAAGTCGGTTTGTGTCTTGACGTGTCCCTTGCAATATCCCTATCGTTATATATGCTGTGTGCCTTATGAAATGCTGGGATCTGGAAAATCCAACCACCGACGCATCGTCGTCTCTCCGCCTTTGAATGACAACTCAATCTGCCAATCGGAAACTGCCCGCTGTGTGCGATTGGTCGGATGGCGTTTCGGGGGGCGGTGTGTACAGAGAAGTCAACAGAGCAATAAGCGCAGCAGGAGCGTGGAAGATGACAAGGAAGGTCACCTGGTGTGCAGGATCGGCGATTGGCTCCAAGAGCGATGTACAGCCACCTTTCGTAAAACTTTACCTCTCTACTTTCTATCCCCATGTTAGACGAGATCGCTCTCAGTGTACGGGAGGGGTCTCTAATGTTTATGGCTTGTAAATGGACTGAACAGTAATTGCTTGACAACAGAAAATAGACAACTTGTGCATTAAAGAGTGTTAGCAGTGAGAGCTTTTCTTGAGATTTTTGAATGCTGTGAAATTTGCAGGACCTCGCACCCCCCGTTCCCTGTGCCTGGCGCTCACATCCGCCTTTGTTTTTTCTCCTAGACGAAATTGTGGGCAGCCTTGGCGAAGGGACTTTTGGCAAAGTGGTGGAGTGCGTGGACCACGCCAGGTACGAGTTGCTTAACACCTGACCGGATTATCTCAGGCTGCTTCTTTCAGAGGCAGAGATCTCGTCCCCTTTATCTCGAGAGCAGAAGTCGAAACCTTTGTGCTTTCCAAAGCCACTTAGCCTCTGCCGTAATTTCTCAGTAGGGAGCACAAATTAGGTAAGCTAACAGGGCACCTGATGGGCACGTTTCCATCCTGTGCCTAAAGCCAGCGAGAGCTGTCCCGTGATAATCGTGAATGGGTGCAACTCTTTCTATCATCACCAGCTCCTTCCACCTTGGATGTAGAAGGAAAAGAGGGGAGAGAAACAGGGAAAATTGGGAATGCTGTGAGAAAAACTAGCCTTCCCAAGTAAATTTGAGGACACCAGTGCCTTTTGCTGTTGGCATCGTTTCATCAAAATCCCCATATATCTTTCTTGCTGAAATGAATTTAAGACTCCCCTCCCTCCTTTCCCTACGAAAAACAGTCCCAAAAGATTTGCCGTCACAATATTCCCCGATGGTCAACCCCAAAGTATTGTAAAAGAACGAAAACACTCTGGCCCTCCTTGCTGGCTTTAAGGAAGGAAATCCTCGGTGAAGGAGGTAGCCTGAAGACACCCCTCAGGGGAGGCGTTTTCCCCTTCCCCAGAAAGGAAAGTGAAAAAGAATATTCAAGCCATTGAAGAATGTCAGTTCCCCGCAAAGCAAGGAAGCAGGCTCTTCCCTCAATATGCAAGCAAGACTGTCCCCAAGCAACATAGCTCAGAATCCAGCTTGTTTGGGAGTATATGGTGGTTCTAGGGAATGCTTTGAAAATCTTCAGCAACTTTAGTGGGCTTCCAACGCCCAGGATTCCTCCGCCAGGTTTAGGAGATGCCTTGGTTTGCTTCTGCAACCAATCACCTTTAAATCAGGTAAAAGCGGTTGCCAAGCCTCTGGCGCTCTCTTCTCTAAGCCGGGAGATTGTTTTTCCAGCTGTTTTATCAATCTAACTTTTGTTCCTGGAGGTGTGTCGTTAGAATGACAGGAGAGGGAAATTTAACTCAACACCAACCCGGTGCTGCTGTTTCCTCTCGGTGTTTACCTGGCCCACTGAGCCAGTCCACGAGCAAATGGGCTGAACACAGCTTTCCATGTTAAACTGAAAGAATGCTGACTCTATAAATACGGGGGTGTGGGGAGAGAATGGTATGTAGAGAATGTCTTTTCACCGTGTTTCCGGACCACGGTTCCCTGGGAAGTACCAAATGGTTGCACTTGCAATTTTCCCTACATGGGGTTGAAGTCCATGTAGATTGTTACAGCATGGACTGCATTTAAATTGGGCCCCATGACACATTGTTGGAGTTGCAGTTGACTGGCAGTCAGCTTCTGTGTCAATCTAGAACCTGTGGCATTGTTGTTCCCCTTTAAGGTCCTGCATAGATTATTTTCAAGACCCCCTGCTCCAAAGTGAATCTGCCTTTCCATTGAGAGAAGTCTGGCTGAGGGTCTCAACCTCGAAGGAAAGTCTTAACTGCAGGGACCCTCTTAACCAGAGGTGGCCTGTCAATGCAGGAGCTTGCCTTCTTAACATCTGGATTGATGCCACCCTGAATTTCTCTACAGGGCTGGTAAAAACATAACCCTCTGACAGGGCATTTGGGAGGCATTAAGATGATGTGCCACTGCTTTATTTGAATACCAGTAAATGAGCACTGAGTGAATAATCCAATTACCTACTTCCTTTGCAAATGCTTTGTCATCAACAAACTGCATCATTAAGTAGCATGAAGCATCTCTGGCCTTCAAAAGGATATTCAGGTGGTGAGATAGATAAGTGAAGCACAGGTGCTTTGAAGAGTTCTATGATTTAACTATTATGCTACTTGATCTTTTACTTTTTGCTCTGTTGTCTTTTGGCACCTGTCTCTGGAAGCTTGAAAGGAGAGAGAAGTTGGTTTTTTTTCCTGTTTGGGTTTTTTATTGAATGAACAAAGTATTGGATTTAATCTCAGCCACATCCTCATTGGAAAGGCCTGCTGTGACTTACCTAACAATCCCCCTTTCTCTTCTCTTTCCCCACCTGCTCCATAGAGGCAAATCTCTGGTAGCTTTGAAAATTATTCGAAATGTGGGCAAATACCGTGAAGCAGCCCGACTAGAAATTAATGTCCTAAAGAAAATCAAAGAAAAAGAAAAGGACAGTAAACAGTAAGTATTGCCTCTGCTGTTCTTTTTCAAATGAGGACGCTGGAACAGAGGGGGGAAAAAAATCACGAAATAGGCCACTCACTTACCCACTAGTGGAAGGAGAGAATCAGCGCAGCCCCCTCCCAAGAATTTCTAAAAATTAAGTAGTGCTTGTTTCGTTCATTCCTTCGAATGTTTTAGTTTTTTGAGGACATAGATACTTTTATATGCTTATGCATAAGTATCCTTTGTCTCCTTTTATTCTTTATTCTCTTAGGCAATAAATCCCACCCACTCACTCGCTCGTAGAAGCTACATTCAGTTGCTTTTACTTCTCCCTAGATTTGCCAGTAACTGTAACATTTTCCCTGATTGAAGGGTTGGGGGGGGGTGAATTCTTGAAAGGCAGCCCCATAGAATTGGACGTGGCGGTTAATGCTTCTTTGGTAGCCAGATTTCCACCCTCCCTCTGTTCTTTTCCTCCTCAGGCCTAGCTTGTGCGTCTTGATGTCGGACTGGTTCAACTTCCACGGCCACATGTGCATTGCCTTCGAGCTGCTGGGCAAGAACACCTTTGAGTTTCTGAAAGAGAATAACTTCCAGCCCTACCCTCTTGCACAGATAAGGCATATGGCCTACCAGCTGTGCCATGCCTTGAAATGTAAGCGCTACTTTGTGGTCAAGGAGAGAAAAACAGAAATAAAGATCTCTCATTGCTCATCGCTTTCTCGTCGCTCGGGAGGGGTGGTTTTTTTTTTTTAGTTATTCACAACCCTTGCTTAGTATCCCGATCAATCCAGCAGGATTGTTTGGTCTATAATGGCCAATGAGATAAAAGTCACCCCGGGGTTTTTCATGGGAGATTGTCTATCCGGACACGGTGGCATAAAATTGAATAGGCGACTATGAAACCAGATGGGGGGAGGGAAGGGAAATGAATTCAGTCTCTTGAAACATTTATAATTTTGGGGTGTTGATTAGCCTGAACGTCACCCTTTTCAGTAAATTCTCTTTTGAAAAGTCTTTAAACACTTCACAGCATCTTTTCAAAATAATCTGGCCCCGGGGTAGCTACTTCTAAATAGATATTTTGGTACTTAAATACCTATTAAAACTTCCAGCTCTGGATTACAAGTCGGTACAAAGCTGATTGGTGTGTCTCCTCCCATTTCCCCCCCTCCCCTCCCCCCACAGTTCTGCACGACAACCAGTTGACTCACACAGATCTCAAACCTGAAAACATCTTGTTTGTAAACTCGGAATTTGATACCTTGTACAATGAGAAAAAGGTGAGTTTCATCTGAATAGGAAGGAAGGCCGGCCAGTTTACACGGAGGTGAAGGAACTGTCAACTCATAAAACATCCCTATGTCTGTTTTAGTAGTTAACATAAAAAAGGAGAGGAGAGGGGGGGAAGGAAATCTGCAGCAGTTTGAAAGCAAACGTACATGCCAACTCTCTCCTTTAAAAGGTTGTAACTAAAATACCAGAGCTTTTACCCGGGAATATATTGAATTGGAGAACGTGAATGATGACACCCAGCCTGTGAATGGGCTCAATTGGAGAATCTGCTTTATGAGACCCCCCCAGGGGGAAGGGAGGCAGGGGAAACAGGGTCACAGGGTACTGTAAATGACATAGGCCAGAGTTGGCTTCATACAGGGCAGTGCCAGGATGTTCCCTCCAATGAATCCTCTGAAGTTTTTTGAAGTTTGGTTTGAGAATCATGGTTTAATTAGAGCAATTGCTGGAATCCTGACAGGAATATCAGTTTGTGACGGGGCTGGAAGCAGCTTAATGATTAAAGCAATGTTCAGGATGGCCGTTTCCCCAGATTTCAAGAAGCTTGAAGTCTCTGTAAAATTGCCACTTCTCTCCCAATATCTCTCTGATTCTTATTGTATATGAGTTGGACCAGAGATCCCCAAACTTGACAACTTTAAGACTTGTGGAGTTCAACTCCCAGAATTCTGGGAGTTGAAGTCCACAAGTCTTAAAGTTGCCAAGTTTGGAGAGCTCTTGAGTTAGACCTTTTTTGCTGATGTTGAGCCATTTAACATCTCATGTTAGCTTTGGGGATTCGTGACATTCAGGCAGCAGGTGGCCATTTCCCACCTAGTTGGAAAAGAAAGGCTATTTACAGAACATTCCCTTTGAGAATGTCACATTTTTGAGGAGGTAGTGAATGGCTCTCCTCTGCCTTGCAGAACTGTGAAGAGAAATCTATCAGGAACACCTGTATCCGGGTGGCAGATTTTGGAAGCGCCACTTTTGACCATGAGCATCACACCACCATTGTGGCAACTCGGCACTACCGGCCGCCAGAAGTGATCTTGGGTGAGTGGACACTCATTTTCCTATTGCTTTCCATATTAAGCCAATTTGCTAAATAGAGAAGGAAGAGAAGAGAATAAAAAAAAGAATGGAACAGAAGAATAGAATGGAATAGGAATGGGACAGGAATTAGAATAGGAATAGAAGAATAGAATAGAATTAAAATAGAATAGGAATAGAATAGAAATACAATAGAAATAGAATTCTTTATTGACCATTCCATAATCATAAAATATCATAATAATTCATAAGATACTCAGTGATAGTCATAGGATGCTAAATAAGCAATCAACACAAATCATACTAGGATACTAAATAGTCAATATAAATCATAGGATATAAGCAACAAAGCTATAGTCATAAGATAAGGAAATAGGAAAGATGAGAAGGATAATAGTAATACAGCCCAACTAGGTAGTTTGACAGTGGGAATTAATTGTGGGAATTAGTTGTTTAGCAGAGTGATGGGACAGGGGGAAAAAACTGTCCTTGTGTCTAGATCTTTTAGCGTTTTAATGCCGTATAGCATCGTCTTGAGGAGAGAAGTTGAAACAGTTTATGTCCAGGATGCAAGGGCTCTGGAGATATTTTGTCAGCCCTCTTTCTGGCTCGTGCATGATACAGGTCCTCAAGAGAAGGCAGGCTGGTACAGGAAGCAAAGCACTTGAAATAAAAAAAGAATCAGAGTTTGGACATAAAGACTGAGTGGGGGAAGAGAGAATGCAACAATCCTTGCAGACTTCAGTTGTGATCAGTTATATCTTCACTTGCTATGAAGAACACATGTGATTCTGTCCCTTCTTTTGTAGAGCTGGGCTGGGCACAGCCTTGTGATGTCTGGAGCATCGGTTGCATCCTGTTTGAATATTACCGGGGATTCACACTTTTCCAGGTACATGGATTTCATTGCCTCTGGACAGATTCAAGTATTTGTGTTTTGTTTTTTTTTCTGTGTTAAAGAGTGAGCACTTTGACACACTTTCAGTGGTGTTTGTAAATTATAGGTAGTCCTTGTTTAACAATGGCAATTGGGACGAGAAACTCCATCGCTAAATGATGTGGTCAGAGTTGTAGTGTCAGATGAATGCATCATTAAGCAAATCATTGTGAGTTGTTAAGTGAGGACTTTGTGTGATTGCAACATCCGAATTCTTTCTGGCTTCATTGCTTTGCTTGTTAGAAGCCAGTTGGGAAGGTTGTAAGTTGTAATTGTGAGATTGAAGGACACTGCAGTGCCCATGATTGCAATAATTTGACCTCAAGGACACCGTGATGGCCACAATTACAAGCAACTGTCATAAGTAATTCCTTCACTCAGCACTGTCATAACTTTAAACAAGCACCGGATGGGTCATTAAGTGAAAACTCCTTGTAATTATCCTTGCCTACCAATTGCCGTATTCGATACAATCAGTGCAATTTGCTAATTGCACTGATTGTATCTTATTATGTTTTGGTGACTGGTGACTGGTTGGCTTTGGTAGCATTCAATCTCTAAGTCTACTTGACACAGAGAAGAGATACTTTCTTGAAGTCAGTGAGAAAAGAAAAATGCTGATCCTTTTTTGTTGTTGAATAGAAGTAACTTACTTTCTTTGACTTCACAGACTCACGAGAACAGAGAACACTTAGTAATGATGGAGAAAATCCTTGGCCCAATGCCACAGCACATGATCCGCAAAACTAGGTAGGAGTGCTTGACTCTGAGTAAGTTTGGTCTTTTCAGGAGCAGGAAGTAGGCCATCGTCATCTTGGGCAGGTGGATGAGCCAAGGATTATTTGTTGGCAATGTAAGACGTTGGTCAAGGTTGTTCTGGAAGAGTAACACACGTATAAAGAAGCACCAAACCTGTAAATGACAGATTTGTTTGCACGGTGTCATCTTTGTACGTTGTAGAACACTTTCTGCAGTGGTTTTATTTAAGCGCTTGGGGGGGGGGGAGTGAGTTTTGTGCATGCTTTCAAGCTTGTTTGTCTCAACCCTTCTCTGTGTTTTTTTCTTTTTCCTTGTTTGCAATCAGGAAACAGAAATACTTCCACAAAGGGAACTTAGTATGGGATGAGAACACTTCGGATGGAAGATATGTGCAAGAGAACTGCAAATCACTACAGGTAAGAGGGGGGGGGGAAGCTTTTAATGATGTTCTTCATTAAAAACAGTAGACTATTGCTTGAATTCATCTTTCATTATGCCTCTGGAACAACAGGAAAGCCAGCAAAGATATTTAATCTAATTTTCTGTAACTGTTATATATATTTTTTTCTGAACTAATATTAGATAACAAGATCCATTGGCTGGGCACGTCTTGTCAATGTGCCCTAAAATGAGCTGAAGGTGATAACTAAACATCTTGCTACATTTAAGCTACACCCCTCCCCAATCAGAAGACAGGCTGGCATAAATTGTATTTATTAATCAAGCATAATTTCATTAGACACGAATCTGATTTGCTTTTTAATAGTTTTCCCCCTGAAAACTTCCCATCTTGCCTATTGTTCCTACTGTAACCTTTTTAAAGCAGGGGAGTATTCCCTACATATTGCTAACCTGTACTTGTATTGCTAATATAGTAATAATAATAATAATTTATATATACATGCATGTATGTCACGTCATTGTAGTTGTGCTTTTAAAGTTGTAGCAATGTTGCGGCAGAATCTCATCTGCCATCATCAGGCTTCCGTGTTGTTTTTGTCTGTAAGTCAGACTTTCACAGCCATTTCAGTTTTAAATTTGGGGCTAACCAGGAGCAATTTACGGATTCCCTTGTCTGTCTTCTCTCCTCAGACGTACATGCTCCACAATTCCACCGAGCACCTGCAGTTGTTTAACCTGATGATGCAAATGTTAGAGTTTGATCCCGCGCAGCGGGTCACGTTTGGTGAAGCTCTGGTCCACCCATTCTTCGCCGGCTTATCTCCAGAGGAACGGCGGCTGACTTGCCGAGATTCGAGCCGTGATTTAAGCAGATGACAGACAAGGTAGAGGGGAGCTCCCAGGATGTGTAAATACTCTGAGATTAGTCTGCTAGGAACAACATCGAGGGTCCCGCGCCCCCCCCCCCGGGAGCACCATGGACTGTGGTGTTGGTGCGCTCTCAGAAATGGACATCGGATGGGTTACGGGGACGGGACTGCAGTCCAGAAGCACAGATTTCTCTCATAATTTATATGTTGTAAAGTTCAAATAAAGTGTTTCATATTGTTTGATAATTGACTTGTTATGACTGCGTCTAGCTACTTGGACTTCCTTAATGGATGAACTTTTACCTTTAACAATAAAAATGGTGGTTTTATATATTGCCACAAATCTGGGAATTTTACAGTAATGTTTCTTCCCTTGCTGTGTTTTAAGTCCCTTTTTTTCTTTGTAAAGCAGGACACGGGATCCTTGGTCACTCCGCGTTTTGTGGCTAGTTCAGTTGTGAAATTGACCTCAAAGGCACTTGCCTTGTAGACCAAGGCTAAACTACAGATTAACCACCTGAATGATCTTTGCTAATTCTCACTGTCAAGCTGCAAAGTTTTAACTAAAAATAGTTGGGTTTTGAGTCTATATACCAAAAGTCAGGCTCCACTTTTTCCCCCCTAGAGAAAATGTTCTGTATTTAGTAATGTTCAAAAATTACACATCAATAAAATAAGGAAGCATTTAAAAGAAAATGGCAACCAGTTCAAATGTTTAATGCATTTTATATAATATATTGCCTTTGGGACCTGACTTCTGAGGCCTGGCTTACCTTACATATTTAGATATACTATTTACCTGAAGGTGAGTAGCTTTAAATGGAATATTTGATAAGAGGTATTGTTTGAGAGTCATACTAGACAGTAGCATGACAAATCCTGAATTGAAATGAGCTACTGAAAAGTGCCGATATGATTGTCTACCAAGCCATGGTTACACCATTTGGTCTGACAGATCCACTTCGTCATTCCTTGGGATGATTTACAAAAAAAAAGTCTGATTTTTCAGGGATTTACCCCTCTCTTAAGCCATCCCAAGATCTTGTTTACCAATTCAACCCAAGCTTGCGGTTTGATCTTAAAAGATGTACAACTTTTGATAAAATTGGAAGTTATACGTATGGCACTGCTGTAAACATCATTGTGAGAATCTGGGCATGTACATTCTCTGCCCCGGTCTCCCAATTTTAATTATTATTTTTTAAATTTTATTTTAAGCCTAGAGAGTGGCCTCGTGGTGAAGAGGCTCACCTCCTACTCGGAAGGCTGAGTGTTCAATCATAGATAGCAGATGTTTCTCTCCTAGAGTGCAAAGCAGAAAAAAATATCTGCGAACTATGCATAGGCGTCAGGAAAGGCATCTGGCCAGTAAATTCTCAGCATCTTCCAGTTGCTGCAATTCTACCCCGAACTAAGGGATTACAGAGTGTAAAAAGGGAGAGTTTTTTCTTTTTTAATTTAAAGTCTAAATTAGTGTGCGGGTTTCTGTCCGGGCTGACAGTTCCCGGGGGGGGGGGGGAGGAGAGAGAAAGGCCACTTGTTTCCTGTATGGGGAGCGAATGAAAATGAGCACAACTTGGCAAGCGAGCTGCTTTTACTGCAGTTTAATCATTGTGATTCATGAGAATTCTGCACGACATCTTTGGAGATGAGAAAAGGCTGAGCGTGGTGGTGGATTTCTTGAAGCTTCCCACTTTGTTAAAAACCTGGAGCCCCTGAAATCTAGACAGCGCCTAAGGACTGCAGGAAGCACACACACTCACACGGCAGCAAGACCCAGTTGCCCACAGAGTCATCGTAAGACATTTCCCCACAAAAATGGGAGAAACAGAAGAAGAGCCAAGCTATGACGCCGCCTACGGAAAGAGTGCTTCATGGGCTTTTCAGTGTGCAGAACCATAATTGTTGCCAGCCAGTTGCCTCTTACAAGGTGTTCCGAATTAACTGACAGAACACATCACATCCATTCTATCGCTCCATACAAGCACTGCATTATGTGACCATTCTAAAGGGAAGTAGACCATTGTGCCCGGATTGAGCGCTTAAATCTTCCTGGACCTTTGTGTCCAATGGGAACGGCATGGGCCCAACAAAGCTAGTTCTTTCGGTCTTGTGCAGGCAGTTTTGCACTCCATGCACACCACACACACAGAAAAGGAACAGCCATTAATCTGCGCACGCCCTTCGCAGTAAGATGGCAGGGCGCGAGCAATGGTGGAAACCAAAAAGTCAGCACGATCTCCTCCGCTCCTCCATCACTCCAGGTGTCCTTCGCGACACCCACACGGGCACTGATCACTCAATGGGCCCACAGCAGGAGAAGCAATGCCTCGTTTGAGCTGTGAGTAAGAAGCGAGGGCTGGCCCTGGAACGGAGACAAGTGATCTCCACCTGATGGTGACCTCAACGCGGGAAGCCCAAGAACCTTTGAGCTTGAAAGAAAAGGAGGACTAGCAAAAGCCCAGCTGAATTGCAATTATTTCATTGGTGATCGTGGAAGGCTGAGGGAGGCACCCCAAGCAACCTGTCCCTCACTCTAGTGCTGAAAAACAGCAAAAACCCCAAACCCCCCCCCCCCCCAAAAAAAAGTGAAAGAAAAACCACAATGGTCAGGTAATGCAACCAAGCAAAGCAAGGCCCCTGGCATTAAAAGAGGACGTTCCTGCTCATCGTCCCACCATCAATGTGAGCTGCCTCAAGGCTCCTCTAGGCAACGACGCAGGAGCACAGATGGCTCCGAGGAAGGGGAATCCTTGCGCTTTCTCTCTGCTGCCAGCGACGGTGTTCCTTTGGAGAAGAAACACGGCCAGAAGTTTTAAAAAAATACTTCCCCCCCCCTCTTAAGGCGTCCACAAAAGTGTCCATACGGTCAGGATCCACCGGGTTTGTCTTCTCCCTGGATGACAAGGCCAGGCTTCCCTCTCCTTTAGGTCGAGTGCAGAGGGATGACAAATTTGCAGCCGAAAGGTGAGTGGTAATTGATGCCCACCTCCTGGAACACTTTCTGCGGGATGCCAATGTCACACAGGTACAGCCGGCCGGCCCTCTCGCCCAGCGGCAATGGCAGGCCCAGGGCCAGAGACCACTTGGCGTCGATTTCTTGTTCCATTTCATTCACCGGAGGGTCCAAGCTCAGGACGGGGGCTCTGTTCTGGTTGGCCCAGTCTACGGCAGCTTTGTACCAAGGCTGATCCCTCAGGAAAATGTTCTCATGGCAATCCAAGCAGTTGATGACTAAGTCAACAGGCGTCTCTGGAAGATCTAGGGGGGAGGAAAGAGAAGGCATTAGGCATTTGCGAATGGAGTGTCTGAAATCAGGGGTGGGATTCTACCGGTTCGCACCTATTGGCTAGAACCGGTTGTTAACATTCTAAGCAGTTCGGAGAACCGGTTGTTAGAAGACATTACTGGCCTAATCCTGTAAGGAAGGCAGGAAGGAAACATTCTGGTGTTGCTTACAGAAACTGCCTCTCCGTTAACCCTTATTACATTCTTGGCAGGACTAGACTTCCTGTCTCAGGAACTTCTCTGGAGTTTTTTCCCCTCCTTTGCTGGTACTTTGCTTGTGTGGAGTGACCATTCAAAGTTACAATGGCACTGAAAAAAGTGACTTATGACCCTTTTTCACACTTACGACTGTTGCAGCATCCCCACAGTCATGAGAGGCCAGGCGAGGAGATGCGTGCCTCGATGTGAGTGATATTGTTGGCCATGCCCAGCCAATAATATGACCACCAAGCCATGTCCACCAACTTAACCTCACCCACAGAACCGGTTAAAAAAAATTGAATCCCACCCGCCTGAAACTCAACATTACACTTAACATCAAAAATGTCATCAAATAAACCCAACAAAGAAGCACCAACTCAGAAAGCTCAAACTGCCCAAGGAGCTGTTGATCCAGTTCTACAGAGGAACAATTGAGTCTGTCATCTGCACCAGAGGTGGTATTCAGCAGGTTCTGACCAGTTCTGGAGAACTGGTAGCGGAAATTTTGAGGAGTTCAGAGAACCAGCAAATACCACCTGAGGTTTAACAGTATCCTTCCCCTTCCATGCCCACCAAGCCACGCCCACAGAACCAGTAGTAACAAAAATTGAATCACACCACTGATCTGCACCTCTTATCACTGTCTGGTTTGGTTCTGCAACCCAACAGACTCCAGAGAGTAATTAGGAGCTGCAGAAAAAAAACAATTACTACCAACCTGCCTTCCATGGAGGACCTGTACACTACATGAGTCAAAAAGAGGGCTGTGAAAATATCTACAAAGCTGGCTGAGGAATTCTGGGAGTGGAAGTCCACAAGTCTTAAAGTTGACAAGTTTGGGGACCTCTGGTCTAATCTGTCGCCTCGGCCTCCGACCGAATTCACCTGTTCAGGTTGTATCCCTGAGATGGAAAAACAAACCAGTATTTTCCCCACTAGATGGAGCTGGTCAGATTCAAACTGGAACAGGCGGTCAAAATAGTTAATGCTTCCCGCATCTAGAAGCCTCAATGGACCTCAAAACTTTCAGTTGCGCCTCGGACACACTAGCAACCAAAATATTCCAAATCTGCCTCCACCACCCTGAAGTACAATTTTTATCAGCCCACTTTCTTCCTAAGCCTCCCCCCCCCCACTTTAAAACAAAGACATTTGATTTTAAAAACCCTTAAAACTGAGTTTTTAAGATATATCAAATGCTGACCTCGCCCCCTGAGATGTGTTTGTGGAAGGTTCACAGGAGTCCAAAAAGCACGAATTAATTGTAGCACAAGCCAACATTGAAATGGGTACCTGCCTTTTAGAGGGTTCCACTTCTGAATCCCTGGAATGGATTGTTTTATGGAGTGCTGGGAACACCCTGATTCACGCGTCTTAATGTCTTGGTTTTAGACGGTGGCAAAATCGAGGAAATTTGATCTGGAATAATTTTAAGTAGCAGGCAGCCTTTTAAAATTTCATCCCGTCTTTCTCTTTGTGTTTTAGGCTTACTTTTATGGTGTTTGATGATTGTGGGGTCTTGCTAATAAGAATTGAGAGATAATTTAACAGATTAACAGAGTTGGAAGGGACCTTGTAGGTCATCTAGTTCAACCCAAGGAGACCCTACACCATTTCTGACAAATGGCAGTCCAGTGTCTTCTTGAAAGCTCCCAGAGATGAAGCTCCCACAACTTCCAAAGGCAACTTCTGTTCCATGGGTTGATGGTTCTCAACTGTCAGAAAATTCCTCCTTATTTCCAGGTTGAATCTCTCCTTGTTTAGCTTCCATCCATTATTCCTCGTCTTGGAAAACAGCTTGACTCCTTCCTCCTCTCTGTGGCAGCCCCTCAAATATTGGAAGACTGCTATCCTGTCTCCCCTGGTCCTTCCCTTCTCTTCCCTAGACTAGCCCAGCCCATTTGCTGCAACCGTTCATCATATTCATTGTCTAATTTTAAAGGCTCCATTTGCTATTACCTTTAATACTGGACACCTGCTGGCCTTCTGTCTTGCTGAAGAGTGTCAGCTCGTTGGTGATCGATTCCAGCATCTTGACGAAATTGGGGAGGAACAGAATGACGTCAACGTCGTGATTGGAGAGGTGCCGACCACAGCTGATCCCCTGGGCCCCTTTCACGTGGGGGCCACACAACAAGGCCACAGTGGGTCGCTGGTGAATGTTTTTAGGGTTCAGCCTGGAAGCAAAGGAGGATTGAGTTTTGTTGAAGTGTGAATTTACAGACTAAGGTGTCAGCGTTCCAGGAAACCTCCACTCCAACAAATAACTCTGAGACATCTTCTCAAAAGTTCTGTTTTAATTGGACAGTAAAACTGGCACATTTGGGCAATCCTGAATCTGAAAGTTCTGGGCTTCCTTGCAATAAGCAAAAACTACAAATCCACCCACTCAGCAATCATCGCATCCCATGGCCCAATCGCCATCCATCCCAACTTGAGACTTCCCCTCACCCAGGTGCAGAAATAACATGACCTTGAATTAGAAAAAGAATGTTGTTATCTCTAACTACATACACTCCAAGAAACTGTCCCCTCCCATTTTCCCAGGCTCAAAATGTGGCAGCGTGGGAGCATCTGGTCTCAATATGGCTTCCAAAACTGACACAAGGTGCAGAGGAGAAAAGCTTGTTGCTTCTCTAAGAAAAGGAACTTTGAATCCTTTTACCTGTTGGGTCCTCCGAGCAAACTCAGGGCCATCTGGCTGGCGCACACACCTGTCATTTCCAACCTCCGCTCAAGAGTCAAGCCATGCTTCTCGGCTACGGAAAGCAGCTTTTTGTGCAGTTCGTAAGAGACGCTTGGGACAACCAAGCCAGAATCTGAAATGCAGAATTGGAGGAGAGTTATCCATGGGCCCTTGAACAAAAGGAGTAGGGCAGATCCATCACCTAAGTCACCATCCAAAGGAAGGCCAGGTTTAAGCAATGGGACTTGACCCTTTTAAACTTGGCCATCCCATCCCAGAGTTCTTTAGGACCATCGACAAAGTGGGTTGCTTTTTCAGTCATATAAAGCTCAAAGGAAGGAACTATGTGCTCCGCCAATTCTATATGCCAGCATGTGAGAGACGTAAGCTGGTTTCAGAGCTGATGTACAGAATCCATAGCTTCAAGAAGCAGGGATGTTGTGGCCCTCCAGATGTGGTAAACTACAGTTACCAACACCTCCATCACGCTAAAGGAGTTACTGAGACTTTTTTCAGCTACCAGAGCCCATTGTTACAGATTAACAGAGTCGGAAGGGACCTTGTAGGTCATCTCGTGCAACACCCCCACCCAAGCAGGAGACCTTACACCATTTCTGACCAATGGCAGTCCAGTCTCTTCTTGAACGCCTCCAATGATGAAGCTCCCACAACTTCCAAAGGTAGCTTCTGTTCCATGGGTGGATTGCTCTCGCTGTCCTTATTTCCAGGTTGAATCTCTCCTTGTTCAATTTCCATCCATTATTCTTTGTCTGGCTTTCGGGTGCTTTAGAAAATAGCTTGACTCCTTCCTCCTCTCTGGGGCAGCCCCTCACATACAAGAACCCCATTCCTTCATTAAGGTAAAACTATGCAAAGAAAGAAAAAGATGATTATTCTGCAAGAGTATTTTAGTAGACCCTCAGGAGTCTCCATGACAAATCTTCAGGGGACACCTGCCCGAGTAACCCCAAGATCGGGTTTTTTTTAAAGAGTAATAGAACCTGGGTTTGGCTTTAGAGGGATGGGTGATCTCAATCAAATCGAAGAGAACCGTGACTTATGAACCCAGCTGGCAACAAGAAGTTGTTTAATGTCTCTTGTTGACAAGCTTATTTATTGCACAGAAAAAGAGAGGCCAAGCAGTGTGTAGTTTGACCTTCACAGCCAATTAAAGTCCTCACCTTATCTTTATCAGCTTTATTACATTAAGTATCAATGCTACGGCTACTTTGTTCTTGAAACGCCCGACTACAACAGTGATAACTTTATTGCAAAACAAACAGTCCTTTTTCTTCAAAGTCAGAGAGGCACCAGCCCTGGTTACAGTAATATAAGTAGTCCTCAAGTGCAGGGGTGGCCAACCTTTTGGACCTCAGGGACCACCGATCTCATCATTTTAAATCCCGCGGACCAGAGACCCTGGGAAAATCCTCCCAAAAAGTCTGCAGGAACATCCCCCATCCCGTTTTCCTACTGATCGATCATTATTTGGGATCACAGCATACCGCCTCCAGCGCTGTTCTCGGGGGGGCGGGGGGGAGAGAGACTTTTGCCTTCATGCAAGGAAAGCAGCAGAAGTCTTTCTTTCTCTCCCCCAAACTCTGCCAGAAATGAGTCTTTGCCAGTGCAGCCTCTTGGAGCAGGAGGCCTTGCAGGGTCCCAAAGACTCATTTCTGACAGAGTTTGGGGGAGAGAAAGAAAGACTTCTGCTGCTTTCCTTGCATGCAGCCAAAAGAAGAAGAAAGAAGCGGAAAGAAGCAGCCCCGTGGCCAGGCCAGGCGCGTGGGGCGAGTCCCCCTGTCCCCCCTCCCCTCACTACCTCGTGTTGTTCACAATGCAAGCAACACAAGCCTTGTGTTCCCACGGGCCATGTGGGTGGCGCAGCCTTGTGTTCCCACGCAGCCTGGATTAATTACTTTGGGGGTGACATTTCTCTGCAGTCTACCAGAATTGTCTCATGAACCACCAGGTCCCTGGTCGGCGACCACTGCTCAAGTGGTCATTAATGAGACATCACACAAAGAAGAGGGGAGGTCAACCTCTTCTCCAAAGCACCTGAAGGCAGGACAAGAAACAATGGATGGAAACTTATCAAGAAGCAACCTGGAATTAAGGAGGAATTTCTTGTCAGTGGATTTTCAGCGAGTATTTCAGCACTTGGTTCCTGTTTGGTGTGTGTGCTCCCGTTTCAGCACTCGGTGCCGAAAAGATTAACTACCACTGGTAGAGGGTCTCCTGTTGAGGTATTCCCTGTTAGGAGAATGAGTGCACTCAGGGAAACATAGTGAGAGTGGTAATGAATAACACACAACCAGCATACAGATACACTGAATAGTAAAATGTAGGTTTTACTTCCAGTAAACGGGTAAACAACGTCCAACAAACGGTCCAAATCATACACGGTTAAAGCAGTTAGTATCAGTCCAGGGATAATCCAAAAATGAAGTCCAGTATCAGAAACAAAATTCAGTGAACAGAGTTTGCGAAGAGTTGCAAGACTCACAGCAATCCAAGCAGAACCACGATCAGGCAAAAGGCAAATGCAAGAACAAACCAGGTCTCTGGCTCCATCTCATGGCCGTTGGAGGAACCTCAGCCAATCACAAGTACAGCGTTCTCTTCAAGATACAACAGTATTAAATGACTCTCCTGGTTTATACATTGCCAATCCAACTGTTAGGTGACTATCATTCCTAAAAGCTCAAGCAGGGGGCTGGACTAGAAGACCTCCAAAGCCCCTTCCAACTCTTGTTATGCTGTGAACATGGGGGTTTTATATGCAAGCCCACCGCTTTCCCCGAGCAAAGTTTGGGAAGTAAGCAAGCGCTAAGCAACTGGGTGTAACCTGAGGACTATGTGTACTGCCTTGGAGACCCGGAGGTGGTGAATAGTGAGGGTGTGCAGGGCTGGGCTACTTTCCAGGGAAAACAGGCCTCTTTCAACACCCTCCTTTTGCTGGCCTTGCGTGCCTTCGCAGCTCTTGGCTCCTAAGGGCCCTTCACATAAGGGGAATCTCGTTGGGAACAGGAGAAAGATAAGGTGTGCAATTACACAGCCCTGTTGCACGCAAGGACGAGGCTGCATTCATTGCTCTCAGATGCGGGCGTGAGAGAAGCCAGAGGATTCCCCTCCCTGCTTCTTCCTCACGCAAGGGCAACCAGTTGGACCAGCTTATCACAACCAGGCGGGCTTAAATAAACTCAGTGAAGGCGGCGGCAATGTAAAAAAAACAAACAAAAAAACAAGGTAGCGTGTAAAGCTGGAGGAAAACAAAATGTGTAATGATGGAGCTGCAACCAGAGGCTGGCCCAGAGCCAGATTTAAATTACACCAGGGCTGGGAGATCGAAGAGAACAAACGAGCTTAGGATGGGATATGGTATCACCGGGGTTGCCAACTCCCAAGGTAGATGCTGCCGACACAGCTTTGCAATGGGGCACCGAAGGAGGCCATTACGCTTCGTTTTAATTCCCACTTATGCCAAATCCTGCCCTCGTTTGCTCCATGCCTTATCACAACTGCTGGCTTCGCTTGGTTGCCTGCAACCCCAGTAAGGCTTTTTGCCTGCCCAAGGAGGTGCTGATCCAGTTCTACAGAGGAATGATTGAGTCTGTCATCTGCACCTCTATAACTGTCTGGTTTGGTTCGGCAACCCAACAGGACAGACTCAAGACTCCAGAGGGTAATTAGGACTGCAGAAAAAACAATGTCTACCAACCTGCCTTCCATCGAGGACCTGTACATTGCACAAGTCAAAAAGAGGGCTGTGAAAATATCTACAGACCCTGGACATAAATTGTTTCATCTTCTACCCTCAAAACGACGCTATAGAGCCCTGCACACCAGAACAACTAGACCACAAGAACAGTTTTTCCCCGAATGCCATCACTCTGCTAAACAAATAATTCCCTCGACACTGTCCAACTATTTACTAAGTCTGCAATACTATCACTATTAATCTTCTCATCACTCCTTATCACCCATCCTCTCCCACTTCTGACTGTATGACTGCAACTTTGTCACTTGTATCCTTACGATTGACATTGACTGTTTCCTAGTATGATTTTATTGCTCATTGTACCCCATGACTATCATTAATTGTTGTGCCTGATGATTCTTGACTCTTGATGAATGTATCTTTTCTTTTATGTCCACTGAGAGCATTTGCACCAAGACAAATTCCTTGTGTGTCCAATCACACTTGGCCAATAAAAGAATTCTATTCAAAGCACTTTTCCCTCTGTAGGCTGCAGTCTTCCTCCATTGAAAAGAGTCACACGAGAATCACGGCTCTGCTGTGAGACCTCATCGGATTTGCTGAAGGCAACTGGGCCACCGTTCAGAGGAGAGGGCCAGTGGTGGCCGGACACATCCGCTTCCTCCAATCGCTCCTTTGGGGAGAACATCTGAAGGAGACTTTGAGAATAGCCACCTTTGGTCTTCGCACTTCCTTTTCAAAGCACCACCCTAAGGTTTACAGGAAGCTCTCGACTGACCACCTCAGTTTAGCCAAAACTTCTGTTGCTAAGTGAGACAGTCGTTGGGCAAGATTTGCCCCCAAGTTACGACCTTCCTTGCCACCATCGTTAAGCGAAGCACTGCAGCTGTTAAAGTTAGCAACATGGTTCTGGGTTCTCCGTGGCTTTTCTTGTCACGTCACCCCATCATAAATATGAGCCAGTTGCCAAGTGCCTGGATTTTGATCACGTGACGGGGATGCTACAATGGCTGGGAATTGTGAAAAGTGGTCATAAATCAGTTTTTGACTTCGAGCGGTCACGAAATAAACCACTGTTAAGTCAAGGACTACTACCTGTGACCGTGTGAAAATACCAACCTACCCGTGCAGAACTCTTTGCTCGCCTGGGGGACGGTGATCCTCCGGTAGACGATGGGCTCAGACTCCAGGATGTTCTCGTCATGGCGGTAGCGGGCGGCCGCCTTCTCACTGGGTGTGCCCCGGGAGCGGGTCCCGCCCTTCCTCTCGTAGGTTTCTATCTCTTCAAACACCGCGGCCTTGTCGAAGAGGGCCAGGTTGCCCTCGAAGTCAAAATCGGTGTCCGGGATCTCTTCGATGTCGTCTCCAAAGCATTCGTCGTCCTTGCTCTTCATCTGGCCGTTCTTCAGGCCGCTCTTTTTGGGGGTTGCTTGGTTGGGATGGCGGCTACTGGACGACCCTGGGGGGGGGGGAAGAGGACACAGGTCAGAAGAGCCCGGGGTTTGCTTTCGAGGAGAGAGCCAAAGGCAGGGACACCCCCCAAAGCCCTAGAAAGCAGGCCGTGGAAACAAGCGAAGCCCCATCCACTGGGGGATACTGGCGGTCCCCCAAACCATGCCCCTTCTGGTCCACAGAAAAGCTTCTCTCCATGGAACCGGTGTTCTGACCCAGCTCCCCAATCACAGCAAACCCTCTGAAGTTAACTCCATGATTCCTTTATTAGGAGTGCCAGCAGCCCTGGCAATATGTTTCTCTCTCACTGCAGGCTAATAAGTCCAGGTGGCTGGGAGATGAATATTCATCTGTCACATCTATTCATCTCCACCCCCTTCCTTTTATCCCCAGTGCTCGAATAGGGGGCTTCGCTAGCAGCGGTGGCTCTTCCATCCGAAGGACCAGCCCATAGATTTCCACTGCTCTCCTCTCCTCTGCCTTCTATGCATCCGCGCGTCAGGCACTGGACCCGGCTGTTCCTCCTCTTCCTCATCAGCCACCTCCAGACCTGGCTCTTCCATCCCAAGGACCCGCCCATAGATTTCCACTGCTCTCCTCTCCTCTGCCTTCTATGCATCCGCGCGTCAGGCACTGGACCCAGCTGTTCCTCCTCTTCCTCATCAGTCACCTCCAGACCTGGGATCTGTTGACTCTCCCTTTGAGGGCTGACAGACAGCCCAGGCTCTGCCTCTCTCTCTGCCAGCTCCATTCCCTCTTCCCCCTTGGGACTCTCGGGTTGCCCTGATGCTGACCTTGACTCCCACACCTCCTCCTCTGCTTTGGCTCCTGGCGGGGCCGGCGCCCGACCAGCCGCAACAACCAGTCCATGGTGCCCCAACGGTTGGGGGGCTTTTGTCATACAGAAGCCAGGCAGAGCAACAGACCGTAACCACAGCCACACCAAGGTGGAACCATGGAATGAAGTCCCAGGAGAGACTCACACGAGTTGTGCCTGCGGCGGAAGTTTTTGGATGGGTTCAAGGATTCCATGTGTCGGTCCATGTAGCTTTTCGAACAGGGGTGCAACTGAGGAGAAAGAGCAACCTCTTGGGCCTTCACGTCCGTTCTCCTGGGGATGTTCTGCGGAGCACTGGTAGGCTTCCTCAGCAATTTGCCAGTGCCGTTCTGACTGGCACCACCCGGGCACTCGAGAACAGGAATGCCAAGATCAGGGTGATGGAAGTCTCCACATTGTCCGTTATCGCCAAGGCCTGGAATCTCCAGGATCTTCAGCTCAGTGATATCCCCAGCCCTAAACAGGGGGGAAGAGGACCAGAGATGAGGTTAACTGGCCAGAGTGTTTGCCTCTCATCGCATCCTGCTAGCCCGCGTGGGGTAGAAAAGGAAGAGCTACGCATCTTGAGGGCTTCCGGTTGGGGAAAGAGTGCTATATAGGAACATACATCATCCTGGTTCATAGTTTAACCATCAAGAAACTACGCTGTGCCAGAAGAACCTTTCCCAAAATACAAACGTGGTAAGTGGGGGGGGGGGGGGGAAAGTGGCAAGTTTGTGAAACCTTTTCTCTGAGATTATGAGTTGTAAACTATGTTCAGATGCAACAAGCCATTCTGTAGCTCCTTTTTGTAAGCACGGACAGGCTTGCAGGCTGCTGTGTTTCCAAACAACCCACCTCTCTTATAAACATACATTGCACAAATTTAAAAAAAAAGACAGCAACTCAATTTGACATCAGCTAGAAGCCCTGAAAAAAAATGAAGCATAGACGATGCGCACCATAAATCTGCAATGCTTCTTGCAATGTGTGTTTTCAGAAAGAAAGAAAAAAACTACAACAGTTTTCAAGCCTCAATGAAGAGTCACAGAGCAGCATTTACCTGAAGGTAACCTCTGGCACCAAACACTTGACTCCATTATGGAAAGGTCGCGTGAGTGAAATTGTCTGGCTGGCTTGATTCACAGCAGACACTCTTCCCTGGTACACACCCAAGCTGTCTCCACAATTGATCGAGACGATGCTTCCGAGCCAATCCGTAGCCATGATTCCCGTGATTGCTGCAAAACACAGATCACACCAGGAGAAGCATATTTTAGCTCAGGATTGAACCGTGGAATCCTTGACGCTCTCTGAGCTTGGTGTTTTTCTTGTGGACGTTTCATTACCCAACTAGGAAACATCATCAGTGCTAGGAGGGAGTTGGGTTTGTGGAGAGAAGAGGAGGAGGAGGAGGAAGAAGAAGAGGAAGAAGAGCTGTGCTGTCCTTGGTGATCTCTGAACTTGGTGATTTTCTTGCAGACATTTCATTACCCAACTAGGGAACATCATCAGTGCTAGGAGGGAGTAGGGTTTGTGGAGTGGAGAAGGACTGGAGGGTCCTTGATGCTCTCTGAGCTTGGTTGCACTGATGACATTGGGCGATGAAAGGCCCACAAGTGAACAACCAGGCTCAGAAGGCACCAAGGGCTCCTGAAATAATCCTTGAGATACTTAGTAAGGATTAAATCTTTTTTTTTATCCACTACCAAACAGCCTGGCCCGTAGATCAGGTTAAGCGAGAGCGATTGCCCAAAGTTATTCAATGGGTTTAGAGGTCTGTTCTGTCTGCCCACCAGTTGCTTTTGTACGTCCATCAACGTATCTGTCCATCAACCTATCTGTCCATCCGCCTATCTTCCATCAACTTATCTGTCCATCAACTTATTTGTCCATCAACCTATCTGTCCGTCCGACTATCTGTCCATCAACCTATCTGTCCATCAACCTATCTGTCCCTCCGCCTATCTGTCCATCCGCCTATCTGTCCATCAACCTATCTGTCCCTCCGCCTATCTGTCCCTCCGCCTATCTGTCCATCAACCTATCTGTCCGTCCGCCTATCTGTCCATCAACCTATCTGTCCCTCCGCCTATCTGTCCATCCGCCTATCTGTCCATCAACCTATCTGTCCCTCCGCCTATCTGTCCCTCCGTCTATCTGTCCATCAACCTATCTGTCCATCCGCCTATCTGTCCAACAACCTATCTGTCCATCCACCTATCTGTCCCTCCGCCTATCTGTCCATCAACTTATCTGTCCATCAACCTATCTGTCTGTCCGCCTATCTGTCCATCAACCTATCTGTCCATCCACCTATCTGTCCCTCCGCCTATCTGTCCATCAACTTATCTGTCCATCAACCTATCTGTCCGTCCGCCTATCCGTCCATCAACCTATCTGTCCATCCGCCTATCTGTCCGTCCATCTGTCCATCAACCTATCTGTCCATCCACCTATCTGTCCACCCGCCTATCTTTCCATCAATTTATCTGTCCATCCACCTGTCTGTCCCTCCGCCTATCTTTCCATCAACCTATCTGTCCCTCCGCCTATCTGTCCATCCACCTATCTGTCCATCCACCTATCTGTCCCTCCGCCTATCTGTCCATCAACTTATCTGTCCATCAACCTATCTGTCCGTCCGCCTATCCGTCCATCAACCTATCTGTCCATCCGCCTATCTGTCCGTCCATCTGTCCATCAACCTATCTGTCCATCCACCTATCTGTCCACCCGCCTATCTTTCCATCAACTTATCTGTCCATCCGCCTGTCTGTCCCTCCGCCTATCTTTCCATCAACCTATCTGTCCCTCCGCCTATCTGTCCATCCACCTATCTGTCCATCCACCTATCTGTCCCTCCGCCTATCTGTCCATCAACTTATCTGTCCATCAACCTATCTGTCCGTCCGCCTATCCGTCCATCAACCTATCTGTCCATCCACCTATCTGTCCATCCGCCTATCTTTCCATCAACTTATCTGTCCATCCGCCTATCTGTCCCTCCGCCTATCTGTCCATCAACCTCTCTGTCCGTCCGCCTATCTGTCCGTCCACCTACCAGTCTACCTATCCGACAGACGGGCAGGTGGACAAAGGCGTGCTGGCCGGGGATTCTGGGATCTGTTGTCCACACGTGTGAAACTGGCTGAGGTTGCAGGTTCAACCCTTCGGACAGTTCCCTTCTCCATCCATCAGGGGGAAGATAAAATGGGGAGGGGAGAGGCTCCCCCCATTGAACTTGGGGGGGGACTCCCTTAAGTAAGTTGCCTTTTAAGGAGGAGGGGGAGCCACACACACACATCCAGGACCATCATGGCAAGGGTGAGACTCGAACCCGGATCTTCGCCTTTCGGGGACCCCAGCCTCTTCATTCTGGCCCATGTACTGAACTAGGGGAAGTGAGGAGGGAGGGAGTGACGTCACTCCCCTCCCAAAGGGGGCGTGGCCGCTCCCCTCGCGCCTCTGCCTGAACAGCCCCCCAGGCGGGGGAGCGGCGGAGCAGCCGCGGCCCTGGCCCTCGGAACGGCGGAGAGGGACGCCGGCGGGCCCCGCACAGGCCTCCCCGCGACCGCTTCCACACCTGGGACGAGCAGCCGAGGAACTGCGGACTCCAGTCTCCGCCTCGCTCGACTCTTCTCTTCAGACGCCTTCGCTCCGGAAATGTCGCCCAGAAGGGGAAGCAGGCGTCACTTCCGCTTCCGCCTCGCTTTTAAGGCTCTCTAGGGATGAGATGCAGAGGCGATGGTCTTCGTGGGAAGGTACTCGGAGGGCGCATGCGTGCGAAGCGGGTAGAAAAGGCTCGGGCCGAGTGCTGGGCATGCGCATTGGCGATATTTGGGGACGCTTCGGGAAGCTTGGTGGGCGTTTTTCAACCTTAAAAGTTGTCAGGACTCCAATTCCCAGAATTCCTCACCTCGCATGCTTTTAAGATGCGTTGGACTTCAACTCCCAGAATCCCCCTAGTTGGGGACTTATGGGAGTTGTATTCATTTAAGTTACTCTATTTTTATAACTGCCAAGGGCATGGAAGTTTAGGGGTCTTAAAAGTTGGTAAGGTTGAGAAATAGTGAGCTAACTCAGGGGTCTCCAACCTTGGCAATTTTAAGCCTGGAGGACTTTAACTCCCAGAATTCCCCAGCCAGCATTCTGGGAATTGAAGTCGCCAAAACTGGCTGGGGAATTCTGGGAGTTGGAGTCCTCCAGGTTTAAAATTGCCAAGGTTGGAGACCCCTGAGTTAGATCATAACCCAGATCTTGAAATGTTGTAATGTCAAAACTTTCTGGGGAAACTCTTTTCATCATGTATTATATTACTATCATATTCATCATATTACTGTTTTCCTAAAGGCTTGTATCCCTTTAAAATATTATCTCATTTTCCTTTAAAAGAGCAATTGACAAACTCGAAAACCATCTCATAGAAAGCCGTTTTTTATTTTTATTTTTACAATATATACAATGCTTCATAGAGACCTTCTGGGTCCCCTAAATTTTAATCTCTACGCTAGAATTTGTCGCACACACTTCAGCAGAATCAGTGCCTCTTAGGCAGATAATTGAGACATAAAGTGCATTTAATAATTCAAAGCACATTTATCAAGCATAATTCCCTAGTTGTCACACTTAAAATGCCTATGTTTAGTTCATTTTTGTCGTTTTTAATTTCAGTTTTCCTCTAAGAATGCCAAGGAGTATACATATTATTTCTTCTACAAGAAAGCCTGCGAGGTAGATTACGATAAGAGACAGCGGCAAGTTCAAAGTCATGACACAAATGGCCAATACAGACAAGTGTATGATAGATTTTAGGTAGCACCATCCCGCCTACTTTCTAGATTGATTCCTTCCCTGTAATCTTGCAATGATTTAGATCCCATCCCTGTCACTTTGTAGAGATCTAGACCAGAACATCCCTATGCCAACATCTAGGCCCAGATCTTGTTACTTTGCCAAGATCTAGATCCAGATTCCACCCATGTCACCTTGCAAAATTCTACTTCCACCCCACCCTGTTCTCTTGCAAATAGATCCAGGCTGCATTTCCGTCCTCTTGCAAATATTTAGATCAGGGGGTCTCCAACCTTGTGGAGTTGAAGTCCACAAGTCTTAAAGTTGCCAAGGTTGAAGACCCCTGATTTAGACTCTGCTTCTCTCCCTGTTATTTGCAAAGTTCCAGATGCTATCCCTTGCAAAACAACAACAATCTTCTTTATTTTGTATGGCTGAGTATCTTAGAAGGAGAACTTTAATTTGCACATATGGATGGCTTTGGTGTACCTAGATGTGTTGATAACATTCCTCTTGCACATGGACAACGAGTCTGAAGGACTCTACCTTTGACATACAAAGAATATGCTGTATATTATACATGGAAATACTGTCCACGTTCCAATAGAAGCGCAGAATTTTAGACATGCCTTTTCGGCAAGACTTCCCAGCTGTAACAATTCATCATTGTGCTTCTCAGCTCTACCTGCTATATAGTTTTTACACCTGTGGCAAGAACTTCATGAAATAATGCCATGTTGGAAAAACCCTTCCATTCAGTGTGAATTGTCTAGTCACAAATACACAGGATTATTCAAGGTTCAAATCCAGCACCTGCTTAGATCAACTTACGTTCTGAGACAATTCAAAGGATGTTCTTTTGCGTTAATAAAAGACACAATGAGATTATCCCCAAGATATAAATTCCCCAGATATATAGTGCAGCAAGCTAGTAACATCATTGCGGGTGGCTGAGCCACTCCAAACCAAACAACAAATCCTATCAGAATATGTAACCCCTCTTCCTCCTTTCTGGACAAGGTCAGTCTCCATTCTTTCTGGATTTTCCATGCTAGAAACGGGGCTTAACCCGGAAGTGTTCACATTTCTTGTATTTCATGGTCAGGCCGTACTGGGGCGTTACATCCATCATCTCTCTGCCAGACACAGTGAATTCCAGTTTTTGCACCAAAGTCGTCAGAAACAGGAACACCTCCCATTTTGCAATGTTCTGTCCAATGCATTGCCTTTTGCCCAAGCCAAAAGTCATCACTTTTTCACACTCTGCTCGGTTTATTCCTGTCCCATCGGTTGCAAGGAATCGGTCTGGGTTGAAAACAGAAGGCTCCTTCCAAAGTTTCCTGGGGGAAAAAATAAAAAAGCAAACACACCATCTTGGTCAGGGGTCTCCAACCTCCAACTGGCTGAGGAATTCTGGGAGTTGAAGTCCACAGGTCTTAAAGTTGCCAAGATTGGAGACCCCCTGATTGAGGTTATCTCTTTACAAAACTCTCAAAGCAGATGAGGAGAAAGCACACATTCAAATGTCCTTTGCCTAGCCAGATTAAAGCAACTACATATGGGGTGGAACACGACTTCCAAAATTTGCCAATCTGCTCCTTTCGTAATAACCTATATGGAACCTAGTAAGGTTTTGCGGAGATGTCATCCAGTCTCAACTTTTAGCCAGATCTTCCAATTGCCAAATGGATTTGGCAATCAGGTAGATCTTTTGTGAGCGTACCAACACATACCTCTTCAGGAATTAGATGTTCTGTTAAATGATCTGAATTAAATTGATGCAGCATATGCTCACAATTCCTCTAAATGTAAATTCCCAGGTGTGTGGACTTCAAATCCCACAATTCCACTGCCAGCAATGGCCATCGATGAGCATTCTGGGAACTGAAGTCCACAAACCTGGAAGTTGCCAAGGCTGGAAAATCTGAATCTAGAATAAAGATGGGAAGGACCAGACAGCATTTCCACCCACCCAAAGACTTGTAAGAAGCCTCTGAAGCCCTTGTTACTTTTTCTACTACTACTTAATCCCAAATACGGGGATATTCAAGTTTGACTTACAACCACAATTGCAACTAGCTACAGGGGCTGTGAAAAGTCTGATTCAGTTCCACAAAGGTGGATTTTTTAAATGTGCAAAAGTGTCATACTAGCCCTTACTGTTGTTAGTTGCAAAGTCAAGTCTGAACCCATCACAGTAGGCCCTTACTACAGCTCTTTAAAGCAGCCATGTCTGACATCTAAGGCGCTGCATGGCCCTAAAAGCAACCCAGATTTTAATCCATTGCATGTAGAATTCTTTTACATTGCTTGCCTTGGCAAGGAGTTAGATAGCTGTTCTTGGCAATACTTACGGATCGTGGTTGACCTGCCATTGGTTCACAAACACGCAGGTATCTTTTGGAATGTAGAAGCCATTCAGTGCAGTGTCTCTAGTGGTGCTAAAGAGAAAGAAGATATTTGCGGTAACAGGCTGACTACTATTAATAGAACCGCATAAATACAGTCAGTTCTTTTGATAAGATTGAATAAACTTCTTTTAAAAACATGGAGGTTATGCACATAGTAAGCCTAGCCGTTGACAAACTGCTATCTCCTGCTAGTCACTAATAATATTTTTTACTACTCTAGAATCACCTTGGAGATGTGTTCATACATTACACTAAGGCACAGTTTGTTGAAATCCACAACAAATCTACCACAATGAGCTGAGTTCACCCACAACAAGATCAGGGCTCTACGTGAAGTTGCAGTTCACAAGAATTATTGTTCCAGCCTGCACAAAAGAATCTAGTCAATTAAAGTTCTATATTAATTTGGCGCTTAAAGAAGAGTCAAGGGAATTCAAGAGAGCTGGGATTTGGATCGTTGGTGGTGACCTAACAACTCTAAGCTGGTGACAAGCTTAACTCCGCCTGCTCTTCTCCCATATATTTGTTCCAAACTCTTTGGAAAGTGAGACTCAAGGGACCTGAGATGGCACTGGATCACTTGCTAACTTCTTTGTGTCATAGTGACCTCAGATTTTCTAACATAAGTTACTCTCCAGACAAATCAATCTTACCAATGTGGGATTGTGAAGGGAATGAAGGACGAATGTCTGAACATCTCATACATAAAAGCTTCAGAATAAGGCAGCATGGCACGGTCAGATTGCTTGGGGGTCCTTTCTCTTCCAATGATTTGGTCTGTGGGTCAGAAGAAAAACAGAAATTAAGAGCCAGTTTGGTCTACTGGTGAAGGCACTTAAAATACAATCTCATTGTACACATGTTGCACTCTGACAATAAAGGTAATAATAATAGGAGATGGTGAGTTCAAGTCCCACGAAAGCCAGCGGGGTGACTTTGGACCAATCACTCTCTCCCACCCCAATATCCCCAAATAGGAGGTGTGTTGGATATATTCACCACCTTGGGTTATTTGTAAAAATAATAAGAATGGGATACAGATAAGTAAATAGATAAGAACAGAAGATGGATAAAAAAAGAAGATGGATGGAAAGCCACTCTTGGAAAGGGACTTTTTAAAAGTCAACAGATTTGTAATTTACCTAGTTCTTCTTGAATTCTCTTCTGGATTTCTGGGTAAATCACCAGATACAGAAGGCACCAGGACAGGGCAGTAGTGACAGTATCAAATCCTGCACAGACACAAAAAGAAAAAAAGCATTTAAGCATCAAACATAGAATTGCAGATTGGATGATGTTAAATGCTTTCGTTTAACCATACACATGTAAGCCATACCTAATGCTAACTCATCAAGGGCTTTGATGCTTCCCGGGTTCAAACATTTTGCTAAGCCCTCGTGCCTTAGCTCAGTTTGGAGAATCAAATCAAGCATGGTCAGAAAGTGGCTTGAGGGAATGGCATGGTTTTTGCAAGTTGCCAAAGGTTTTTAGCCTGAAGCTCCACCTCTAGGCCACTGCACTACTCCTTCTCAAAAGTCTCCAAATGATAGGGTTAAATTAAATCTGGAGGACTCTATTGAAAAAAATATATGTTATACCCTCCCAAGTTAAAAATGTCATTATCATATGCAAGACTACCGGTGATGAGGAAGATGATTCATCCCCCTTCCCATCTGTCAATTATGTCTTGACCAAAAAAACCAGGGAAGATACAGTAATGGCTGAGAAACATGGAACCATAGGATCCAGCTTATGCAACTGGGGGAGTTATGAATCAGAGATAGGACTTGATGGTTACAAAGGTTTATTTTCTTTAAAGGCATTGACACCTGTCTGTCAAATGGATGGTACTGAAATGATCAGCAAGTGGGGAAGGAGAAAAAGGCTTTTAGGACAAGGGTTTCTTACCAGCTCCAAAGAGTTCGTTGACGATACCAACAATGTTCTTATCCTTCAGGGCATCGTTGGCATTTAAGTTTGGTTTTTTATCCTGGCAGAAGCTGATGAGGAAGTCCGTGATATCTCGGATGTTATTCTGCAATACAGACCAGAAGGACAAGTGTGACTCCCAACTTCCAGCCCACACGACTCCCAATTTCACAAAGAACCCACCTTGTTATTTAGATGATCACATTGCCAAACATTTTTTTCCTGCAACTAGGTCATTAGGAGTCATTCTCACTGAGTATTGGTTAACCGTGGTTTGTTGAATAAGCCAGGATTGGCTGGGTCCACCTACTCTGCTGACTCAGGTCATATTAAAACCACAGTGCTGGAATTCATATATCACATCAAGCCATGATGTGCCTACTTTGCTTTGCTTAGCATGTTCGGCCATCCTGGTTAACTCAGTAAATAAGAAGTGATCAACTTAAGAAGATATAGGGACTTCAACTCCCAGAATTCCTCAGCCAGAATCCTGGGATCTGAAGTCCACATTTCCTGAAGTGGCTGAGATTGAGAAAAACGAGAATTTTTTTTTTGCTGGGAATCAATACAGAGAGATACAATAAGGAACTAATGTATCTAATAACACACGGCAGCAAGATTAGCTTATGCTCAAAAGTGGAAAATTAAGGGAATTCCCGATGAAACCGAGATCATTAAAAAGATATGGACAAGCGCTGAAATGGATAAATTAACATTGGAAATAAAAAAATCAGGACGAGACTGAATATTATAAAGTATGGGATAAATTTTACCAATGGTGAGGAAAAAAGAAGGACTTAAAATTAAAATAAGATAAGGATGTTAAGATGGTACATTAGAAATATGAAAAATTGCTGTAATGTATAAATATTATGTAAATTTGTATTACATGCTATCCACAATAGATATGTATGACAAATAGGTTGGTCAGGATGATTACATCATGTTCATTGTTTTTAATGTTTTTGTTCAATAAAAATTTATAAATATTTTTTTTTTAAAAAAGAGAAAAAGTTCTCTAAGGCATTAAGGAACCCTTTTTTTGAACTATTACCCTCTGGCAGATAGTACAGGATAATAAAAACAAGGACAAATAGGCTGAAAAACAGCTTCTATCCCAGGGCAGGAGCTCTGTTGAATTCTGCTGTATAGTGCGGTGTTGGTGATTTCTGGTTCAATGTGTGAAGGATGTGTGTTTGTGTTTATTTTCATGGTCATGGTCATGATGTGCACTGAAGATGGTGTTTGATTTCGATGTACGAGATGCAATGACAATAAAGTCATGTCAAGTCAAGTCAAGATATAACCCCCTTCCAATGCTCCCCTCTAAGCCTTGTATATATTCCATATCTATCTAAGAATAGAATGGAACAGAATATCTATCTATCTATCTATCTATCTATCTATCTATCTATCTATCTATCTATCTATCTATCTATCTATCTATCTGTCTTCCTAATCTCTAATGACACACCTTGTCAAAGCCCTCATAATGTTCTTCCACCAGCTTCTTCATCAACATGTTGAATCTCTGGTTGAGATCTTTGAAAGCCTCCATGCTGCGACTGGGAAGATATTGGAGGATCGGGAAGAAATCAGCCGGGTTTCCGGAGGCGGCCACCAGCCCAAAATCGTTGTTGATGTCCACTATCTTCAAAAGTTCCTGATCCTCGTGTTTGTAACGCTTGCCGAAACACATGGCGCAGATGATGTTGACCACGGAGATGACCACGTACTGGAAGGGCTCAAAGCTCTCCTTCTCCTTCATCAGATCTTGGAACTTGGTGGCCAGGTACTCCGCTTCTTTGGAGACATATTCCTCCAGCAGGCACATCGATGAGTTTGGGCTGGTGGAGCCCGCAAAGGTCTTGAGTGCATTCTGGGCCAGCCTTCGGCGAACGCGCCAGCTTTCCTCGGAATTCTGACCAAAGGTAAAAGTCTGTCCATCACCAATGAACTGGAAGCTGTAGAGGTCTGGACGCCCGGAAAAGTCGTTCCCTTGCTTCACCAGAGCTTGCTTGATGGTTTCCAACCCACTCAGCACCACGACCGGCCTTGCGCCGAGGTGAATGAGCATGATGTCTCCATACTTCTGGCTCAGCCCGGTCAAAGCCAGGTGAGGGTTTTTCCCGAGGTCCAAGATGTTTCCAATAAAGGGATACCCCCTCGGCCCTCGGAGCTTCCTTAACCCTGCTGGGATCCGTCGCCGGATTTTGAAGAGAAGGAGCAGTAGGCAGAAAACAGCCGCGCCGATCAAGATTTCTGGGACAGAGAGCAGGCTTTGGCTTCTGGCCAATACAGACGCCATCTTCCCTAAATATTATGGCCTGCTGAGGAGCCAAGGAGCAGAGAAGAAAGGAAGGGAATGAGTTTCATATTTCTAGATCTATTTTATACTGTGTTTGTGGTCATCTTTTTAACTTTGTAAAAACACCTCTTTCATTTTATATATAGAAGAATAGACTAGAAATAGGAAAGAACAGAACAGAACAGAACAGAATAGAATAATAAGAATAGAATAAGGAATAATAATAAAGTAGGAATAGAACAGAGAATGGAATGGAATAGAACAGAATAGAATCGAATAATAAGAATAGATAAAGAATAATAGAGTATAAATAGAATAGAATAGAGTAGAACAGAACAGAATAATAAGTATAGAATAAGGAATAAGAATGGAATGGAACAGAATAGAATGTAAAATATATAGAATAGAATAGAATAGAATAGAATAGAATAGAATAGAATAGAATAGAATAGAATAGAATAGAATAGAATAGGAGTTTTACATTAATAGAGATAATCCTCAACTTACAACCTTGGTTTAATCACTGTTCGAAGTTACAGAGGCACTGTAAAAAGTGACTTACGAGCAAGCCTCACACTTATGACCATTGCAGTCACATAATCAAACTTTGACTGGCAACCAGTATGCACTTACCATGGTGGCAGCATTCCAGGGTCCTGGAATGGTCTTTGCAATCTTCCCAGTCAGTAAAATCAGAGGGGAAAAGCCAGAGTCACTTAATGACCACTAAAGAACTGCAGTGATCTGCTTAACAACCTGCCCCCCCCCCCTTTAATAACTGCTTTGCTTAGCAGCAGAAATTCTGGTCCTGTTTATCATCATAAATCAAGGACTATCTGAGGATTCCTAGAGACCCACCTACCCTCACCTACAGAAGGAACCTTCCAGGTGTTTCAGCCCAGGTGCCAATCCGAATTCACCCTCTAACAGGGAGGGACAGGGAATCTCAGATTCTGCCTTTGATATTCGATATCAATAATTGTTTCTAGGAATAAAATAAGCCATCACAGCCAGCAGCATTTGAAAAAAAACAGCTTCCATGTAGAAATAGCCTGCATTTCCCTATCTTCTCTCCATTATCTTGCATTTGGCACAGCCATCCGAAAAGGCTTTTTGCACATCTTCAGCAGTTTTCCTTTAATAAAGTCCTCTGTAGTATTATACTGTACATATTGATATATACTAGAATACATTATAACTACTAACAGATAACAGATAATCAGAGTTGGAAGGGACCTTGTAGGTCATCTAGTCCAACCCCCCACCCAAGCAGGAGACCCTACACCATTTCTGACAAATGGCAGTCCAATCTCTAATTGTAATATACTAATTATATACTCATATACTAATTATAATGTAAGGCCCCAGTCAGAATACTGCACTCAGTTTTGGTCACCACGATGTAAAAAAGATGTTGAGACTGTAGAAAGAGTGCAGAGAAGAGCAACTAAGAGGATTAGAGAGCTGGAGCCTAACAGATACGATGAACAGTTGCAGGAACTGGGTATGTTACTTTTACGAAAAGAAGGATTAGGGGAGACATGACCGCAGTTTTCCAAGATCTCAGGGACTGCCACAAAGAAGAGGGAGCCAAGCTATTCAGCAAAGCACCAAGAGGGAGGGAGGAAAAGAAAGAAAGAAAGAAAGAAAGAAAGAAAGAAAGAAAGAAAGAAAGAAAGAAAAAGAAAGAAAGAAAGAAAGAAAGAAAGAAAGAAAGAAAGAAAGAAAGAAAGAAAGAAAGAAAGAAAGACTCACTGAAAAAAAACAGGCAGACTTTCAAATTGGAAGTTAAAATGAAGAGAGGTTGCAGGAATTGGGTATCTCTAGTTTTAAGGAAGATAAGGATTAGGGGTGACATGATACCACTCTTCCAATATCTCAGGGGCTGCCCCAAAGAAGGGGGAGTCAAGCTATTCTCCAAACCCCATGAAGGCAGGACCAGAAGCAACTGATGAAAACTAATCAAGGAGAGAAGCAACCTTGAACTAAGGAGAAATTTCCTGACAATGAGAACAATTCATCAGTGGAACAACTGGCCTCCAGAAGTTGTAAATGCTCCAAAACTGGAAGTTTTAAAGAAGCGGTTGGATAATTATTTGTCTGCAATGGTAGAGTGTTTCCTGTCTAAGCAGAAGTTGGACTAGAAGACCTCCAAGGTCCCTTCCAACTCTGTTATTCTGTTCTACTATGTATAGGTTACTATGTTAGGAGTTGAGAGATTATTATTGTATATCCCTAAATGGTATTATTATTGTTATTTGTATTGTACCTAAAGTACATTGACCCAGACTAAATACACTGTTCACCCAAGCACTTGTGGGATGTTAAAGAAGAAGAAGGAAAAAAAAAACTATTTAAATGAAAGAAAAGAAAATTCGCTTCCCTCCTGGACTTACCCAGAAACAAAAAGTCAAAAAGAAACAAGCGGCCGGATCGAGTCTCAATGAAAGGCAGGGATTTTCAGAAGGACACGCGTGGTGGGTTCACTCCCACGTTGAAAAACGGGGGTGGAAATGGAAGCGCGGATCGCCGACCCGCTCTGGATTCGCTCGCCCGGCGCCGAAAACGGCTTCACTCCGGCGTCGCTCCGTTTTTTGCTCAGCTTTATCCGGCGAAGATGCCCAGGGTTGAAAGCGGAGCGTAGAACTTGGCTGGCTTTTTAAAGCGCCCGCTCGGTTCCAAAGGCTTCTAGGCCCCTCCTCGGGCTCTGATTGGCCGGGAGGTTTCGGGTCAGCTGACAGCGGTTCTCCTTCTCCTTCTTCTTCTTCTGCGAACCCAGGTTGGGTTTCGCCGGGACTGGAGGCGCGTCGTCCGTGGTGCGTTTGGGCTGGGGCGATGCTGGGGCGCGATTCTCTCTGGTTGTCAAATGGGTTTACTCACAAGTCAAGGCGGCTTCGGCCGCTTTCTTTGCCTGAAAGCTCATTCTTTCTCTCCCTGGAGACAGAGAAGCGAATGATAATAGAGCAGAGCAGAACAAAACAGAATAGAATATAGGAAAGAGTATAGAAAACAGAAGAGAAGAGAATAGTACAATAAAGAATAGAATAGAATAGAGAATGGAATGGAATAGAATGTCAGAATAAATAATAGAATGGAATATCAGAATAAAGAATAGAATAGAATAGAATAGAACAATAAAGAACAGAATAGAATATTAGAATAAAGAATAGAATAGAATAGAATAGAATAATAGAATAGAATAGAATATCAGAATAAAGAAGAGAATAGAATATTAGAATAAAGAATAGAATAGAATATCAGAATAAAGAATAGAATAGAATAGTACAATAAAGAATAGAATAAAATATCACAATAAAGAATAGAATAGAATAGAATAGAACAATAAAAAATAGAATAGAATATTAGAATAAAGAATAGAATAGAATAGAATAAAATAGAATACAATATCAGAATAAAGAAGAGAAGAGAACAATAAAGAATAGAATAGAATATTAGAATAAAGAATAGAATAGAATATCAGAATAAAGAATAGAATAGAATAGAATAGAATAGTACAATAAAGAATAGAATAGAATATCAGAATAAAGAATAGAACAGAATAAAATATCACAATAAAGAATAGAATAGAGAATCGAATAGAATAGAATAGAATAGAATAGAATATCAGAATATAGAATAGAATAGAATAGAATATCAGAATTGGAAGGGACCTTGGAGGTCTTCTAGTCCAACCCCCTGCCTGGGCTGGAAACCCTACACCACTTCAGACAAATGGTTATCCAACCTCTTTTTAAAAACTCCCAGTGTTGGAGTAATTCCCAACTTCTGGAGGCAAGCAGTTCCACTGATGAATTGTTCTCCCAGTCAGGAAATTTCTCCTTAGTTCTAGGTTGCTTCTCTCCTTGGTTAGTTTCCATCCATTGTTTCTTGTCCTGCCTTCAGGTGCTTTGGAGAATAGCTTGTCTCCCTCTTCTTTGGGGCAGCCCCTGAGACACTGGAAGACTGCCATCCTGTCTCCCCTAGTCCTTCTTTTCATCAAATAGACCTACCCAATTCCAGCAACCATTGTTTATATATTACTATTATCACTATTATTACTGCTATTACTACTACTATTATTATTATTACACACAAAAAAACGACAGCAAACAAGGTAACCATGCTGGGTTTCGTATCACAAATCACTAGTCGAACCCTTCCCAAGCAGCGTTTAGGACTGTGTGATGGATCTGCGGATTATGCGAGCAGATCCCAGTAAGGTGGCCTTCTGAAGCTGACCAAGGGTGATCTCATCAGCGCTAACGGTTTTTGCCTAGGTCTTTAGGCACAGCACCCAGTGTGCCCAGTACCACTGGAACCACCTGCACTGGTTTATGCCAGAGTATCTGCAGTTTGATTCTCAAGTCCTGATATCTGGTGATTTTTTTCAAGTGGTTTCTCCTCAATTCTGCTGTCACCAGGTATGGCAATGTCGACAATCCGCACTTTTTTCTTTTCCACAATTGTGATATCATATCTGGGGTACTGTGTTCCAAAACTTTGTCAGTCTGTATTCGGAAGTCCCACAGTAGTTTTGCATGCTCTTTTTCAACCACTTTCTCAGGCTTATGATCCCACCAGTTCTTCGCTACAGGCAGGTGGTAGTTGTGAGCGACTGTGTTGTGACTTAGTTTGTAGTCAGTCTGAGTGATTGTCTTGCAACAGCTCAGGATGTGATTGATGGTTTTGTCCACTTCTTTGCAGTCTGCATTTCTTTGCAGACTTTGCAGAGTCTGCATTCAGAACCTTCTCAACCTGTTGTTGTTGTTGTTGTTATTGTTGTTGTTATTATTGTTATTGTTGTTGTTATTGTTATTGCTATTGCTATTGCTGATGTCAATGCTGTTGCTGTTGCTGTTGCTGTTATTGTTGTTGTTATTGTTGTTATTGTTGTTGCGGCTGCTGCTGTTGCTGTTATTGTTGTTATTGCTGTTATTGTTGTTATTGTTATTTGCAAATCCAACTTTTAGCAGGTTGGAGTCCAACTCTCTTTTCTCCTCAGCCAGCAAAGGCATCTCTCTGCCCCCCCCTCCTGCCCCCGGACATCTGCACAGTGGTGCTCACTTAAAGTAAACACCAGGCAATACAGCAAGATGGACGGTTCTACGTCCCAAATCGAAGTTTCCCTGCAAGAACATGGCACATTCTCCAGCATTGTGCCCACCCCAACCCAGTTGAGGTCAGGTAGAACCAAGGGAGGAGGACAACCTTGTTCGTCCGTCTGGTGCAGGAGTCGGCCATCCACAGCTCTGGAGCCACATGTGGCTGTTTCATACCTTTGCTCCCTGTCACCGGTCGGCTCAGCACCATTTTGAGAAGCGCTTTCCCCCGGGGGGGAGGAAACACCGCGTGGCCAGGAGGGGACTCTATGGCCATGATGGCGAACCTATGGCATGCATGCTGGAAGGGGTACACAGAGCCATCTCTCCGGGCACGCCAGCCGTCAGCCATTGCTCTTCTGGGTTCCGTGCCATCCAGCTGGGCTTTGTGAGTGCAGGAGCGCCCGAAACCAGAAGAGCAGCTCCCCAGCATGCGCATATGTGCAGCCAGCTGGTCTTCGCGGGCGCATCCTCTTATGGGGTACAAAGAAGAACCAGAAATCATAACTGAGGAGTCCTTGGTGATCTTTTGAGCTTGCTTTTTTTTTTCTCACACAGACATTTCATGACCCAACTAGGTAACATCATCAGTTGGGTAATGAAAGGTCTGCAAGAAAATAAGGACTCCACAGTCCTCCTCCTAGCACAGAAGATGTTACCTAGTTGGGTCATGAAATGTCTGTGAGAAAACAAGCAAGCTCAGAGACCACGGAGCTATAAATATTCTCCTTTATTGAAATCATAACTGGAACGATAAACTCTAATAGAATCGGAAGCCCACTCCCCCACCCCCCCAAAAAACAGTGACACTTCACCCCCCTTCATTCGAAGCCCTGAATCCGAGTCACAAACCGCCCTGTTTTCAAATCTGACAGTTGTGCAAAGCCACAGCTGCCTATTTATTTCAGTTTAGCCAGGATGTATCAGGTTGTGCGTGCACAAAGCCTTAGCAAGAGCCGACAGGCACACTGGTGTCTTATCTCTTCGGTTTCTCTTATCTGGGCTCTTAAAGATCCCCCTTTTTCATGCTTTGATTTTTATTTTTATTTTTTGGGAGCCGATTTACCCCTGAGGTAAAGATGTCTAGAGCCTCTTCCTGTGTGTGTGTGTGTGTGTTTGTTTGTTTTTTTGCCAGCCCTGGAGCAAAGGGAGGTCAGATGTTTGCTCAGCTTTGCGTGAGAAGCACCAAGGCCAGCCTTTGCCCTCTATGCCTGCTGTCCTTTCCGAGGAAACAAAAGTGGGAAGTAATTGGAACGCCCAGGTCAGGAAAAAGGAGGACCTGAAACTTCCAGAACAAGAGGGCACTGCTGCGGTGGCACACAGGAGCAGCACACACACACCACACACACACCAGCCCCAAATTAAGAGGCCTTGAACTTCATCAGAAAATCCCCAGGTTTTTCTAGCAAACCTTAAATGTGTGACTCAGCACACCAACCACTTTTACCTAGATCTTATTTTCTTTCTTTTTTAAATAATATTTTTTATTGTTTTCTATTAATACAAATCATAATTACATTTTTGACAGCATTTACATCCACCTATGTTATTGTCTCATATTTCTATCCACTATTCGTACACATCTTCAGTAGTTGTTTTATCTATCTATCTATCTATCTATCTATCTATCTATCTCATCGGTGATTATTAATATCTATATTATTCTACGTGTCTACATGTCTGTGGATCACTATCTTGAGTATTCTCCTATTTGATCATTCTGTTTCAATTTTTATCTCTATTTTCTAACCATACCTAGACCTTATTGTCACTTGGTCCGTTTTTCAAAAGCTCATGTATATGAGGGTCTAATCCAGTTGTGTTGCAAACTTGGCTCTTTTAAAACAGGTGGACTTCAACTCCCAGAATTCCCTCCTGCTCCTCTCCCCCCCCCCCCGGCTGGGGAATTCTGGGAGTTGAAGGCCACAGATTTTTTAAAATATCATTTTAAATATTAAATATTATTCCCCAGATCAGAAATGTGTTTTCGTGTCTCAAATGCCTTCTAACTTGGCAAATTTCCCAAAGCTAATATGTGTGACAGCGTCATTCAGTGTGTTTCCAATTTAGCTACTTTAAGTAGACTTCAACTCCCAGCATTCCCCTGGCTGGGAGAACTGGCTGCAGGATTCTGGGAGCTGAAGTCCACACATTTTAAACATCATTATTAGGTTTAATTTTAAATAAATTGTTCCAGATCTTTTAACATGTTTTCACATCTCAAATGTATTTTCACTTGGTAAATTTGGAAAAGGTGAACAATGTATGGTTGTCTAATGCAATGTGTTTCAAACTTGGCTCTTTTAAAATGGGTGGACTTCAACTCCCAGAATCCCCCTGGCTGGGGAATTTCTTGGAGTTGAAGTCCACACTTTTTAAATATTATTTTTTTCCCCCAGATCTTTAATATCTTTTTCATATCTCAAATGGTTTTTTCACTGGGTCAATTTCCAAAGGGGAATATATGATGGTCTAATCCAGCCTGTTTCAAATTTTTAAAAGTCCCAGCTGGGGAGTTCTGGGAGTTGAAGTCCACAACAACTCTTAAAAGTTATTTAACCAGTGGAACAACTTGCTTCCAGAAATTGAAGTTGCTCCATCCCTGGAGGTTTTTACAAAGAAACTGGACAGCCACTTGTCTCAAATTGTATAGGGACTCCTGATGGAACGGGGTGGGGGGGTGGACTAGAAGACCTCCAAGGTCCCTTTCCAGGCTGTATTCTGATTGATTGATCGATTACTGAAGGTTTTTTTAGACAAGACTGGACAGCTACCCATTTGAAGGGTCTTCTGCTGGAGCGGAGGGTGGGGGGAGTGGTCTAGAAGACCTCCAAGGTCCCTTTCCAGGCTGTCTTCTGATTGAAGGCTGGGCGCCCCTCATCTATAGCCAAATTCGGGAAAGCAGAAAGAAGCCATCCGGTGACTTTGACTGGAGGCGGAGCGGGGACCCGACGGGGGTCTCGGGCTGAGCCGGGGCGGAGGCGATGGCGTGCGAAAAAGAGGGCGAGGTGGGGTGTTCCTTCCGCTGGCTCCAGCCGGGTGGCGCTGCTTGGCCCCGGTGCCGTCCCGCCGCCCAGGCACGCGATGGGGCAAGGCGGGAAGAGTAGGCGGAGGCCTTTGCAATGCCTGCTTCGCGTGCGGAGCGGAGCCCGGGGAGGAGACGCTGCGCCGCTTCGCCCTTGACACGCACTTCGGCCGGGATAGAGGCGCTCTGCGGCGGGTGGGCAGTCCGGCTCGGTGGGGGAAGTGTGGGGGATGAGACTAGATGGCCTCGAAAGACCCGCCGCTCCTTGTAGATGGAGTTACGTCCCAAGGATTGCTCTTTCCTTCTTCCCTCTTTCTCAAACTTTTCTCTCCTTCCTTCCCTCCTTCCCTGCCTCCTCTTTCTTTTCTTTCTTTCTCTCTCTCTCTCTCTCTTTCTTACTTTCTTTACTTCCTTCCTCCCCTTCTTCTTCCCTCCCTCTCATTCCTTCCCTTCCCTTTTCTTATTTTCCTTCCTTCCCTCCCTTTCTCATTCCCTTTTTCTTATCTTCCTTCCTTCCATCCTTTCCTCCCTTTCTCATTCTCTCCCTTCCCTTTTTCCTTCCTTCCATCCTTTTCTCATTCCCTTTTTCTTCTTCCTTCCATCCTTTCCTCCCTCATTCCCCTTTTCTTCTCTTCCTTCCTTCCATCCTTTCCTCCCTTTCTCATTCTCTCCCTTCCCTTTTCTTATTTTCCTTCCTTCCCTCCCTTTCTCCTTCCCTTTTTCTTATCTTCCTTCCTTCCCTCCTTTCCTCCCTTTCTCATTCCCCTTTTCTTCCTTCCTTCTATCCTTTCTTCCCTTTCTCATTCTCTCCCTTCCCTTTTTCTTATCTTCCTTCCTTCCATTCTTTCCTCCCTTTCTCATTCCCCTTTTCTTATCTTCCTTCCATCCTTTCTTCCCTTTCTCATTCTCTCCCTTCCCTTTTTCTTATCTTCCTTCCTTCCATCCTTCCCTCCCTTTCTCATTCCCCTTTTCTTATCTTCCTTCCTTCCATTCTTTCCTCCCTTTCTCATTCCCCTTTTCTTCCTTCCTTCCATCCTTTCTTCCCTTTCTCATTCTCTCCCTTCCCTTTTTCTTATCTTCCTTCCTTCCATCCTTCCCTCCCTTTCTCATTCCCCTTTTCTTATCTTCCTTCCTTCCTTCCTTCCATCCATCCTTTCCTCCCTTTCTCATTCCCTCCCTTCCCCTTTCCCATTTTCCTTCATTTCTTTTTCTTTCCTCCCTCTTTCCTCCCTCTTTCCCTCCCTCCCTCCCTCTTTTTCCATCTTTCCTTAAGAAAAGTGATTGTATAACTCCGTATCACTCCTTTAGAGGCGATCTTGCATGTTGTATGTTAGCAGATGCTACTTGCTATCGATTTCACCATCCATTTAAGGTCCTATTTAAAAGTGGGCACCTGTTTTTTGGTAGATGGATAAAATCATTTCCAAAGGAGAAATTCATCCTCCGGAACATTTTCCCTGCACATAACTGGATCACTTAATTGCCTGTAGACTTACAACCACAATTGAGTCCAATTATATTTTCAAAGATTTGTGAAAACCAAATTTCTCCAGAAAGATCATGGACGAGTCAATCCCCAAGTGGTGGTACATCCAAAATAACAGAACACAAGAGTTGGAAGGGACCTTGGGGATCTTCTAGTCTAACCTCCTTCTCAAGCAGGAAAGCTTACCTACCATTTCAGACAATGAGGTTGTCCAATCTCCTATTTCCTGCAGAGCATTTATCTATGTGCTTATTAAGAGTAAACACCCAACGTGACAGATAATCAATCAACTTTAATCCTATTAAATTGGTACTTTGTAAACCGCTCCAAGTTTTTGGAACCAAGTAGCTTATAACTTGAGGTAATAAATAAATAAGTTTTAAATTTCCTGGTGACACTCCATAGAAAGAAAAGGACATTCCAGAAATATTAACTGTTATTGCTTTTTTGCTGATACATTTGTATTTTAAACGTGTGTGCTATTATTCCCTTCTTCCTATTTCTTGATTTGGCATCAATATTGAATGCAGAGACAAATCTCTCATCAAGATTACACATTTATTTGTTTGTTTTCTCCCTATTGTTTGCTTTTAGCTATCTTTTGATCTTGGTCTTGTTCCTTATTAATGGGTCTTTTTAAAAAAAAAAAAAAAAAAGTTCGATATACCGATGCTCCTTTTTTAAAAATAAAAAGCACCCCTCCACCCCTCTGAAATGCACCCCTCCTATAACTGCTTTGCTGTTGTGCTTGTGTACTAGCTTTGTAAAGCATCCAATGGTGTGTCACAAACAGGAAAAAGGCAGGGGTGGTATTCAACCGGTTCAGACTGGTTCAGATAAACTGGATGTTAAAGTTATATCTGGTTCGACAAAACGAGATTTGAACCAACCAGCTGCCCTCTCCCTCCCAGCACTCTCCACACAGCCTATTTTTGTTGGAGGTAAGTGCAGGTTGACAGAGGCTCTGGGGGGGGGGGAAACGGGCAGATAACAAATAACAGATAATCAGAGTTGGAAGGGACCTTGTAGGTCATCTAGTCCAGCCCCCCACCCAAGCAGGAGACCCTACACCATTTCTGACAGATGGCAGTCCAATCTCTTCTTGAAAGCCTCCAGTGATGAAGTTCCCACAACTTCCGAAGGCTCCATGGGTTGATTGTTCTCACTGTTAAAAAGTTACTCCTTATTTCCACTTTGAATCTCTCCTTGTTCAATTTCCATCCATTATTCCTTGTCCTGGCCTTCAGGTGCCTTGGGAAATAGCTTGGCCCCCTTTTCCTCTCTGGGGCAGCCCCTCAAATATTGGAAGACTGCTATCCTGTCTCCCCTGGTCCTTCTCTTCCCTGGACTAGCCAGGCCCAGTTCCTGTAACTGTTCATTGTATGTTTTAGCCTCCAGTCCCCTAATCATCCTGGTTGCTTTTCTCTGCACTCTTTCTAGAGTCTCAACATCTTTTTTTATAGCATGGTGACCAAAACTGAATGCAGGACTCTAGGTGTGGCCTTACTAAGGCTTTATGGAGTGGTATTAGTACCTCCCTTGACCTCGATTATATCCCTCTGTTAATGTAACTTAGGGTTGCATTGGCTTTTTTGGCTGCCGCTGCACACGGCTGGCTCCTATTTAGCTGGTTGTCCACTAAGACTCCAAGATCCCTCTCACAGTTCCTGCTATTGGGCCTTCCAGAAGTCCAGAAATGGGCCTGCTTCCAGCTTCCGGTGGGCTTCCAGAACCCACGGGAGGCTCTTTTTGCCTTCCCAGAGGATGAACATGGCCTCCCCCCGGGCTCTGGAGGCCCACCGGAAGCCGGAAATGGGACATTTCAGGAGGCCATGCCCACGTGGCAGCACCTCCCTAGCAACCGGGCAGCAAACCGGTTGTTGGGATTTTTGAATCCCACGCCTGGAAAAAGGGGGTTCATTTTGAAGCTGGCACCCTATTTAAAAAAAACCAACCAACGTTTCTAATTGCTTGGAGTGGAAGTCAGAATGGCCTTGTGCTTCAGAGGGGATAACAGCCCCGCCATTAAGGCAGGGAAAAAGTTATTTGCAGCTGTGTAGGCTTGCGTGTGATTGTGTGCAAAGTGGCTTGAGGTTAAAGATTACCATCCTTGCTGCTTTCAGGCCAGAGGGCAAGATATATATATTTTTAAAAACTCCTGGAGGTCAAAAGATCACTTTCGTGCGTGAGAAGCTCTTTCCTGTACAGATAAACATGCCCTGGGGTGATGGGGTCCCCCTGGTGATGGGACAGCCAGGGAGAAGGAGCTGGCCGTTGTGGGACCGACAAGAACAAAATCGAGGAAGTGTGTTTATGGACATTCATCCAGGTCATAGTTGCCTCAAAGGTGCTTCTTCAAAAGGCAACTGGACTGGGGTTTTTTTTTTCCTTGAGGAAGGAAGAGGAGGAGGAGAGGAGGAGGAGGAGGAGGAGGAGGAGGAGGAGGAGGAGGAGGAGGAGGAAGAAGAAGAAGAAGAAGAAGAAGAAGAAGAAGAAGAAGAAGAAGAAGAAGAAGAAGAAGAAGAAGAAGAAGAAAGAAAGAAAGAAAAGGAGGAGGAGGAGGAGGAAAGAAAGAAAGAAAGAAAGAAAGAAAGAAAGAAAGAAAGAAAGAAAGAAAGAAAGAAAGAAAGAAAGAAAAGGAGGAGGAGAACAGGGAGAGGAGGAGAGGAAGAGGAAGAAGAAAAGGAAGAAGACAGGAAGGAAGGAAGGAAGAAGAAGAGGAGGAAAGGAAGAAGAAAGGAAGAAGAAGAAAAGAAGGGGAAGAAGAAGAAGAGGAAGAGAGAAAGAAAAGGAGGAAGAAGAGAAAGAGCACAGAAAGAAAGGAAGAAGAGGAGGAGGAGGAAAACATTTCACTCCTTGTCTAAGAAGCTTCATCAGTTCCCACCATCGGAACTGATGAAGCTTCTCAGATGAGAAGCGAAATGTTTTCTTCTTCTTCTTCTTCCTCAAGGAAAAAAACAGCCCAGTTGCCTTTTGAAAAAGCAACTTTGAGAAAACAAGGGAGAGCTCTCCAGCTAGGAAGGAACCAGGGAACCATCACTGTGGTTTGTGGAAGGTTTTCTGGCAAGTTTATTCTTTTGCGCAGCCAAAGAAATCTTAGCTGTCTCTTTTGCAATCTCCCTGCTCAGGGAGAACAAATAAACAAATATACGTGTGTGTGTGTGTGTGTGTGTGTGTGTGAGAGAGAGAGAGATAGAGAGAGAGAGGGAGGGAGGGAGGGAGAGAAAGAGAGAGGAAGCATTAGGAGTACAGATAGTCCCTGATTCACAACTACAATTGAGCCCCCAAATATGTTGCCGAGCGAGACGGTTATGAAGTGAGTTTTGCTCCATTTTGTGACCTTTTTTAGGCCACAGTCGTTAAGTGAGACACGTGGTTGTTAAGTGAATCGGGCTTCCCCTTGACTTGGCTGGTCAGGAGGTCCCAAAAACGGTTCGCAGGACCCCAGGGACACTGCCACCATTGTAAATGTGAATTGGTTGCCACGCGGCTACATTTTGGATCGCGTGACCACAGGGATGCTTGCCACAGTCGTAAGTGTGAAAAAAGTGTCCCTGGGTCACTTTTTTCAGTGCTTAAAAAAACAGTCCCTGAACGAATGGTTGTTGCAAGCTGAGGATTACCTGTTCAGAACAATATCCTTGTTTATTTAAATGTAGGAGTGAAAATCTCATCCAAGGGTCAGGTTGAAAAATAAAATATAATTCTAGACCAGGAGTCAGCAACCTTAAACACTCAAAGAGCCATTTGGACCTGGGAGCCACAAAAAACCTGACTATTTCCTGAGCGGCCACAAAACTAGCATAAGTAGTTGAATTAAAGATTCTGTTTTCTTCTTAAACTTTTCTTTTCTTAGATTTATCTATGATTAGTGTGATGACCCAAAGGGGTGTGACACAAAAATAACAAAGTCACAAAAGTAGAATAAATTCCCTTTCACGCCTCCAACTTGGGCCCCAATGTCCAATTCTCCTCAGCTGGAGATCCAACTCTTCCAAAAACAGTCTACGAAGGGAAGAAAGGCAGTCCGAACCCAAAGTAAAGATAATTAGAAACAAAAAAAAAACCCAACACAAACCACGCTGAAGTAATTAACACAACAGGCCAGGGTAATCAATTGCAGGCTTCTAAAAGATAACGAAGCACCCACAGTTGGGAGGACGCCAAAACCCAGAACACCTCGACAAAGATAATGCATGCTTTGCTTCCAGCAAGGAGCTACATGCAGACACCCCTCTTATATCCTGTTCTCCCAGCTGCAACTAATGAAAAGGATCAGGGCCTTTTTCTCTCCCATAAGCCATGTTGGTCCCTTCTCTGTTCCTCCCTACATTCCTCCCTAGGATGAAGAGGGGGTGGCTCTGGGTCTTCCTCTGAATGCCCAGCCGGACTGTACCCTTCCCCTGTTTCCTCCAGAGCCACCAGAGCCACACCCCTACTCCCTGAGGATAAAAATAATGTATAGTCACAAAATAAGAAACATGTATATATACACTGACAGTAAATAAACAAGCCCACTGGCTTGGGCAGGGGGTTGGACTAGATGACCGACAAGGTCCCTTCCAATTCTTGTTCATCTGTGAAATGGTGTAGGGTCTCTTGCTTAGACGGGGGGAGGGGCGGGGGGTTGGACTAGATGACCTATAAGGTCCTTTCCAATTCTGATGATCTGTTAGCTGTTATCTGATTATTATTTTTTTTCAGCCACAGCCTGCAGGTTTCTACTTGATCCCCTCCCAAACCTCAGCGAACGAGAGGATGACCTCATGGGGTCACGCTTCTTTTCCACCCCGGCTTCCCCACCTGAGCAAAAGGAGCCCAGCGGCCTCTCCTCCTCCTGGTGTCTCTGAGGAACGAATGAACCTCTTAACTAAGGTGAGCGCTGGGTACTTTTTGCTGATTGAGATCTTACCCAGTCATCGCCACCTTTCCTGCCAGCTGTTTTTTGCTGGCTGAGTTTTTTAGCCTGAGATAGGCAGGGTGTGTCCAGGAAAAAGACTTGGGAGGTACAGGCTGCCTGGCACGCAAGGATTTTGCAGCCAGAAGGATGGTACCTAACCCAGCCTGGCATTTGGACACGGTGTTTCGTTCTCACCCAAGCTTTGTCACGAAGGTGGTTTTTTTTTCTTCTTTTTTCTCAAGGTTGGTTATGGGAAGCTGTTTCTGCGTGCGAAAAGGGGATAAAAAAAAAAAAAAGGAGTCCCAGGGCAACTGGCTTTAGATTTTGGGCTCCTGCCGACAGCAAGGGTGTGCTTTCTGCAGCCTGTAGGGTTCTAAGGAGCGGTTTTCCCCCCATCCTTAACAGAGTCGGAAGATATCTTGAAGGTCATCTAGTCCAACCCGCATCTAAGCAGGAGACCTTACGCCATTTCACAGATTAACAGAGTTGGAAGGGGCCTTTTAGGTCATCTAATCCAACCCTCCCATCCAAGCAGGAAACCCTATCATTTCACAGATTAATAAGAGTTGGAAGGGACCTTGTAGGTCATCTAGTCTAACCCCACATCTAAGCAGGAGACCTTACGCCATTTCACAGATTAACAGAGTTGGAAGGGGCCTTTTAGGTCATTTAGTCCAAACCTCCCATCCAAGCAGGAAACCTTATCATTTCACAGATTAATAAGGGTTGGAAGGGACCTTGTAGGTCATCTAGTCCAACCCCCCACCCAAACAGGAGACCCTACACCATTTCTGACAAATGGCAGTCCAGTTTCTTCTTGAAAGTCTCCCACAACGTCCGAGGGCAACGTCTGTTTCACTGCTTAATTGCTCTCACTGCCAGTGCAGGCACAGTCCTGCTGAAATCTGGTCTTCACAGGTATTTTCCCAGGAAGGAAAAAAAAAACATTAATAATTTCAACTAGAAAAGGACTTTTGGTCAGAAAGCATCTCCTGAAGCCCTGCTCTAGATAACGTGTTTCTGCGACCTTGCAACATGACAATACGTGGGCTCCCAACTCCCATAATTCCCCAAGGAGCGCTTCTTCAAGCTGCCACGTTGGAGAAACAGTGCTCGAAGTGAATCGCGTAGTTTTCCTTGAGGTGAAAACTTTTCATTGTTGAATGAAAAGAAGGACTAGAGGCGACAAGATAGCAGTATTCCAATATCTCAGGGGCTGCCCCAAAGAAGAGGGAGTCAAGCTATTCTCCAAAGCACCTGAAGGCAGGACAAGAAGCAATGGGTGGAAACTAATCCAGGAGAGAAGCAACTTAGAACTAAGGAGAAATTTCCTGACAGTCGGAACAATTAACCAGTGGAACAACTGGCCTCCAGAAGTTGTAAATGCTCCAGCACTGGAGGTTTTCAAGAAGAGATTTGATAACCATTGGTTTGAAGGGGTGTAGTTTCCTGCCTAGGCAGGGGGTTGGACTAGAAGACCTCCAAGGTCCCTTCCAACTCTGTTCTTCTCTTCTACTAGAAGGGGCCCTGGGTCAGCCCTCTTCAACCTGGGAGGCCCTCTGTCATGCCCTTGGTAGAGTCGGACTCTGAGGGAGAGGAGGAGCAGCCGACAGGGAGTGGAGGTGTGGCTCCGGAGGTTGTAGAGCAGGCTGGGGAAGGGCACAGGCCGGCTGAGCAGTCAGAGGAAGAACCAGGTCCATCCCCCCTTACATCCAAAGACATGCAGGGAGGAATGAAGAAGGAAACAACTTGGCTTACGAGAGAGGAAGTGGCCATGATCCTGCTCATTAGTTGCAGCTGGGGAGAATAGTATATAAGAGAGATGGTTACAACACAGAAGCAAAGCGTGTTTTATCTTGGCCTGAAGTTATCTTGGTTGGCATCCTTCCAACAGACTGTGCCTTGTTATCTCCTTAAATTTGATAATTATTTGTCCTGGTCCATTGTGGAAATTTCTTCACTGTAGTTTGTTTGGTTTTTTATTTCACTGCTATCTGCTTATTAAGTTCGGACTGTATTGCTTTCTTTTGAAGACTATTTTTGAGTAAGTTTTATCTCCAACTGAGTATTATTGAACAGTGGGGCCAGGTTGGAGGCATTAAAGGACATTTATTTATGTTTTTGGATTTTGTTACATTTGTGTTACACTCCAGGTCATCACACTCTCAAAAACTGGCACCTGATCCTGAGCTTTGGGGACAGTGCTGTGCTCTAACCACTCACTGGATCAAACAGGGATTTCCTCCTGTCCACCCAGAGCCCAAGTATCCAGCCAATGGAGATCTCTGGTTGAGTGAACCTCCATGCCCCATTGACTTTGTCCCTTTTCTCTGTATTTGCAGTGGAGGACCTAGTGAATGTTGGCCAAGTCACTTTGCACGCAACCCTGGGCAATCGTTAACATAGAGACAAGGCCAGATGTCACAAAAGGACGGTTGGGCAATCCCAGGAATACTGACATCTTATGATCTGGCAAAGGGGGGGCGAGAGAGGTTGGCACGAGCCTTTTTTAGCTCCCAGCCTGGGGCTTCCAAGATGATTCTGCTTCCTTGGCTTTGTTTATTGGAAGCATCACAATTAAAATAAGGCAAGGAGGAAGAGGAAGAGGAGGAAGGGGAAGAGGAAGAAGAGGCTCAAAATTGACTCAGCCTTCCATCCTTGTGAGGTCGGTAAAACAAGGACCTGGACTGTTGGGGCCAAGAGGCCAACTATTTAGAGGGGGCTGTAAAGCACTGTGAAGCAGTATATAAGTGTAAGTGCTATTGCTATCTTCCTTCCTTCCTTCCTTCCTTCCTTCCTTCCTTCCTTCCTTCCTTCCTTCCTTCCTTCCTTCCTTCCTTCCTTCCTTCCTTCCTTCCTTCCCAGTTAGAATGCAGCATTGCAGGCAAACTCTGCCCACTGCCAGCAGTTCAATCCTGATATGGCTCAAGGTTGATCCATCCTTCCATCCTTCTGAGATGGGTAAAATAAGGACCCAAATTGTTGGGGGAAAGAGGCTGACTCTGTAAACCACTTAGAGAGGGCTGGAAAGCACTGTAGAGCGGTATATAAGTTGAACTGCTCTTGCTATTTGTGGACCGGCCCACACTGGCTAGAGAATTCTGGGAATTGAAGTCCACAAGCCTTAAAGTTTGCCAAGGTTGGACACCCCTGAACTAAAGTCTTTAGGATTTCTTGAGGGCTCTTCTTTCCAAATGTGAACCAGATTCTCCCTGGTCAATGGTTGTAAAATTATACTGTTGCTAAAATTCACTTGGTTAAGTGTATTATGTGGGAACAAGGTAGGAATGTATAAAACAGCCAAGTGGCATGTGCAGTTCACCCATGTCAATAGCTGTGTGTTTGGTGTTTAGTTGGGATATATTTAAAATTACGACTGACTTAGCAAAAAAACGTTGGCTTGTTCATTCCAGTCAATAAAAGGAATGGCAGCATAGAACTGTTATGGATAACAGGTTTCAATATTTTGTGGTTTTCCATTTCTCCAGCTGGTGAATTGAGTCCAATAGGCCAAAGCAATAGAGGAAATAAATTACGTTGATTCAGGCCACTGGGATAATAATGGCGAGGGACTTCAATGAAGCTTCTGAAATTTCTGAAAAGCTCTGGTTATTCAATGAGTCCCTTCAGAAAAGCAGATTTCTCCTTCGGGGTGGATTTCAGACTAATTTCAGATGCCCAGAACTTTTCTTTCCCTTGTTTGTTTTCTCTCTTGGCTCTGAACACGAAGCCACGCTTTAGGCTTCTCACGCAAAGTTGGCTAATCTTTAACTTGATTTTATCCTGCCTGGCCAAGAGATCCTTAGCTTAGCACCCCGATGTTAGACCAAGGGATGAGCTCAGCACCCCAATTTTCCATCAAGATCATCCTGTTCTCCTCACCATGGAATTACGGGGTGGGAAAAACGGTTCCCCAATAACACAACAGGAACCAGTTCTACCATTAAGTTTATTTTTTGCACCAAGACAAATTCCTTGTGTGTCCAATCACACTTGGCCAATAAAGAATTCTATTCTATTCTATTCTATTCTATTCTATTCTATTCTATTCTATTCTATTCTATTCCATTCCATTCCATTCTATTTCTATTTCTATTTCTATTTCTATTTCTATTTCTATTTCTATTTCTATTTCTATTTCTATTTCTATTCTATTCTATTTTCTGTTCTGTTCTAATTCTATTCTATTCTTTTCTATTCTATTTCTATTTCTATTCTATTCTATTCTATTCTATTCTATTCTATTCTATTTTCTGTTCGGTTTGGTTCTAATTCTATTGTATTCTATTGTATTCTATTGTATTCTATTGTATTCTATTCCATTCCATTCCATTCTATTTATTTTCATTCTCCAGAATCCTTAAGAAGAGACAGTTATCCATTTCAGCGGATCAACTAGCAGAGTTCTTTTTGAGTTTCCTTGAAGAAGATCATTGCTTGGAAACAGAAGTCATCAAATACCTTATTGATGGTCACTAGCTCTGGCCTGGTTCTGTAATGGGCAGAAGGAAGAGCCTTGAGGAACAGGAGAAAAAGATGCTACCAGACACTGGCCAAATAAAGCAAATCTCTGCCCAAAGCAGAAATGTAATATGAGAAGGCATCTCAGAAGAGATCCTACCCCCGATTCTCACGAAGATAAAGAGAAGGAGAAGGGAAGGCCATTCAGACATGCCAGGTTCTGTTGCTATAATAACCTCATAATAAAAATAAGTATTAGTTAGCATGATTTGGTTACCCTAGTATGGTCTATCTTTTGAAGAGTTGACAAGTTCCCAAAGCACTGTGAACCATCTTGGGCCTTGTTTTGTTTTATTTATTGACTTATTAAATGTATTTGTTTGCTTTTGGCTCCGGATCAGGGCTTACGGATTAATATATTGTGCAAACCCAGCCAGCTGGACTTTAAAAATAAGCCAGGCTTAAACAATGGTTGAACGCAAAAGAGAACTCCAGCCTCCTTCCTTACCAGCAAAGTCTGGAACGATCTTTGGTAATCAAGAAGCACATTATTTATTACCTGTTTTAGACCAGGGACACGGGATGGGATATTTTCCTTGGATTTCCTCCAGCTGGACTTGGGTTTGTGGGTTAAATAATCATTTCCCAGATAGGAGAGGGCAGAAAGACCTTCGCATAAGGCATCCAGCAGATGATAAGAGAAAGAGCTAAAGACATCTAGATGAGAACTTTTACTTGTAGACTTTGTTGGCCTCATCCATAGTTCTTATTATTCCTAATTTTATCAGGTATTTATTATAGGAGGGAGGGGGGATGGAAGGAAACAGGAGGGAGGGAGGGAGGAAGAAATGAAGGAAGGAAATGAGGGAGGGAGGTGGAGGGAGGGAGGGAGGAAGGAAACAAGGGAGGGAGAGAGGAAACACAAGGGAGGGAGGGAGGAAACAAGGGTGGGAGGGAGGGAAGAAAGATGGAAGGAAAGAAGGAAGGAAACATGAAGGAGGGAGGGAGGAAGGAAGAAATGAAGGAAGGAAATGAGGGAGGGAGGTGAAGGGAGGGAGAGAGGGAGGAAGGAAAAATGAGGGAGGGAGGGAGGGAAGGAGGGAGAAAGGAAGGAAAGAAGGAAGGAAGGAAAAAGTAAAGTCAACAAGGGAAGCCAGATTTGTTGAACAATCATATGATTTATTTAACAACTGCAGTGATTCGCTTAACACCTGTGGGGAAAAAAAGCAACAAAATTGGGCAGGACTCACTTAACAATTGCCTTGCTTAACAATGGTCTAAATGAGCCCAATCAGGGTCGTAACTCCAGGATTCCAGGATTTTGCCTTCCTAATTCTACCGCCTCATCCTATCTCCCCTCTGATTTCAGTAGAGTTTTGAAGACGGCCCTTATCCAGCTCTGCCATGTGGCTCCCGGCCTCCGTTTCGGTTACTGAGGTCCTGATCGGCCTGGCTGTTTTCTGCCTGCTCTTCCTTGTCCTCCAGACCCTCCGGAAACCGATCCCCCAGGGTCTAAAAAGAATCCCTGGGCCACGGGGCTACCCCTTGATCGGCAACCTGCTGGAGGTAGGCACTGACATCCACCTCAGCTTGACTCAGATGAGCAAGACCTATGGTGATGTCATGATGATCCACCTGGGGACAAAGCCCATCTTGGTGCTGAGTGGGCTGGAGACCATCAAGGAAGCTCTGGTGAGACATGGAGAAGTCTTCAAGGGACGCCCTGATCTTCACATCTTCCGCCACGTGACCGATGGGCAGAGCCTCTCTTTCAGCACGGATTCTGGACCGGTATGGGTTGCCCGTCGGAAGTTGGCTCAGCACGCCCTGAAAACCTTCGCTTCTTCACCCAGCCTCACCTCTTCCTCCACCTGCCTCTTGGAAGACCACATCTCCGAGGAGGCCCACCATCTGATGGTGAAGCTCCAGGAGGTCATGCTTGCAAAGAACCGTCTGGAACCCTATCTGTACTTGAAGGTCGCCGTGGCCAACGTAGTTTTGGCCATGTGTTTCAGCCGGCGTTATGACTACGACGACGAAGAACTGCTCAACATTGTGATCAACAGCGAACAGTTTGTGGAGTCCACAGGCTCCGGAAGTCGAGCCACCTTCATCCCTGTTCTTCAGTACCTTCCCAACAGCAAAGTGAAAAAGTTTAAGAACTACAACCGGCAGTTTACTCGCTTCCTGCAGAAGAACGTTCAAGAGCATTATGAGAGCTTCCGGAAGGTAAGAAATGGTTGGAAGAAATATTCAGGTCCAGGTCCAAGCCAGCAGGTAGGCCCCGGGAATAAAATGGAGGATTGAGGCTGATTGGAAAGAAAAAGTTGCTTTTAGTGATGAAGCAGAACCACTAACCCCGTGTGATTGGGATAGCTGACCAAATGGAGTTGAGAGTCAGGGGGTGGGTTTTAATCCCTTCCGGATTCTTATGGGGTCATGTAAGGGTCATGTCTGGCTCTATAGGCATAAGGGAAAATGCAAATGCTAAGGTGTTTGCCTGAGCGAATTTGGTCAACTTTTGTCTTGTTGCTTATCTGTCTGTCTCTGTCTGGCTCGCTCTTTCTGAATGGATTACCAAATCTGCATTTCTAAAAGCTGGCCTCCTCAGTTTCTGCTTGGGGCAGATAAACTGGGACTGGTTTGCACCTCCCTTAATTTTTTTCCCCCATTTCTCATTTAGCGGAAATATTTTATCCTACCTTTTTAATATTTCCCAAAATATTTCATTCCTCGGGGCGGGGGCTTCCTACAACCTGATATTTTTACTCTTCCGGGTCTACAAATTCTGACATTTCTGGTATTTGATAACTACACACACACACACACACATACACACCATTATCATGAAACTTATTTGCTATTTGCTATTTTTCTAATACAAAATATGGCCTAAATCTGATGGAACACCAGTGGGACTCTACGAAAATGGTTGTTGTCTTCCATTTCCCTCAAGCCGGACTTCCTACCAAAAATAGGCTGACAGTTCTTGAAGTTGCCTCTTATCTGGTATTATTGTGAAGTCAACACAACTTTCCTGGATCTTTTTCTTTCAGGATCACATCCGCGATATCACCGATTCTCTGATCGAGGAAAGCCAAAAACAGAAAGCAGACACTAAAGCGAAAATTCAGCTTCCCCCTGGAAAAATTGTGAACCTGGTCAATGATATTTTTGGGGCAGGTAAGGTCTTCATCTGAGGGTCTAAGGGTCTAAAGCGAACCCTGGTGGAGAAGTACAGGGACTTCCTTGACTTACAACAGTTCGTTTAGTAACCTAAGTTACTGAAAAAAAAAATGACTTAGGACTGTTTTTCACACTTATGACCATTGCAACATCCCCATGGTCATATGATCAAAATTCAGGCACTTGGCAATTGATTCATATTTATGACCATTGCAGTGTCCCAGAGCCTTGTGCTGCAGTTACTCACTTAAAACTGTGGCAAGAAAGATCTAAAAGGGGAGAAAAACTCACTTAACTATCTATCTTAGCCACAGGAACGTTGGGCTCATTGTTGGTCGTAAGTCAAGGACTATCTGTATATCTATCCTCCCTCCACTTTTTTTTTCCTCTCTGGAAAACTAAGGAAGGACCCTTCTGAAATGCTTATTACTCCGAGTCTCCTTCTATGGGCTGAGATACCTTTTACATACCACTTATCCAATCTGCGGCTCTTCCTCCTGTCTCCCAAGGCCATTCCCACAGCCCCTTCTTTTTTTCCCTGGCTGCTGAATGGTTATTATGAGATAGTGGTGGAATTCAATTTCTTTTACTACCAGTTCTGTGGGAACTGCAAAATCCCCCTTCCCTCCCCACCCCACAAACCTGCTTTCCAGCTCCGTTCTCAGCTGGGACTCAATGGGAGGTGGAGAAGAGATGGGGTTGGCGGGGCTAGTCAGAGGTGAGATTTGCTGGTTGTCCGAACGACTCACATTTCCTGCTACCTCTGAGTGTGATCCAGCAGAATCCTGAATTGCAACCATTCCTTGCCTTGTTCTGGGTCAGATGGACCTGCATCTGGCAAAAGCCCATCCAGGTGAGATCCCATGGAAGTCAGAAGGCGAGATGGAGTTATTTTAGTCCTGCCATGTCTTCTTTGTGTGTGTGTGTGTTTACAGGTTTCAGCACAGTGTCCATCAGCTTGTCCTGGTGTCTTATGTACCTCATCGCTTATCCCGAAATTCAAAAAAAGATCCAGGGAGAAATAGGTGAGTTCTTTTCCTTCTCTGCCAGAATAACTGATGGGGAACCAGCAGTTATTTTTTTTTTCCTTATGCATTTATTTATTTTATTTATCAAGGTTGACTCAGCCTAGCATCCTTCCGAGGTGGGTCAAATGAGGACCCAGATTGTTGGGGGGAAAATACGCTGACTCTCTAAACGATTTAGAGAGGTGGTAAAGTACCCTGAAGCAGGATATAAGTCTAAACACTAAGCACTAAGCGCTATTACTGGAATGTATTATTCCCGCAACTCCAGCGGACTCTTCATGGAAGAAAATAAAGAGTCTGGGTTTGCAAATTTACACTCCGTCTTTGAAGGGGAACCAAAACAACCAGGGGTTGGGATTCAAATTTTTTAACAACCAATTCTGTGGGCGTGGCTAAGTTAGTGGGTGTGGCTTGGTGGTCATGTGACCAACTCAATATCACTCCCATCGAGGCACGCATCTCTCCTCGCCTGGCCTCTCATGACTGTGGGGATGCTGCAACAGTTGTAAGTGTGAAAAATGGTCATAAGTCACTTTTTCCAGTGCCATTGTAACTTTGAATGGTCACTCCACACAAGCAAAGTACCAGCAAAGGAGGGGGAAAAAAACTCCAGAGAAGTTCCTAGTCCTGCCAAGAATGTTATAAGGGTTAACGGAGAGGTAGTTTCTGTCAGCAACACCAGAATGTTTCCTTCCTGCCTTCCTTACAGGATGAGCCCAGTAATTTCTTCTAACAACCGGTTCTCCCAACTGCTTAGAATGTTAACAACCGGTTCTAGCAAATCGGTGCGAACCGGTAGAATCCCACCCCTGAAAACAACCCCATTACGACTTAAGTCATATATACACACAACTTCTGTCAGCCCTACAATGTAGGCCAAGCTAAGACGCCATTGTGTGTGTGTGTGGGGGGGGATTTATCTAGGAGGTTTTCTCCAATTGTGACTCTTGGCCCCTCTTATCTGATCGTTGCTTTAGCAAATGGCACTTCATCCAAACCTTCAAGGTCACCCCCTATGCCCTCTACAGCCTTAGGGAATCAGGTCTTCTCGGGGAAGAAAGGAGGCCTTGGATGGTGTTGTGTCCCTGACTGACTAACTAACAGTCTTCAATCTGATCCGCATTCCTGGTGGGAGCACCAACTGCTCCCATTGGTTGATGCCGTTTGACAGCCGGCTATAAGAGGAGCTGTCAAACGGCATCAGCTGCTGCCGCCAGCTGGCTGCCAGCCCAGCCGCAGCAGCTGCGGCAACCCATTATGCTTCGAATAAAGCAATGTTAGCCTTTAGATCTGTGTTTGCCTCGTGTGTCCGCCTGCTGCACAACAGATGTTTCCTCCAGGGGGAATCAAGGTAGCTGGGTGGGTGTGGCTCGGGGTGTGTGGACTAGCCAACCTCCTGCATGGCAGTGGAGGCTTTTCTCGATCCTCCGGGAGGGCAAAAACGGCCTCCCAGGGCGCCGAAGGCTCTCTGGAAGCTGGAGACGGGGCCCATTTCCAGCCTTCCCAAGCTTCCGTTTTTCACTCTCCTTCAGCCTCCGTGCAGGCCCTGAACTTCCCTGCATCCAAAATGGGCCACCTGGGGACTTCTGGGAGGGGAGGGGTGGGCAGGAGTGGGATTTGGAGGTGTGCGGAATCTTAGCTAGGGGCTCTTCCGAACCCCTGCAACCCCCCCCCCCAGCAGCCCACCGACCCCGGCTTTCCTCCCTGCCTTCCAGACGTCACCATCGGCAGAGAACGGAAGCCGCGATTGTCCGATCGATCCCTGCTCCCTTACACGGAAGCGTTCATCCTGGAAGTGTTCAGGCACTCTACCTTCGTGCCCTTCACCCTCCCCCACTGGTAAGGTCCCCAATTCCAAAGAGAAGTCGAGAAGCCCCCAAACCAGCCCCCCCCCCAACTCGGTCATGGTCCCTCAAAGTCCGCCGTGAATCTCAACCGTCCATGGATTCTCGTGACTTGGTGCTGAAGGTTCAGCCCTCTAGCAGAAGGTTGGGGAGGAGGAAAAGGGGCGTAAAGAGGGAGGAAGACCAAGGATGGGTTATTCCTGTCTTCCCAAAAAATTGAACAGAATGGGTCCCGGTGAATATAGGTCAGATCTGGGTGGGGGGCTGTCCAAAAAAATCATCCCTGAGCTCATCTCTACAAGAAAAGGATTGGAGTCATAGAGGGGTGTGTGTGTGTATCTCCTTGGTGGTCTCCAAACGTGGCTGTTTTCTCACAGATGTTTCATTACCCCACTAGGTTATATCATCAGTGCTTTGATAGATGGTGCTGACAGTTATACAAGAAAACCACCAAGCTCAGAGAGCACCAAGGACCCCACAGTCGTCGTCCTCCTCCTCCTCCTCCTCCCAAATCCCTCTCCCTTCTAGCACTGATGTTGTTACCTAGTTTGGATCTTGAAACGTTGCAAGGAAACCACCAAGCTCAGAGAGCACCAATCTTCCTCCTCCTCCTCCCATCCTCCTCCCACTCCCTTCTCTTTCACTCCACAAACCCCATTCCCTCCTACTGGTAGCACAGATGTTGTTACCTAGTTGGGTCCGGAAGCATTTGCAAGAAAAGGACCAAGCTCAGTGACCATCCAAGACCCCACCGTCCTTCCTCCTCTTCCTGTCTCCTCCTCCTTCAGTCTGCAAACCCTACTTTCGTCTTGCACTGATGACATTGCTTAATGTGGTAATGAAAGGTCTGCAAGAAAACAGCCAAGCACAGAGGACACCCAAAGCATTAGGGATCTTCCAGTCCTCCTCCTCCTCCTCCTCCTCCACTCTGCAACTCCCTCTCCCTTCTACAGTAGTGATGATGTTATCTAGTTGGGCCGTGAAACATCTGTAAGAAAATAACCCAGTAGCCATCTTCTACCCCCACTCCACCCCAGCCAGGCAGACTCTTCGTTGGCTTTGAAAAATAAATTTACTGGTATATCTTCTTGTTTTCTTTTTCAGCACCACGAGAGATACCTTTTTCAAGGGCTACTTCATTCCTAAGGACCTCTGCATCTTTATCAACCAGTGGCAAGTCAACCACGATGAGTAAGTAGTGAGTTCTCACGGAATAACAGGAATAACCAAATAACAGCGTTGGAAGGGACCTCGGAGGGCCACCTAGTCCAATGGTCACCAACCGGTGGGCTAGGGACCACCAGTCATCCGCAGAGAAAATTTTGGTGGTCCGCAGAGAAATGTCACCCCCAAAGCAATTCATCCAGGCTGCACAGGAACACAAGGCCCGTGGGAACACAAGGCTTGTGTCGCTTGAATTGCGAACAACATGAGGTAGTGAGGGGAGGGGGAAGAGAGGGGAGGGGGAGAACTTGCCCCACTCGCCCCCCCTCCCCCCCGTGCCTGGCCTGGCCACCGGGCTGCTTCTTCCCGCTTCTTTCTTGCTGCTTTTGGCCGCACGCAAGGAAAGCAGCCAAAGTCTTTCTTTCTCTCCCCCAAACTCCGCCAGAAATGAGTCTTTGGGACCCTGCAAGGCCTCCTTGCTCCAAGAGGCTGCGCCAGCACGACAAGTCTCACAAAGACTCATTTCTGGTGGAGTTTGGGGGAGAGAAAGAAAGACTTCTGCTGCTTCTGCTGTTTTCCTTGCATGAAGCCAAAAGTCCCTCTCTTTCTCCCCCTGAGAACGGAGCTGGAGACGGGATCTTGTGATCCCAAATAAAGAACGATCGATCGGTAGGAAAAACGGGGTGGGGGATTTTCCTGCAGACTTTTTTAGGGATTTTCCCAGGGTCTCTGATTTAAAATGATGAGTTTGGTGGTCCCTGAGGTCCAAAAAGTTGGCGACTCCTGGACTAGTCCAACCTCCTTCTCAAGCAGGAGACTCGATCCCATTTCAGACAAATGGCTGTCCAATTTCTTCTTGAAAACCTCCAGTGATGGAGCACCTGCAACTTCTAGTGGCAAGCTGTTCCACTGGCTAATGGTTTTCACTGTCAGGAAATTTCTCCTTATTGGACAAATTGGTCTCCAATAGGTCTCCTTATGAGACGAGCCACAGCTTGCTAAAACCATGGTTTGTTGGCTACAACACAGCTCTCTGGCTTCTCTCTGGCTTTTGCTAAGCCCGAGCCAAGCATCCCGTGTTAAGGCTTGGTGTGATGTGTGAACTCAAGCCAGGAAACCCAGATTGTTTAGCCACTGGCCCAGTGGTAGGATTCAAAATTGTTTACTACCCGTTCTGTGGGTGTGGCTTGGTGGGCGTGGCAAGGGAAGGATACTGCAAAATCCCCATTCCCTCCCCACCCTGTTAACCTGCTTTCCAGCTCCATTCTCCTGTGTAGGGCAACCAAAGGAGACCCAGCCAATCAGCTATGGCTTGGTGGGCGTGGTATTCTGTGGGTGTGGCATGGCTTGGTGGGCGTGGCAGGGGAAGGATACTGCAAAATCCTTCTTCCCTCCCCATGCCACGAACCTGCTTTCCAGCTCCGTTCTCCTGTGCTGGGCAACCGATCAGTTGGGTTTCAACGGGAGGCGGAGAACAGATGGGGTTGGCGGGGGCCAGTCAGACGTGGGATTGGCCGGTTCTCCGAACGACTCAAAATTTCCGCTACCGGTTCTGCAGAACCAATCAGAACCGGCTGAAGACCGACCTCTGTGCTGGCCTCCCCGCTTCATTCCGTGCACCCTCTTTGCAGAAATCTTTGGAAAGACCCCTCTGCCTTTGTTCCCGAGCGTTTTCTCACCGCCGGCGGGAAAGAAATCAACGTGGATGAACGGGAGAAAATCCTGCTCTTCGGTTTGGGGAAACGGCGATGCATTGGAGAGCCCATCGCTCGACGAGGAGTCTTCCTTTTCTTGGCCACTTTGCTACAAGACCTTCAGTTCAGCGTGCCTGATGGGGTGACGGTAAACATGACCCCCCTCTACGGTCTCACCTTCAGGCACGAGAGATGCGAGCATGTCCAAGTGAAACAGCGTTTTCCTAATAAGATGGACTAATTGCAAAGAGGGCAAATTGCCCACCAGCCTGTCCAAAGAATCTCAACCTTTTCAGCATATTTTTGTACAGTCTACCTGAGGAAAAGCATTGTATGCGCCTACCCAAAGTTGATGATAATAATAACAACAACAACAACAATAATAATAATAATGAAAGATCTCTCCATTCCAGTTGTATCTGATCCCAGGGGGCATGGTGCTCGTCTCTGATTCTTGACCAAGGGAGCCAGCATCATTTGCTACGGTCATGTGGTTGGTATGGCTATATGCTAAAGGCACACAGAATGCTGTTACTTTCCCACTGAAGTGGTACCTATTGATCTACTCGCATTTTCATGCTTTCGAACTGCTAGGTGGGCAGGAGCTGGAACAAAGAATGGGAGCTCACCCTGTTGTGTGGGCCTCAGATCTCAAACCTGGACTACCAAGATGACGCAGTGGTTAGACTGTACTATTGCAGGCTACTTCTGCTGACTGCCAGCTACCAGCAGTTTGGCAGTTCAATTCTCAATGGCTCAATGTTGACTCAGTCTTCCTTCCTTCCTTCCTTCCTTCCCTCCCTCCCTCCCTCCCTTCCTCTTCCCTTTTTCCTTCCTTCCTTCCTTCCTTCCTTCCTTCCTTCCTTCCTTCCTTCCTTCCTTCCTTCCTTCCTTCCTTCCCTCCCTCCCTCCATCCTTCCTTCCTTCCTTCCTTCCTTCCCTCCCTCCCTCCTTCTTTCTTTCCTTCCTTCCTGATAAGAATAGAGCGGGAAGGGACCTTGGAGGTCTTCTAATCCAGCCCCTTGCTCAAGCAGGAGAACCTGTATCATTCCAGACAAATGGCTGTCCAGTTTCTTTTTAAAAACCTCCAGTGATGAAGTATTCACAACTTCTGGAGCCAAGCTGATTAATTCATTGTCTTCTGATAAATTGTCACTGATTAATTGTCCTCCCTGTCAAGTCGTTTCTCCTTAATTCCTTAATTGAACCTCTCCTCTCCTTGATGAGTTTCCACCCATTGTTTCTTGTCCTGCCTTCTTTCATTTCCAAACTTCTGAGAAAAAACATTCTCCGGTATCCTTTGGCCTGACGGTTCTGAAGCAATCCGATTAGCCAACCTGCTATTATTTTCCTTTTCCACTGCCAAGGCTTCTAAGGTGTGTGGATCTTTGCACGGAAGCACGAAAGGGCGCACGTGTGCGTACACACACACACACACACACACACACACACAGAAAAACTGAAGGGCTGGTTGAGTAATGACCCTGGCCTTGGTCCAAGTAAAGATGGCAGGCCTGTTATTATTAGCTAAACGGTAGATCCCGTCTTATATAACTGCCTGGCAGCCAACCAAAGGAAAAAAAAGAAAACTTGATAGGTTCACCAGGATTTAAGAGGTTCAAGAGTTTATTGGCAAGAGAGAGATGATCGGAAGTCAGGAGAGAAGCTCTTTAAGGAGGAAGGGGAAAAGTCAACGCTTCTCTTTTAGGCAGACTAAGATGTGTGTGGCCAATCTAGGCAGCATCCTAAAAAGCAGAGACATCCCCCTACCAGCCAAAAGGGCGTAGAGTCAAGGCGATGGTTTTCCCACTGGCAATGCAGGGCTGTGAAAGTTGGACCATAAGGAAGGCTGAGCGCCAAAAGAATGGAGGCCTTTGAACTCTGGGGCTGGAGAAGACTCCTTGGACTGCAAGGCCATCCAACCAGTCAGTCCTAGAGGAGATCAGCCCTGACTGCTCTTGAGAAGGCCAGATCCTGAAGATGAAACTCAAAGACTTTGGCCACCTCATGAGAAGGAAGGACTCCCTGGAGAAGAGCCAAATGCTGGGAACGATGGAGGGCAAGAGAAGAAGGCAGAGAAGGAGGTGGCTGGAGGGAGTCACTGAAGCAGTTGGCGTGAGCTTAAATGGACTCCAGAAGATGGTAGAGGGCAGAAAGGCCTGGAGGAACATTGTCCATGAGGTCGTGATGGGTCGGACGTGACTATCAACAAAAAGTGTGTGTGTGTGTATGTGTAATCCAGATGGGCTGGATTGCACCTTCCAATTCTCCCATCTCAGCGTTGTATTGGTTGTCCTGCTTAGAAGGGCCCAGAAGCATCCTGGGAGCTCCAAGAGAAGCTGCTCCCCATTTGGCAACTTGAAAGACTGGTCCGACTTCGAGCCCCAGAATGCTGTCCCCACTCCAGCAATGCTGTCAACCCTGCTGGCTGGGGAATTCTGGGGAGTTGAAGTCCACAAGGGGCCAGGTTTGGAGAGGAGCCTTGCACTCGAGTTATCTTGCTTTGAAGTCTGAGAAACCATTCAAGGCGAAGCAGCTTCCAAAGAAAAGTCTACAGCACTTTTTTTTTTTTGTCTGCTCACGAGGCGCTCTCATGCTTGGAGGGCCCTCGTGTTGTTAGAGGGTGCAGCAATCCAACCAGCACACAATAATTCAGCAGGATTCATTTATAGAAGAAAGTTGTTTATTTATATACAATAATATAAAACATGATGCATGTATACAATACCCATGCAGCTCTTGCAACGTGGTAGCAAGTACAAGAACAAGAAGCAGAAGCAACCAGAACTACCAGAACTCAGAATATTTTACACACACACACACACACACCAGTTAAACTAAGCCATGATATCATATGAGATGATATTTCTTATATTATATATAAAAGCAAAATCCCACTCACGCATCATCACAAAATCTCCAGAACCATAAAGCCTACAAACTTGAAATTTGTCACATATGTTCCTCTTGGCTTCTAGGTGCTCACTAAGAAAGGATTTTTCAAAATGACCATCAGAGCATTTAGTATTTCCTATATTATTATTAGGAGCCTCTGTGGCGCAGTAGTCAGAGTGCAGTACTGCAAGCTACTTCTGCAGCCAGCTGCCTACAATTTGGCAGTTCAAATCCCACCAGGCTCAAGGTTGACTCAGCCTTCTATCCTTCCAAGGTGGATAAAATGAGGACCCAGATGGTTGGAGGCAATATGCAGGCTGTGTAAACCACTTAGAGAGGGCTATAAAGCACTATAAAGCGGTATAGAAGTCTAAGTGCTACTGCTATTGCTATTAACACACTCTGAAGTTAAGGAGTTTTCCTCCCCGCCTGAAATCTCTTCCAAAGGTAAAACACAAGCAGAGGAGAGGGGTTTCAGTTTCAGTTTCACAGCACCAAGCAGCTTTAGTACAGAACAGTTGAGCTAAGCCACACCCAGGCTCCTTGCTGTCTCCTCCTCGCTCACACAGCAAATACTCTTTCTGTTTCCAAACAGCCCTCAGCTCTCTCACACACGGACAGGACGCTAGCCAAATGAATATCGATGGATGCTGGTAGGCAGAGGCACAATCTCCCCCCTTATTTTCCTCCCCAAAAACTAAGCCTAGCCACATAGTTTCATACGGAAGCACAAATATCGAGCTAGTTTAGTTTCTTATATATCTCATTCTCCCTTGTGCTATTGAAAGAGGTCGAGCAATGACAAACCCAGGCCAAGCTCTGCCTTCTCTTCTTTAACACTTCTGCCAGCCTGCCGAGAGTGCCAACTGGTAAAATCAATCAGAATAAAGCTGGAAGGGACCTTGGAGGTCTTCTAGTCCAACCCCTTGCTCAAGTGTGCTTCTTCCTTTCCCCGTGGGACTCTTTCTCCCCTATTTATTTTTCTCCAGGACAGCCTAATGAATGAGGCGTTACACAATGCCGGCTCTTAAGGGGCATGTCTCTCTCTTCTCACCTTTCAGCTCTCGCCTTTCGGAATAAGGGTGGCATTGTTATCACTTTCCTCTTTAACACCAAGTACCTGGAAAGACCAACAGGCGGATTTGAGGGTTTGCCAGATTAGATCCACAGCACCACTGTCTGGTTGGCCAGAGACATTGCAGGCTACTCTGCTTGGTGATTTAAGTTTGGGGAAGAAACAACAAAATTATATACAGGGAGTACTCAAATTACGACGGATCCTGAAAAAAGAGACTTATGACCCAGATTTGGAGTTTCAAAGTAAGCTCCCACCCGTTTCAGAACTGCATTTTTGGGAAACTGGCATTTATAGTTGTTTGCACTACCTCCCTGGTCATGTAACTACAATTGACTATGTTTTTTGCTGGAAACTCATTGTAATTTCAGTGGTTCGACTAGGTGGGTTTGCCTCCAGTGCAATTTTCCCATGTATTTTATCAAGAAAACTAGGTAACACTTTAAAAAGTCAGCAACCTCCTAAACATACTGATGGGCAAGGCATCTGTTGGCAATGTCAACTCCTTGTATCCTAACGATTTATATGGACTGTTTCCTAGCATGATTTCATTGCTTATTGTACCCTATGACTATCATTAAGTGTTGTACCTTATTATTCTTGACTCTTGATGAATGTATCTTTTCTGTTATGTCCACTGAGAGTATTTGCACCAAGACAAATTCCTTGTGTGTCCAACTACACCTGGCCAATAAAGAATTCTATTCTATTCTATTCTATTCTATTCTATTCTATTCTATTCTATTCTATTCTATTCTATTCTATTCTATTCTATTCTTATTGTACCCTATGACTATCATTAAGTGTTGTACCTGATGATTCTTGACTCTTGACGGATGTATCTTTTCTGTTATGTCCACTGAGAGCATTTGCACCAAGACAAATTCCTTGTGTGTCCAACTACACCTGGCCAATAAAGAATTCTATTCTATTCTATTCTATTCTATTCTATTCTATTCTATTCTATTCTATTCTATTCTATTCTTATTGTACCTTATGACTATCATTAAGTGTTGTACCTGATGATTCTTGACTCTTGACGAATATATCTTTTCTTTTATGGACACTGAGAGCATTTGCACCAAGACAAATTCCTTGTGTGTCCAATCACACTTGGCCAAGAAAGAATTCTATTCTATTCTATTCTATTCCTTATTCTATTCTTCATTCCAATATTCTATTCTGTTCTATTCTATTCTTATTGTACCCTATGACTATAATTAAGTGATGATTCTTGACTCTTGACGAATGTATCTTTTCTTTTATGTACACTGAGAGCATTTGCACTGAGACAAATTCCTTGTGTGTCCAATCACACTTGGCCAGTAAAAGAATTCTATTCTATCCTATCCTATCCTATTCTAATTGTACTCTATGACTGTCATTAAGTGTGGTACCTGATGATTCTTGACTCTTGACGAATGTATCTTTTCTTTTATGGACACTGAGAGCATTTGCACCAAGACAAATTCCTTGTGTGTCCAATCACACTTGGACACCAATAAAGAATTCTATTCTATTCTATTCTATTCTATTCTATTCTATTCTATTCTATTCTATTCTATTCCGTTCGGTTCCATATTCTATTCTACTGTCTATTGTCTATTCTATTCTATTCCATTCCATTCCATTCCATTCCATATTCTCTTCTCTTCTCTTCTCTTCTCTTCTCTTCTCTTCTCTTCTCTTCTCTTCTCTTCTCTTCGTTCTGGGGCAGATGTAATTCTGAGCATGGACAATTCCAGTGTATATTAGGGGTTGTGTAGGGATCCTGTCACACACACACACCCAATATTGGACACAACAGCACAGCCCTTTTTGTTGTGGTTAGTTGTGAAGTCCAACCCATTGGGACCCCCATGAACAACGTTCCTCCAGGCCTTCCTGTCCTCTACCATCCTCCGGAGTCTGTTCACGCCGACTGCTTCCAGCCACCTCCTTCTCTGCCGTCCCCAGCATTCAGCTCTTCTCCAGGGAGTCCTTCCTTCACGTGAGGTGGCCAAAGTCTTTGAGTTTCATCTTCAGGATCTGGTTGCCCAAAACACCGCTGAGTTGTGATTGTCGCTGTAGGAGGTGCTGTGGCATCACTTTCCCTCCGATTCAAAAAGGAAAAAATTGTTTTGTTTTGTTTTCCCAATAGTCACTTTAAGTGAATCCAGCTCTCCCATTTGTCACTGCCAAATGAAATAATTATCACCATGATTAATTTATGTGGCATTCTTAGTTGTGCGCCACAAATAAATCCAAGTTGACTTAGGACCACGAATGCCCTGATTAATTTTGCATCAGTCTAAGGGGGGAAAAGTAGGATATATTGATTTTTTTAAAAGACAGAATGGGGACAAACTCCAGACCAGTTGCACTGTCTTGCCCACACAAGCACATGCACAAACAACACACACACACTCCATCTTTGGCCACTTAACGTCGGGATCTGCCTGTCTCTTATTTGGCTAGCAAGCTGGTTTCTAGCTGTGTGAATGTAGTTCAGCCGCTTAAGTGTTTCTCTTACAAAACATGGGGCACAGGAAGAGACCCAGAGTTTTGAAACAAAGTCTTTTATCTTTGACGCCTCTTTTTTCTTTTCCTGAAATGAGTAAACACACCTGCTGCACCACAAGAAAAGCCACCTTCCAAAGGAAATACTTAGCGGTGCCGTTTTTGATGAGTCTAATTTAGATAGGTGGTTTTTTTGCTTTTTTTAAAGATTCTGGCAACTTTTAAAATGGGTGGGCTTCAACTCCCAGAATTCCCCAGCCAGCAAGTCACTTGTTTTCAGTGCCGTTATAATTTCGAACGGTCACTCAACAGACTATTCTAAGTTGAGGACTACCTCTATCGCATCCTGGACATTTGTTGCCCCTACGCCGTGAGAACAAGCCAATCTGGAGGAGGAGGAAGAGAGAGAGAGAGAGATTGAGAGAGAGAGAGAGATTGAGAAGAGATTGAGAGAAAGAGAGAAATATTGAAAGAGAGATTGAGAAAGTGAGATTGAGAGAGAAATATTGAGAGATTGAGAAATACTGAGAAAAAAGAGATTGAGAAAAAGAGAATGAGAGAGAGATTGAGAAAGTGAGATTGAGAGAGAAATATTGAGAGATTGAAAAGCGATTGAGAGAAAGAGAAATATCGAGAAAAAGACACACACACACAGACAAATATTGAGGGGTAGAGAGATTGAGAAGAGATTGAGAGAAAGAGAGAAATATTGAAAGAGAGATTGAGAGAGAAATATTGAGATTGAGAAAGTGAGTGTGAGAGAGAGAGAGATTGAAAAGCGATTGAGAGAAAGAAATATTGAGAAAAAGAGAGAATGAGACAGATTGAGAAAGTGAGATTGAGAGAGAGAAATATTGAGGAAAAAGATACACGGAGAGAAATATTGAGAGAGAGAAATATCAAGAAAAAAGAGAGATTGAGAAAAAGAGAGAATGAGAGAGAGAGATTGAGAAAAAGTGAGATTGAGAGAGAGAGAAATATTGAGGAAAAAGACACACGGAGAGAAAGAAATATTGAGGGATTGAGAGAGAGAGAAATATCGAGAAAAAAAGTGAGGTTGAGAAAAAGAGAGAAACATTGAAAGAGGGATTGAGAGAAAGAGAAATGTGGAGAGAAAGACACACATACACACACACAACCAGAGCGCTCTCTCACCAGAAGGGGGCGCCCTCCCTTCGCCCAAGCTCCCCGCCGTGGGGCCGCCGCTGGGCGGGGACGGGAGAGAAAGGCGGGGGGGGAAGGGGGGGAAGGAGGGGGAGGAAGGCAGGGCTGCCCAGCGAGGTCGGGCCGAGCTTCGGCCGCGCGCAGGCGCCGTAGAGCTGCGGGCGGGCTGCTCGGGTTCCCTGGAAGCCAGCGAGCAGCAGGCCCGGCGAGATCCCGAGCGGCGGGGCTGGGTCGGAAGAGAGAGAGAGAGAGAGAGACGGGAAGCAAAAAAGCCGCCACCTCGCCGCCCGCGAAGAGCGATTCCCTCGGCTCGGATCCCGCCGCCGCCTCGCCGCCCGCGAAGAGCCGCTCGGAATCTTGGCGGCGCCAACGTTCTGAAGCGAAAGCCGGCAACGTTCGAAATTGGAACGTTCGCGGCGGCCGCGGCGGCTACATTGTTTCCTTTTTCTTTTTTTTCCTCCGCCCTCCCCCTCCCCACTCCCTGCCCCGCCTCGGGGCGCCCCTTTGGCTCATCCCCCCCTCCCTTCCCACACTTCCAGCCCTTTGGGGGATCTCCTCGATCGTCGATCGCGGCTCCCAGATCCGGGGGTCGCCCCGACCTCCAACTCCTCCCCCCCCCTCCCCGCTTGAGATCCCCCGTTGCATGGAATAAACCCAGCCAAGCGGAGCTTCCCCCCCCCTCTCCAAACACACACGCACACACACAACAGCCCGCTGCTCCCGTCGGGTCGCAAAGCGGAGGCAGAACGGTGAGTAACATCGGAGTATTCCCCCCTTCCCTATTTCCCTCCCCCCCCCTGGAGAGTACTTTTGGGGTGAAGCCTTGATCTATTTGGGTGGGGGTAAGGGTGTTGAGGAAGGTTAGCTAGAAGGGATCGTGGGGAGGGGGAGGATCGACCCTTCCCCTCCTCTTCCTCCTCCTCCTCCTCCTCTTTCTTCCCCTCCGCCTTTTCTCTAAAGTGCGGGAAGAGGGGGGGGGTGTCCCATCCAAGTGGCTAGTCCCTATTGAGGAACCCTGGAGAAAAGAGGAGTTGTTTTGGTCAGTGGGGCAGGCCTGGCAATGCCCGGCTTACAATCCCCCCCCTTTCTTCCTCCCCCCCCCTTTCCTGGTAGGAGGATCAAAGGAGAGACTTGGCTGGCTGGATCTTGGGGGGGGGGAGGAGAATTGGGAGGGAATCCTTCCAGGAAATTTGATTTGCATCTTTTGGGGAACCTGCTGGGCCGGGCCTCTTACTTCCCTCCTGGGCAGCTTTCTTCCGCCCTCCCCAAGGGTGGATGGGACCGGCCCACAGAGGGACAGAGGCAGCCCCAGAGCAGTTTGCAGGGGAGGGCGGTGGACTTGATGACCTCTGGGGTTCCCCTCCCTCTGTCTCTTTCCGGGGTGGAGTTTCAAAGCTGGGGGAAAAAAAACCACCTGTGGGATGGGAGAAGAGAGCAAAGCTGGCTGGGGAATTCTGGGAATTGAAGTCCGCCAAGCTGGCTGGGGAATTCTGGGAATTGAAGTCCGCCAAGCTGGCTGGGGAATTCTGGGAATTGAAGTCCGCCAAGCTGGCTGGGGAATTCTGGGAATTGAAGTCCGCCAAGCTGGCTGGGGAATTCTGGGAATTGAAGTCTGCCAAGCTGGCTGGGGAATTCTGGGAATTGAAGTCCGCCAAGCTGGCTGGGGAATTCTAGACCACGTTGTTGATGGTTGTCAGGGCTCCTAGAAGCCTCTTTTTTTTTAGTGACCTCCCGACCGTCAAAGTCAATGAGGGAACAGGGGAGGAAATATACAGAGGGATTCGCTTAACGGACGCGTCATGGGTTCGAGAGCGGCGGGGATTCGCTTTACGGCCAGGAAAGCCCTAACATGGGGACCAAGACTCCCTCCCTCCTTCGCACATGACTCGCTTCCAAAGAAGTGAGAAATGTAAACTTGGGGCTCCAATTGTCGTCGTAAATGGAGGACTACTGGCTCTATATCTATATCTGTCTGTCTGTCTGTCTGTCTATCTATCTATCTATCTTTATCTATCTCTATCTCTATCTATCTATCTATCTATCTATCTATCTATCTATCTTTATCTATCTATCTTCTCTCTCTCTCTCTCTCTCTCTCTCTATAGATATATATATATATCTATTTAAGGTATTCAGCTTTGTTCGGGTATTTTCCCACGTTGTTATAGTTGTGCTTTTAACAACTTTAAAAGCACAACTATAATGACGTGGGAAAATACCCAAACAAAGCTGAATACTATACATATAAATACCCGTGAAAACTTAAGAAAACACACATACACACACACACATATACACATACATACATACACACATAGCCAGTCCTCCATTTACGACTATATATTTATATTTATATATTTATATTTAAGCTGGAAGCCAGAGAGGTGGGATAACTTGGTCAGAGGGTCTGGCCTTTGGGTGGGTGGGTGAGGTGCTGGGGAAACGGAGGCACCCCCCCTTCCCCAGGCTGAGTGGACGGGGGCTGCTATTCCGCCCATCAGCTGGGCGGGATATCGGAGCGCCGGGGAGACAAGGGAGCCATTGATGGGCCACGGGCTGCAAGCTTTCCTTTCTCCTGCGGCCACAATCCATGCGTCATATGGCAGCCAACTGGACCGGGGTCTGTGGGCTCATTCAGGGCCTTGTCACACGGGCCGTCCAGATGGAGGGCAGGCAAGCAGGCTTCCGGGAGGTTGGAGGGAGGGATGGGGAGAAACGCTTTGAAAAATCGCCGAAGGAGGAGTAGAAACGGGATTACAGGCAGTCCGGAATAGGATAGAATAGAATAGAATACAATGGAATATGAGTAGGATAATAGAATAGAATAATAGAATGGAATATGAAAGAATATAAAATAGAATATAGAAAAGAAAAGATTTAGAATAGGATAATAGAATAGAATAAAGGAATAGAATACAATGGAATATGAATAGAATAATAGAATGGAAAATAAAAGAATGTAGAATAGAATAATAGAATAGATTATAGAATAGAATACAGAAAAGAAAAGAATATAGAATAGTATAGAAAATGAAAGAATGTAGAATAGAATGGAATATAGAATAGAATACAGAAAAGAAAAGAATATAGGATAGTATAGAAAAGAAAAGATTTAGAATAGAAGAATAGAATAGAAAATAAAAGAACGTAGAATAGATTAATGAATAGAATATAGAATAGAATAATACAATAGAATGAAGGAATGAAATGGAATAGGAATAGGATAATGGAATTGAATGCAATGGAATAATAGAATAGAATAATACAATAGAATAGAAAAGAATATAGAATAGAATGGTATGGTATGGTATGGAATGGAATATTAGAGTTGGAAGGGACTCTGGAGGTCTTCTAGCCCAACCCCTTGCTCAGGCAAGAAACCCTGTGTCATTTCAGACAAATGGTTATCCAATCTTTTCTTGAAAACTTAACACCTATCTGTTTAGTGACTGTTCAAAGTTACGACCACACTGAAAAAAGAGACCAGGTGCCATTTCTCACACTTGCGACCCTTTCAGCCTCTCCATGGTCACGTGATCAAAATTCGGATGCTAGACCTTATATTTTACAATGATTGGCAACGTTAAAATGCACGGACTTCCAACTCCCAGAATTCCCCAGCCTGCCGTGCAGGCTGGGGAATTCTGGGAGTTGAAGTCCATGCACCTTAAAAGTTACCAAAGTTGAGAAAGACGGAAATAATGAATAAGAATCAATGGCCTTGTGTTGTACCTTACACAATCTCTCTCTCTCTCACACACACACACCCCTAGAGACCCACAACTGCTGATGTTGCATTTTTAAAATATTTTTTTATTTTGAATTCAGCTCGCTTCCTGTTTCACACAAGCCTTAGCAGGAGGTGGGCTGTTGAAATGCTTCGCCGTGAAGGTTTTTTAGACTGAATTCTTACGGCTGGGCCATCTTTCATTAATTGTTATCAGGGGTTCACAGCCTCACCAGCTTTAAGGTGGGGTGGACTTCAACTTCCAGAAGGCCCCAGGCAGGTGGAGGTGAACCACGGTTTGAGGTGGAGGAGGAAAAAGGAGGTGAGGACTCCCGAAAAGAAATGAGCAGAATTACGATCGTATTTCTCTCTTTGCCTCTTTTTTGTTATAGTCCTCTCCAACGTATTCCTTTTGTTTTTTTGAGAATAAATTAAAAATGATATTAGCAATCGGGAACAGCCTCTCCTGGTTTGAGCAAATCACCAGGAGACTGTGAGTTCTAGTGTTGCCTTAGGCATGAAATCCAATTGGGTGACTTTGCGCCAATCACCAGGAGACTCTGAGTTCTAGTGTTGCCTTAGGCAGGAAAGCCAGCTCGGTGATTTTGGGCTGTTCACCAGGAGACTGTGAATTCTAGTGTTGCCTTAGGCATGAAATCCAATTGGGTGACTTTGAGCCAATCACTAGGAGACTGTGAGTTCTAGTGTTGCCTTAGGCATGAAATCCAATTGGGTGACTTTGCGCCAATCACCAGGAGACTGTGAGTTCTAGTGTTGCCTTGGGCATGAAATCCAAATGGGTGACTTTGCGCCAATCACCAGGAGACTGTGAGTTCTAGTGTTGCCTTAGACATGAAATCCAATTGGGTGACTTTGCGCCAATCACTAGGAGACTGTGAGTTCTAGTGTTGCTTAGGCATGAAAGCCAGCTGGGTGACTTTGAGCTGTTCACCAGGAGACTGTGAGTTCTAGTCTCACTTTAGCCAGGAAGCCAGCTGGGTGATCTTGGGCCAGTCATGTTCTCTCAACCCAAAGGAAAAAGCAATGTTAAAATTTGCAGAAAACGTTGCTAAGAAAACTGCAGGGAATTATGCAGAAAGTCTTCAGGAGTCTTCACACAGAGTGGAAGTCGTGTGCACAGGGACACACACACACACACACACACACACACACACACACACGTCATTAAGAGACGCTGGCCAAGAAACACACGGATATTGACTTTTTGTGTGTTGTTGCCCAGTTCACTCGGGCGCCATCCTCTCTGGAATGATTTGGAACCGGAACGAAGAGATTGGACTGCCATTTGTCAGAAATGGTGTAGGGACTCCTGCTTGGGGGAGGGGGGAAGGGTTGGACTAGATGACCTACAAGGTCCCTTCCAACTCTGTTCATCTATAATCTGAAGTCCTCCAAGAAAAGCTCTGCTGGGTCGGGAGTTTTTTTTTTGGGGGGGGGGGTTGTCTCTCTCCGTGGCTGGTTTGCTGCATTTTTGTGTGTGTGGGAGCAGCACACTTTTCGCAGCTTCACACTTTGCCGTGTTTGTTTTGCACTATCGGTGGAAAGCTTTGGTTGGCTACGGGGTGGTGGTGCTGAGGAAGCCTTTGTTCTCCAATTGGCTTGGCAAAGAGTCAAACAAGGCACGGGGGTCGAACCTTGGCTTAGCTGGTGTGGCTGGGCAGCGTGGCAGAGTTTGTGGTGTGACAGGCCTTTACTTTCTTTAAAAAAAAATTCTTTTCTTTTTAATACAAACAATCCATCATCCATTAAACAGTGTTGTCGTCTGGGTACAGATATCTTGTGCAATAACAATTGGAGTTTTCTGCCAAAGTCATTACGTTGGTATTAATTCTCTATTCTTAGCATTACTTTTATTTATATATATGTGTGTGTGTGAGAGAGAGAGGGAGAAAGAGAAAGTGAGAGAAAGAGTGAATGAGAGAGAGAGTGTGAAAGAGTGAATGAGTGAGAGTGAGAAAGAGAGGGAAAGAGAGAAAGTGAATGAGTGAGAGAGACAGAGAGAAAGAGTGAGAAAGAGAAAGAGAGAAAGCGATTGAGAGAGGGAGTGTGAAAGAGTGAATGAGTGAGAGTGAGAAAGAGAGGGAAAGAGAGAAAGAGTGAATGAGTGAGACAGACAGAGAGAGAGAAAGAGTGAGAAAGTGAAAGAGAGAGAAAGAGTGAATGAGAGAGTGTGTGTGAAAGAGTGAATGATTGAGAGTGAGCAAGAGAGGGAAAGAGAGAAAGAGTGAATGAGTGAGAGAGACAGAGAGAGAGAGAAAGAGTGAGAAAGTGAAAGAGAGAGAAAGAGTGAATGAGGGAGAGTGTGTGAAAGAGTGAATGAGTGAGAGTGAGCAAGAGAGGGAAAGAGAGAAAGAGTGAATGAGTGAGAGAGACAGAGAGAGAGAGAGAAAGAGAGAGAAAGAGTGAATGAGAGAGAGTGTATGAAAGAGTGAATGAGAGAGAGTGAGCAAGAGAGGGAAAGAGAGAAAGAGTGAATGAGTGAGAGAGACCGAGAGAGAGAAAGAGTGAGAGAGAGAGAAAGAGTGAGAAAGAGAGAGAGAGAGAGAGAGAGAGAGTGAATGAGAGAGAGTGTGTGAAAGTGAATGAGAGAGAGTGAGCAAGAGAGAAAGAGAAAGAGTGAATGAGTGAGAGAGAGAGAAAGAGTGAGAAAGAGAAAGAGAGAGAAAGAGTGAATGAGAGAGAGAGTGTGAAAGAGTGAATGAGAGAGAGTGAGAAAGAGAAAAAGAGTGAATGAGTGAGTGAGAGAGAGAGAGAGAGAAACTATGTGTGATCGGGCTTAGTGTTTGGGGAGGAAAATAAGGGGGAAAATTCTGCCTCTGCCTGCAAGCATCCATCGGTATTCCTCTGGCTAGAGTCCTGTCAGTGTGTGAGAGAGTTGAGGGCTGTTTGGAAACTGAAGGAAACTGAAGCAGTATTTGCTGTGTGAGCAAGAAGGAGATAGCAAGGAGCCTGGGCGTGGCTTAGCTCAACTGTTCTGTACTAAAGCTGCTGTGTGCTGCTGTGAAACTGAAACTGCAGGCATGCGCAGGGGGCGGGTGGGGGGAGGAATCTCGTGCGCATTGCATTATGGGAGCAGGCACTTTTGGCACGCAGCAACAAAAAGGTTAGCCATCACTGGTTGAGGGTTTCCTGCCTAAGCTGGAGGTTGGACTAGAAGACCTCCAAAGCCCCTTCCAACTCTGTTATTCTATTGTATTCTATTTTATTGTATAAATTAAGACCGGGTCTGAGAAAGGGGTATGGGATCACGAGCCAAAGGCAGCTTTGGATCTGGACACACACACACACACACACACACACACGCAGAGGGCAGACACACACACACACACACACACAGAGGGCAGACACCCTCTGCCCCCCAGGCCCAGCAAGGGCTCCACACAAGAACTGCGGCTCCCAATGTTGATGGACGTCTCCTGTTGGTTGACACTGTTTGGATTCACCTGTTGCTTCAACCTTCACCTGGTTCTTGTTGGTTCAGGTCTCTGTGTGTGAACCCAGCCTTTCTTTTCTTCCATCCTTTTCTTTTCTTTTCCTTTCTTTTTCTTCCTTTTCCCCCTTTTTTCCCCTTTCTTTCGTTCTTTTTTCCTTCCTTCCTTCCTTCCTTCCTTCCTTCCTTCCTTCCTTCCTTCCTTCCTTCCTTCCTTCCTTCCTTCCTTCCTTTCTTGTATAGGCCACCCATTTTACCTTCAGGTAACTCTTAAGTTGGTCATCCAGGGTCTGTGGCATAGGGTGGACCTAGCCTTCTTTGGCAAATGTTGGTTAAACCATGGCTTAAAGAGAAATCAAGGCTGTCATTATGTTTGTGAGGACTGAATATTTTTGTTCCAAAGGATAATGCCAATCCTCCCCTCTTTCATCTGTATCTATCTATCCATCCATCCATCATCCCTCTCCCTTTCCATCTCTTCATTTCTTTTCATCTCTCTCTCTCCATCTCTTCATCTATCTCTCCATCCTTTCCTCTCCCTTTCCATCTCTCTCTCTCTCTTCACTCTCCATCTCTTTATCTCTCTATCTCTGTCTCTCCCCATCCCTAACTATCCATCCATCCATCTATCCATCCAATTTCTAAACCGCCCATCTCCCTCAAAGAGCGGCTGGCTGAGTCTCAGTATAGGTAGTCTTCGACTTACGACCACAGAATTGGGGCCAGAACCCTCGTTGTTAACCAAGGAGTTGTGCCAAACTTTTATTACTCTTTTTTTCCCCCCTGCGGTTGTTTTAACAAATCACCGTGGTTGTTACGTGAATCCCACGGTCATTAAGCAACTCTGGCTTCCCTTAGCTTGTCGGAAAGTTGCAAAACTAATTCACGTCGACCCCGAAACACTGCAACCGTCATAAGTACATGCCAGTTGCCAAGCGTTTCAATTTTGATCCAGGGAGGCTTCAAGGGTTGCATGTCACTCTTTACGGCACCGTTGCAACTTCAAAAAAGTCATTAAATGAACCCTAAGCCTTTCGTTGAATTTTTCTCTGCCTTGGCTAACTTTCAGATGGGCGTTCGGTTCCCAGAATTCCCCCCAGCCGGCCATGTTGGCTGGGGAATTCTGGGAATTGAAGTCCACCCATACTGAAAGTACCCACAAGATTGAGAAATACTGTTTTAATCTCACCTGTCTGAGTCCTCTGATGTTTATTATTTGGCAAATAAGACAGGAAGCTTAATTTAAACCATTTTCCCAAGAGGTAATTCTGTTCTTTTATAGAAAACAACAACAGCAACAAGAGAATTTGTGAGCACTTAAAAAAGCTAATTGGATGATTTAATTCATTTCTTCCAATGTTCCTATACTGCCTACTCACTCAGCGGTTCCCGGAGGCTCACAAAATACAATTCAAAGAAAAGTACCGTGAAAGTCATTCGTAATTCCGTGCATTATTAACTTGAAAACCATTCAACATAATTCGTAAAGGTCTTCGTATAGAAATACCTTTGAGAGCAGGGGTCGCCAACCTTTTTGGACCTCAAGGACCACCAAACTCATCATTTTAAAACCCGCGAACCAGAAACCCTGGGAAAATCCCTCCCCCCCCAAAAAAAAACTGCAGGAAAATTCTTCACCCTGTTTTCCTACCGATCAATCATTCTTTATTTGGGAACGCAGGATACTGTCTCCAGCTCCGTTCTCAGGGGGAGAGAGAGAGAGGGGAGAGACTTTTGGCTTCATGCAAGGAAAGCAGCAGAAGCAGCAGAGACCCTGGCAAAAATCCCCCAAAAAAGTCTGCAGGAAAATTCCTCACCCATTTTCCTACCGATCGATCACTCTTTATTTTCCAGCTCCATTCTCAGAGGGAGTGGGGGGGGGGGGAAGAGGTATACAGGTATGCAGGATACAGGTCCTCCATGGAAAGCAGGTTGGTAGCCATTGTTTTTTCTGCAGTCCCAATTATCCTCTGGAGTCTGTGTTTGTCCTGTTGGGTTGCAGAACCAAACCAGGCAGTTATAGAGGTGCAGATGACAGACTCAATTGTTCCTCTGTAGAACTGGATCAGCAGCTCCTTGGGCAGTTTGAGCTTTTTGAGTTGAAAACTTTGAGAGAAACTTTCTCAGTAAAAAGTTTGACTTTCCCCAGCTGAGTATCTGTCGAGAGTCCAGAGCCCAGCATGATCTCATGTGGCTTTGAGAAGATCAGCCCTTTAGAGCAGAAGTCAGAATGCTCTAAACATGACCCCTAAAAAGAGGAATTCGACCTGCCCTAAGGAAGTACCGGTGGGAACTGGCAGGAAAAAGAAGGCCTGGTTGTTGTTGGACATTGGGCGGTAATAACCTGTAGATACTAACTAGGATGCTGTGGGAAGCCCCCACTGAAGGAAGCATTTAAATGAAAGCATCAGAGAAATTTTAAATTGAATTTTTATTAAGAGAGACAGAGAGAAAGAGAAAGAGAAAGAGTGACACAGAGAGAGAGAGAGACAGGTAGGGTTGATATATAGATGATAAGAGACATATATAGAGATGACAGATAGATGGATAGTTACAAAGTTAGATGATAGAGAGATAGAGATGATAGAGGTATATATAGAGTGGATGGATGGATGGATAGATGAGAGAGGTATATATAGAGTTGAGGGATAGATAGATGATAGATATAAACATATAGAATATATATATAACCTCAGAAAACATATATATATGTTGGGGGACGTGAGAAAATACCCGAACAAAGCTGAATGTCATACATACATACATACATACATACATATATATGTATGGCATTCAGCTTTGTTTGGGTATTTTCCCACGTCATAGTAGTGGTGCTTTTAAAGTTGTAGCAACGTTTCAGCAGAATCTCATCTGCCATCATCAGGCTTCTGTATAGTGTTCATCTGCTACAACTTTAAAGCACCACTATAATGACATGGGAAAATACCCGAACAAAGCTGAATGCCATACATGTAAGTACCCGCGAAAACTTAAGAAAACACACACACACACACACACACACACACACACACACATATATATATATATATATATATATATATATATATATATATATATATATATATATATATATATTCTTAAGTTTTCGCGGGTACTTACATGTATGGTATTCAGCTTTGTTGGGTATTTTCCCACATCATTATAGTTGTGCTTTAAAGTTGTAGCAACGTTTCAGCAGAATCTCATCTGCCATTCTCAGTCTTCTGTATTGTGTTCATATAAAATATTGTGTTTGAATATTCTGCCAAAAGCACAACTATAATGATGTGGGAAAATACCCGAACAATGCTGAATACGATACATACATACATACATACATACATACATACATACAGAGAGATATGATGGATAGATAGACAGTCAGAGATGATTGATAGATAGGATGGACGGATGGATGGATAGATGGGTAGGTCAGTATGTAGATAGATAGTGATAGATAAAATAATGATAGATAGATATAGATATATATAGATTCACTTAACAAATGTGTTACTAACTTGACAACTTCAGGAATTCACTTAACATCTGTGGCAAGAAAGCTCGTAAAATGTAAACTTATTTCATAAATGTCTCACTTAACAATAAATTTTGGGCTCAACTATGGTCATGAGGCCTATCTGTGTATGCATGCATGCGGGGTGTGTGTGTGTGTATGCATATCTGTCCACACACACACACATAGTGTCTGAATTTTCATCACACGATCATGGGGAGACAGCAAAGGTCATAACTCTGAAAAACCATCACAACTCACATTTGTCAATGTTATTGTAACTTTGAACGGTCACTAAAGAAACTGTTGTAAATTGAGGATTTTGTGTGTGTGTGTGTGTGCGTGTGAATTGTGGGAGTTGAAGTCCACGTATCTTAAAAGTTGCTAAGTGTTGAGGAACAAGGATGTAGAAAGTCTTTTTTTTCCTAACATGGGTAACAAGGAAAACCATTGCAAAAAAAACCAAAAATGGAACCGGACGAGTTTTTGTACCGTTTTTGACTCCTGCTTTGAAACGGGATGTGTTGAGTGGTGCTTTGTTGTTGCTGCCCCTGTGGTGATCCATGCAGACAGAATGAAGGAATTCTGGCTGGATTCTTAGGATGTTTTCCCTAGAATCTCCCTTCAAGGCCTGGCCTTCTCTGGTGACTCTCAGATTCTCCTTTTTCCCTTCGTGGCTTCTTTGCTTACCTTTTGGTAAGGTGACTTTGGTCCTACCTGGCCATGACATGATGCCACCTGCTTGATCTTTTGTAGCAGTTTGGAGGCAGAAATTCCTTTAGGAAAAAAATGGATTAAAAGCAGCCCAAGCTGGGAAACCTTCGCTGGAGAGAGAGGGAGGAATTCAGAGGACGGATTAAATTTCAGAGGGTTGAATTCAAATAACAGATTAGATTACAGATGGCAGCATATAGAAAATGTTCAGATTGCAAAGGGCAGAATTCAAAGAATGGATTAGATTCCAGATTCTGGAATTCAGAAAATAAGATTCAAATGTAGATGGCTAGAATTCAGAGGACAGATAAGAGAACAGGCACCTGAATTCAGATGACAGATTACTGATGGCTGAATCCATGTGACAGGTTAGATTACAGATGGCGGCATATAGAGGAAGTTTAGGTTGCAAATGGCAGAACTCAAAGAACAGAGATTCTGGAATTCAGAAGAAAAGATTCGATTGTAGATGGCTAGAATTCAGATGATGGATTACTTGATGGCTGAATCCATGTGACAGATTAGATTCCAAATGGCGGCATTTAGAGGAAATTCAGATTGCAAAGGGCAGAATTCAAAGAATGGATTAGATTCCAGATTCTAGAATTCAGAAAATAAGATTTGAATGTAGATGGCTAAGAATTCAGAGGACAGATAAGAGAACAGGCACCTGAATTCAGATGAAAGATCACTCGGATGGCTGATTAGATTACAGGTGGTGGAATTTAGAGGAAGATTCTATCACAGACGGTTGACTGTCGTAAAATCTGGCAAAGCTCATTTAACAATTTGGGCCTCAGTTATTGTAAGTTAGAGGTCTACCTGTATAGCCAGAACTACATATAGTAAGTAGTCTTAATTACATAGTCAGAATTTGCAGAAACCTTTTTTCCGAGTTTGTAAGATTTGACATCAATTTAACTCAGATGAACGGAGTTGGAAGGGCTTTGGATGTCTTGTAATCCAGCTGCTGCCCAGTGATGCCCAAACCAGAATGCGCATGGATGTGTATGCATGTGCTGCAGTGCCAAAAACCCAAAGATCAGCTGGCCAGAGTGCGTATACCTGTTTTTTTGGCCATTTTCAGGCCGTTTTTGGACTAAAAATGGCCTGGTTTTTTAAAAACGACTTTTCCAGGTCATTTTTGCCCCTTTTTGGGGGTATCTCCAGGCCATTTTGGGGGGTGTTTTTAAGGGTGTTTTCTGGAGGCATTTTCAGGCCAATTTTTGGGCTGTTCTTTTGGCCATTTTGAGGCTGTTTTTGGTCTGAAAATGACCTGAAAAACGGCCTGGTTTTTTTTTCTTCTTTTTACTGTTTTTCATGTCATTTTTGCCCCTTTTTGGGGTGTTTTCAAGGCATTTCTCAAGCCATTTTCAGGCTGTTTTTCGGGGCATTTTCTGGTTTTTTTTTCTTCTTTTTACTGTTTTTCATGTCATTTTTGCCCCTTTTTGGGGTGTTTTCAAGGCATTTCTCAAGCCATTTTCAGGCTGTTTTTCGGGGCATTTTCTGGGGCATTTTCTGGGCATTTTCAGGGGCATTTTCAGGGCTCTTTTCCAGTGCTCCACCGAAGACCAGCTGGTGAAGGCTTGCATGAGCACACAGAGCATTTAGCATGCCACCTCTGACCCTCGCCATCACGGCCCTAGACCATTATAAACCTCCAGTGTTGGAATACCAACAGCTTCTGGAAGAAAGTTCTTCCACTGATCAATTGTTCTCCCTGTCAGGAACATTTAGTTCCTTAATTCCAAGTTACCTCTCTCCTCGATTCGTTTTCACCTATTTGCTTCTTGTCCTGCTTTGGAGAATAGCTTGACTCCCTCTTCTTTGGGGCAGCCCCTCGAATACGGGAAGACTGTTATCCCGTCTCCCCTGGTCCTTCTTTTCCTTAGACTAGACACCCCCAATTCCTGCAACCCTATATTTTAGCCTCCGGCCCCACCCACCCATCCCAATTGTCCTTGTCGCTCTTCTCTGCTCTCCCCGGCTTTGAAACCTGCAATGCACCTTTTGCAACACAGGATCCTTGCAGATGTGCCATGGATGCTGGATCCAGGGTTCCCGTGGGATGAGATTCCAGGCAGAATCTTCATGCGGCTTTCACACTTTCCTTGCTGCAAGCAGCAGGCAGCGGCTGCAGATCTTCCCCCCCCCCTCTCTGCTTCCCCCCTACCCCCCATTTTTCTCTTAAGAACTGCAGGAGGAGACCATGAATGCTGGCTCTCCGGTGTGTGTGTGCATGTGTGTGTGTGTGTGTGTGTGTGTGATGGTGGGGCGCTCGCCAATGCGTTTGGTCTCTCCTGGTTACGTAAGCGAGATGCATCTTAGCCTCTGCTCCAGTCTTGTAAGTCCAGCGTTTTATCCTCTCTCTCTTTCTCTCTTTCTAATATATATATTAATCTCTCTTGCGTTTGGTTGAACCCGATGAGGCTGGGCCTGAAAGCCCAGAGCTTGGAAACACCCCCCTACCCTTCCCCCCAATGCAGAGATGAATCCTTGGATCTGAAATCTAGTCCTTCACCGAGTTATGGAGGAGACTCATGTGGCGTCTCATCTCTCTCTCTCTCTCTCTCTCTCTCTCATCTATCTTTCACTCCCTCCCTTCCCTCTCTCATCTCTCTCTATTTATATCTGTCATCTATCTTTCTCTCTCTCCCCTCCCTCTCTTGTGTGTCTCTCTATCATTTCTCTATTTATTTATCTATATCTGTCATCTATCTTTCTATCTTCCGTCCCTCTCTCATCTCTTTGATCTTTCTTTCTTTCTTTCTTTCTTTCTTTCTTTCTTTCTTTCTTTCTTTCTTTCTTTCTTTCTTTCTTTCTCTCTCTCTCTCTCTCTCTCTCTCTCTCTCTCTCTCTCTCCCTATTTGTCATCTATCTTTCTATCTTCCCTCCCTCTCTCATCTATCTATCTATCTATCTATCTATCTATCTATCTATCATCGTCTTTCTTTCTTTCTTTCTTTCTTTCTTTCTTTCTTTCTTTCTTTCTTTCTTTCTTTCTTTCTTTCTTTCTTTCTTTCTCTCTCTCTCTCTCTCTCCCTATTTGTCATCTATCTTTCTATCTTCCCTCCCTCTCTCATCTATCTATCTATCTATCTATCTATCTATCTATCTATCTATCTATCATCGTCTTTTTTCTTTCTTTCTTTCTTTCTTTCTTTCTTTCTTTCTTTCTTTCTTTCTTTCTTTCTTTCTTTCTTTCTTTCTCTCTCTCTCTCTCTCTCTCTCTCTCTCTCCCTCCCTCTCTGTCTGTCTCTTTCTCTCTCTCTCTCATGCCCTTTGCTTTTGGGGCCATCATCTGTTGGGATTGGGGTGGATGGGAGAAACACAGAAATATCGATGCCTCATAATCAGGCATCTGCTGAAACCTTGAACAGATCTTGGCTCTTTTGCACGAGAGAACCTCGTTTTTTTATCTCGTACAGGATGAGGCTGTTGAGGAACAACCAACCCCCCCCCCAATCTGGATTGCAGAATAGGCAGATGTGGTTGATGGGGGAGGTCTTGACATGGGGGGGGGGGGCTGGCCTGGAAGGGTAGGGGAAGGGGGAGAGATAGGCAGGCAGGGAAAAGGTGCCCAGGCCAGTTTTCTTCAGCTTTGCACTGATGAACAGCAGAAGGGAAGGAGTTAATTCAGCAACGGCAGGCCGAGGTTGTGTGAATGGCATTGGTTGATCCCAGGAACCGAGGCGAATATACTCACTTTTTCCACCCTTTAAAAAAAAACAAAAACACACACACACACACACACAACCTTACTCCCACTCACACACAACTGCAACTGACCCAGTTTGTGTGTTGTGTCCTCCTGAGCCAAATCTGCGAAGAATTTCAAGTGGGAAAAGCATCCTGCTGCTTCAAATACTGAATCTTTTTTCCCCATGCCGGACAACTAATTCCCACAACACTGTCGAACTATCTCGTAGTTATCCTTTCTCCTCTTGCCTCGTCTTCTTATGATGATGACTTTGTTGCTTGTGTCTTACAATTCACCCCAAGGGTTCCCTTGAGCTGGTCGACCAGAAAGGTCGGCCGTTCGAATCCCTAGCGCTGCGTGACGGAGTGAGCTCCCGTTCCTTGTCCCAGCTTCTGCCAACCTAGCCGTTCGAAAGCATCTAAAAAAAGTACAAGTAGAAAAATAGGGACCCCTTTGGTGGGAAGGGAACAGTGTTCTGTGCGCCTTTGGCGTTCAGTCATGCCGGCCGCTTGACCACAGAGACGTCTTCGGACAGTAATGGCTCTTCAGCTTTGTAACGGAGATGAGCACCGCACCCGAGAGCCGTAAACAATTAGCACGCAGGTGCAAGGGGAAACTTTACCTTTTTGGTTCAGGTGGATTGACTATGACTATCTTAACTAAGTGTCATTTCCTACGATTTATGATGAACTGCATTTTTATGAGGATCACGATTTATTAGATTTATTACCGCCTGTTGCTTGTATGTGTAGTGAGATCTTATACACCGGAGACAAATTCCTTGTGGGTGTGATCGCACTTGGCCACTAAGGAATTCTCCTTCTCTATTCTCTTTTCTGCCCTTTGCATTTCCTTGCTAAAATGGAATTGCAGCTCCAAGGAGCGTGCAAAAAGGAAAAAGAAAAAAAAAAGGGGGGGGGATTTATTCTGCACAGGCAAATGGCTGGGAGTTTTTCGGTGCAGCTGCTGTGTTTGCATTTCCATCTCTCGGGGCGAGGCTTGTAACCACATTCAAAAACGTGGTGGAAACACCACGCCGGATGCTCTTTCATCCTCTCTTCAACAGTTTGCCTCTTTTCTTGAAAAAGAAAAGAAAAAGAAAAGAAAAACGCTTCTTAGCTGAAAAATCAAGTTTTGCAAACCTACCCCTCCCCTTTCTCTCCCCTTGAATGCTCTTTGACTTGTATTTTGCAAGAACAGGTGACAGGTCCTCGTTTTATGACTGTCGGGTGCATATGTTGGTTGGTAAGCAAGGCAGTTGTTCCCTGAGTCGTGCCCGATGTTTCAGACCTTTTTGGCCACGGGTTGTTGAAGCGAATCCCTTGCCATCGTTCATCTGACTTCCCCTCCGTTGCATGTCCAAAGTTTGCAAAAGGCGATCCCATGATCCACGGACGCTCCAACCGCCTTTAAGTACATGCCAGTTTTCAAGATTTTTCAAAACCTAGATTTCAGTCATGTGAGCATGGGCATGGTTTTCACTGCAAGAACCCAGTCTTAAGTCACTTTTTTTTCCCCACGGCTCAGGAAGATAAAGAACAAAAGCCAGCCTGGAAGGCTGCTGGATTGGACTCTTGGCCCGTCTAGTCCAGCCTACAGGGGCCAACTAATTGGATAAAATACTGAGCATTGGGAAGGTTAGGGAAGAGAATTATTACTACCGCTTTATAAAACCATAGCAAGGCCACACCTGGGATACTACATCTGGTTTTGGTCACCACACTACAAAAAAAAGATGTTGAGACTTTGGAAAAAAAAGGGCAGAGAAGAGCAACTAAGAGGATTAAAGGCCTGGAAGACAAAATATATATAAAGAACAGTTGTAGGAACTAGGTATGGCTAGTCTGCAGAAAAGGAGGGGAGGGGCATGATAGCAGTCTTCCAATATTTGAGGGGCTGCCTCGAAGAAGAGGAAGGAGTCAAGCGATTCTCCAAAGCACCAGAAAGTAAGACAAGAACCAACGGATGGAAACTCAATCAAGGACAGGAGAAAGCTGGAACTAAGGAGAAACTTCTTGACAGTGAGGACAATTAACCAGTGGAACAGCTTGCCACCAGAAATCATGGACGGTCCCATTGCTGGAGGTTTTTAAGAAGAGATTGGACAACCGTTTGTCTGAAATGGTATAAGGTTTCCACTTGATCGAGAGTTGGACTAGAAGACTTCCAAGGTCCCTTTCCAGCTCTGTTTTGAGTGTTTGATTGAGAAGGAATGGGATGTCTCGGCCTCCTGAACCAAAGAATTCTGCACAGCCGTTTCCCCCTCCCCTCCTCTCCTATTTTTGCCACCCCCATCCCGATCCAAAGCCCAGCCACCTTTATTGGAAGGGTATGAATGCATCCGCCGGGAGAGTTTAATTGAAGGTCTGGTTTTCCTTGCTGGAGAATGAATGCCAAGCGTGGGAACGGGAGGCTTTGCTGAAGTCCTTGAGGTGTGAAGTTCGGGGCACACGCAGCCAGGAGGAAGGCCGGCTGCACAAGGGTGGGCGTGAGGCAGCAGCTGAGCCTCTGTGCTTCTCGGTGTGAGCCGCGTGGCCGAGCGGAGATGCCAGGACCCAATTAACTCCTTGGGAGTCCCTTGTCTCTGCAGAGCGGCGTGGGCGCAGGGCTTGGCAAGAGGCAATGGGAGCCGAGTCCCGAAAGGTTGGCCTCCTTTGGAAAAGGCACTTTGGGGGCAGGGGGGGGGGCTCGGATTGGGCCTACGGGGGGGGGGAAATGCGCTTGAGAGTTTGCATGTATCTTGGATAGGGTCCAGCTCTTTCCTTCTCTCGCTTCCTCTCCTCCCCCTATCTTCCTAATTCCCTTTTTTTCTTCCTCTCCTCTCTTCCTTTCCTCCGACTTTCCTAGCCTGTCCCCTTTGTCCGTTGTCTCCTTCCTTCCTTCTTTCTCTCCCTCCCTCCTTTCTTTTTTCTTACCTTTCTCCTCTCTCTGCCTCCTTCCTTTTCCCTCCATCTTCCTCCCTCTCTCTTCCTTTCTTCCTACCCTCTCTGTCTCCTTCCTTCTTTCCTTCCTTCTCCCTCCCTCGTCCTCCCTTCCTACCCTCTGTCTCCTTCCTTCCTTCCTTCCTTCTCCCTCCCTCTTTCTCCCTTCCTATCCTCTCTGTCTCCTTCCTTCTTTCCCTCCCTCTTCCTTCCTACCCTCTGTCTCCTTCCTTCCTTCCTTCCTTCCTTCCTTCCTTCCTTCCTTCCTTCCTTCCTTCCTTCCTTCCTTCCTGCCTCTTTCTCCCTTCCTACCTTGTCTGTCTCCTTCCTTCCTTCCTTCCTTCCTTCCTTCCTTCCTTCCTTCCTTCCTTCCTTCCTTCCTTCCTTCCTCTTTCTCCCTTCCTACCCTGTCTGTCTCCTTCCTTCTTTCCTCCCTCCCTTCCTTCTCCCTCCCTCTTTCTCCCTCCCTACCCTCTCTGTCTCCTTCCTTCCTTCCTTCCTTCCTTCCTTCCTTCCTTCCTTCCTTCCTTCCTTCCTTCCTTCCTTCCTTCCTTCCTTCCTTCCTTCCTTCCTTCCTTCCTTCCCTGGCTACAAAATATAACTATCAATTATTAGTTCCACATTTGTAGCTAAACCAGGTGTATTTGATTCTTTATTTTCTGGGATCCCCTTTTAGTCCTGTAATGCTACCTTATGCGTGCATTGTTTTTTTCTTTGGCATTTTTTGCTCTGCTTGGTTTGTGTGTCTGCCAGTCTGAGCTATAAATGAGCAAAGACCTTTATTGGTCAGCTCAAGATCTGTTCTTCTACTTTTCCGCCTCCCTCAAAATTATAATCAGAACAAAAAGGGGACTCTTCTGTCCCTTTATTATTCCGGTTTTTATTCCTGTACTTCCAAATGTCCAGTGCAAAGTAGGTAAGTGGCCAGGATTCAGGGCAAAGCAACAGATGAGCATTAAAATATTAATTTGCTTAACGATTTAATGTCGGCTCCGCTCTCCCTCCTGGGTTTTTGAGTGAGTCATTGCTTCTCCAGCTGCTTCACCTGGCAGAGGGAAATTCCAATTCGAGGAAATGGCATTGTGCTGGGCCGAGAATGAGATTGGTGGGGAATGGCCATTCCAAAGCACCTGGAGCAGGGGATTCTGGGAGCTGAAGTCCACATATCTTCAAAGTTGCTACAGTTGAGTAAGACCGATCGGGAAAGATGCTGCTTGACGAGAGACCCATCATACGAGAGCATACAGGGGTGGGCTTCAGCCGGTTCACGCAGGTTCGGACGAACTGGATGTTCATTTTATGTCCGGTTCGGTGAACCAGTAGTTCTGACGACTGGCTGGGCTTGCCCCACCCTGTTTGGCCTCTCCCAGGAGTCTCCAGGTGGCCCATTTTGGATCCCAGGTAACTGCAGGGAGGTGCGTGGAGCCCAGGGAGGTGGAAAACAGGCCTGTTTCTGGCCTCCGGAGAGCCTCCGGAGCCTGGGGAGGTGAAAAACAGAGCCTCCACAGCCCATTTTTACTCCCAGGATGGTGCAGGAGGCTGACTAGGCCACGCCCACCCAGCAACCGGGCAGAGAACCGGTGGTTAAATTATTTGAAGCCCACCACTCGTCTACCTACCCCCATGGAAAAGCACTTCAAAACGACCTTTTTTCGGAGAGTAGTGTGGTGTTCAGACCTTCTTCCCTTGTCTTGAGGTCTAGAAGCATGCTTTGACCATTTCAAACAAAAACCCAGTTGCCTGGGTAACCACCCCATCCCGGCACCAAAGACTGATAAAAGTGGTGATGGGAAATGACTCCGGAGTCTCCAACCTTGGCAACTTTGCGTCTTGTGGACTTCCAATTCCTCAGTGTCGGATCGATAGCTGAATTTAGGTGGGCTAGGAGGGTTTTGGGAGGAGGGACGGTTGTCTCCGAGGGAGTCAATTAAGGCTTTGCCCCCCCCCCCACTTCCTCCTCAGGCCCATTTCGAGCATTTGCTGACATTTCTGCTGAGCTTTGCATGAACACCTACGCCTTTTTGTTCCAGAGCTGAGATGGATGATCTCATCCGTCTGCATGGCTCTCTCGACCGAGGAAACAAAGCCAGCCTTTGTTTATGGACTGATGCAGGAAAACCTGCGGTCTTGACAAGACCCTGCGGCCTTCCATAAGGATTTCTCTGCTCTTTTAAAATAAGGCTACAATGTTCCAAACACCCTTTAGGTGTCAGCAAGGAGACCCAGAAAAATTCCAGTATTTTGCTGCTGCGCCATCTGGTGGCAGTTAAGTTACTTGCAGATTTTTAATATAAATATAATATAATATAAGTGTAATATAATAAGCATAATATAATAAATATAATATAATATAATATAATATAATATAATATAATATAATATAATATAATATAATATAATATAATATAATATATAATAAATAATATATGTGCGTGTGTATGTATGTATATATGTATATATATATTTACAATTTTTTATAATGGCAAATTAGGCATCTCATAGGGTGTTTTGAAATTGTGGGGCCCCTATTAACCACCATATAAAATAATGTCATAAAAACAATCATTATACAAAATAACCATTATAGAAGTGATATATATATATATATATATATATATATATATATATATATATATATATATATATATTTGCCACCAAAAAAGGCACCAGATCTTATTTTGGGGGGATGTCATCCACTCACTAACCTCACTTGCGTGCGTCGTCCCCGGGCCTCCTTTTTACTATCAGAGGCCTTCAAGGTCTTCTTCTGCGTCCAGCAAGGCTTTACTAAAGGCCTCTGCAACCAATAACTGAGCTCAGGATCAATCCAGAGCTTTGTTATCAACCACAGAGCGCCTTCCACAAGCGCTCACCATGAGGGGGATAACCAGCCTTGCCGACTGCAGAAGAAATGGGCCGGTGAGGCAGGTGTCGGGGTGTGCAAGGCCTGGCTACAACCATCCAAAGGTAAGTAGTAGGGCAGCTCCAACACCCCCCATCCCTCCCAGGTTAATTTTTACCCATGGAGTTGGCGGGATCTTAATTAGGGCTTATTTGGGGGGATAGGGCTTATATTGGGCACACGTGTAAAAAAAAAAAATCAAGGTAGGACTTACTTTCAGGGTAGGTTGTATTTTTGGGGAAACAGGGTAGTTGATGGATGGATAGATGGATGGTACAGATGATGGGTGGATGGATGGATTTGCCCCACATTCCTGCCCCATAGCAAGGGCTTGTGGGCTTATCCCAGGTCTCCCTGCCAACCAGCTTCTGTGTTTAGCCCAGCGCCTCTTTCTGCTGGTCAAAACCTCCCAACTCTTGTTCTCATGAAGAGCAGCTGCTGGGGCTTTGCTGTGAGATCGGAATTAGGAGTTGCTAAACTTAGCTCCGGCAGGGCAAAAGCTGGATCTCTGGGGAGCTGTGGGGAAAGTGGGGAGGCCAGCCCATTTCCTGGTGCTGCCGTTGGGGCAGCCAAGGGTTAAGTGCAGGAGGGAAGGGGGGCTAAGGCAAGCACGGCTGATGCTCAGCCGGTTTCCGACAATCGAAGTCAACGAGAGAAGCTGAATTCACTTAACAGCTACGTGATTCACTTAGCGGCGCCTTAGGAAAGCCCCTTAACCACTGCACTCTGCTGGCATGGGGCCTGCCGTGCCCATGGTTGATGTCTCCCTTAAAGAGAAGTGGAGGATCCCATGGGCAGTTTGGTGCAGGGGAGAGACGGATGAGTTTCCATTCCTTTAGTCGGATCTTCTGAACGTAGCTCCTATTTACCGCAAGGAGAGGCTGACCAGCATTCCTGGCACAGCATCCATACTGTGGCAGGTTTGTTCAATAGCAATCACTCTCCTCTGGGTTTTTGACAATCCCTCCACCCCACACACACACCTCACACTCCCCATCCCTAGATCGATGGCACACTAATGGATCCACCACGCCGGGGTGTCCGTCCACCCGTCACTCTGGATATTTCAAGTTAAACCACATGTTGAAGGATGCTTGGAAAGGGTTCTTAAGAAAGAAAGGGGGGAGGAAAAAAAGAAAAGGAAGGAAAGAAAGAAAAAAAGGAAAAGAGGGAGGGAGGGAATGAAAGAGAAAGAAAAGAGAGAGGAAGGAAGGAAAGAAAGAAAAAAGGAAAGGGAGGGAGGGAAAGAAAGAAAAGAGAGGGAGGAAGGAAGGAAAAGAGGGAGGGAAAGAAAGAAAAGAGAGGGAGGAAGGAAGGAAAGAAAAGAAAAAAGGGAGGGAGGGAAAGAGAAGAAAGGGAGGGAGGAGGGAAAGAAAAAAAGGAGGGAGGGAAAGAAAGAGAAAGAAAAGAGAGGGAGGAAGGAAGGAAAGAAAAGGAAAGGAGGGAGGGAGGGAAAGAGAAAGAAAAGAGGGAGGAAGGAAGGAAAGAAAGAAAGAAAGGAAAAAGGGAGAGAAGGAGGAAGGAAAGAACGAAAGAAAAAAGGGAGGGAGGGAGGGAGGAAAGAAGAAAGGAAAGGAGGGAGGGAGGGAAAGAAAAAGGGAGGGAAGGAAAGAAAAAGAAAACGTGAACTCTTTAGTTATTCTTTCATTCTGTTTTTCAAAAGAGAAAAAAATCGGTTGGTGTGATCCACGATTTTATTAAAATCAGAGCAGGAAGGAAGCTCCAGCTCTTGTTTAGATATTTTATTTGGGGGGTTGATTGTGTGATAGTGGTGCATTTGGGGTTTTGTCTTACTGGATTGCAGCTTGGTGCAAAAATGTGGCGCCCTTCCCTTGTGTTCCCGTTGGCCTTTTGTTGTGTGACACAGAGATTGTCGTGTTCCATTGTTTTTTTAACGGAATATTTAAGGAAAGAAAAAAAAAATAGGCTGGAAGGTAGCTTGCACACAGTCAGATGACCCCAGTCCTCGCACTTACGACCCACACAGTCACATGATAACAATGTGGGTGCTTGGCAGCTGACTCACATTTATGACAGTTGTAGCATCCAATTTTGTGACCTTCGGTCAGACAAAGTTTCTGTCGCAACCGTGGCAAGAAAATTCATAAAACAGAGCAAAACTCACTTAACAACTGTCTCGCTTAATAATGAAATGTTGGGCTCACCTGTGGTCATAAATGGAGGAGTACCTCTACTGGGTTGGCTGGGAGTTGATTTTTCTCTTTACATTCAATATGTGCTTAATGAACAGCGTACTGTCTGGGTCCATTCATTTACATAATATTTTTAAAATTCCTAATTTCTATCCCGATAAAACAACTCCCAAATTCAAAAATATTCAGTGTTTTTTTTTTCTCTTTTATCTTCAGTGTTAATCTGTCCCTTTTCTGCACAGTCCAATTTTTTTTTTAAATTACATCTTCTTCTGTCGGTATTTCCTTGCTCTTCCAATGTTGTGCAAATACAATTCTTGCCGCTGTTAAAACATGCAATATCAAATGTACGTCACCTTTATCATATTTTTCAGGTGTTAGTCCTAAAAAAAAAAAATAGCTCTGGTTTAAAATCTATAGGCTGCCTTAACATTTTTTTCCAACCACTTATGCATTTTTGGCCCCCAATTTTTTTATTTTTTATTTTATTTTTTGGCTTTTGGGCATGTACACCATAGGTGATGGTATGTGCCCGTTTTTTGCAAAACAATCTTGAAAAGATCTTTCTGTTTTTAGGTCTCATGGTACCAAGTGACGTGTCCTTCTTATGAGAACCAGTCCCTGGAAGCACCCGAGAAAATGTCAGGAATGCAGGTAAGGACCAAGAAGGAAGAAAAGAGGGGGAAAAACTGTTTCACACATTCACACAATTTTAGGTGTGTGGAGAGAGAGAGAGAGAGAGAGGGTTTTTCCTGGACATTTTTTTTTAAATTTCCCAATTATTTGATGCTCGGGTTCTCAGGGATCTGTCTGATTTGACAATGGTTGGTTGAAACCCGGATAGTATATCGGTAGTCCTTGACTTACCCATTTCGTGGCCATTCATTTAGTGACTGTTTTGAAGTTACAACAGCACTGAAAAAAAGCAACTTATGACCATTTTTCACCATGGCAGCATCCCCATGGCCACATGATCAAAATTCAGATGCTTGGTGGCTGACTCATATTTACGACGGTTGTAGTCTCCTGGAGACACGTGATCCCCTTTTGCAACCTCCTGACGAGCAAAGCCAGCGGGGAAGCCCGATTAACTAACAACCGTGTCACTGACTTAACAACCACTGTGCTTCGCTTAACAACAGGGGCCAGAAGAGTTGTAAAACGGAGAAAAACTTGTGTCAGGGCTTCGACAAACCACCCCCATTCAAATCATAGCCGCATCTCTCAGAATTAAAAAAAAAGGATTTATTAGGAGTGACCATGTCGGCGTTACCTGGGTGCAGCCGACACTAAAATACATCATTCATTTCCTCCTTGATCCTGGTCTTCCCCCCACCCCCTGGATGTATATTCTCCAATGGGAGACATCCATAGCTCCCCAGTAATAATCTTGTTTGCCAACAGCTTCGGCTGCCTAGCAATTATCTGAAGCATTTAGGGAATGCACTGCTTTCCCCCACTCCCTTTTTTGCTGGCAACTAAAAAGACCAAAGAAGTATTTTTTAGTTGGCAACTTGTATGTCTCGCTCAGTAGCATAAATTTGGGGCTCAATTGTCAAGGTATTTCCCCCCCCCCCCAAATTTTGATGCTGGATTTTCTAGAGGGGTGTTTTTATGGCGTTCCGCCATCAGATAAGTGCTTTCTGATTTTTGTAGCTGATATTGATGCTTGTGTGTTTGTGTGTCCGAAGCAATTTTTTACATTGCTGCTGTTCTTATTTTTTAAAGAATGATACGGAAGATGGGCTATTTTAATAAAGCCAAAAAAGAAAAAAGGGGAAGGAACTATAGCTCAGTGAAATATCACATGATTTCCTTGCCAGACACGTTGGAGTCCTCCAGGTTAAAAATATACAGATCGTGGCAGGTCATTAAGCAGGTCACCCTACGACCGTAAATCGTGGCAGGTCGTTAAGCAGGTCACCCTATGACCACGCTAGTTTTGATGCCTTTTTTTTTTTTGTGACGATCATTAAGTAAAAGCCATGTTACCAAATGGCTGGTTTTGCCAAAGTCAGCGCAGCAAATAAAGTCTCAAATTGTGGTCTAGTGATGCAAATTTAAATCCTTAAATGAGGTCAGGTTGCCAATCACCCCAAATTCAATCACGTGACCACAAGAGGGGGTGGGGGGATAGAAGACAGGTGTCAGAACTTCAAATCCAGATCGTAAGTAGCTCTGGAGACATGCGTTGCTAAGCAACAGTCGTAAGTCAAGGACTTCCTGGCTAGAAAGACCTGAGTATGCAGGTTGTTTGTGTGTGTTCTGACCTAGGTTTCCCTTAGAAAGCATAAAACACAATCTTTAGTTCCGGCAAAGCCTCTTTTTATTTCCACAGCTGTGAATTATGTTCATTCCCAGCCTACAAGGCTTCACAAACAGCCTTTCAGGGGAATGTTATTGCACTTGGAATGCAGCCAGAGAATTCCTGGCCAGACACAGGGCAAGGCCAAACTCGACAGAGAATCCAACAGAACTTTTCCAAGCTTGAACCAACCAGACAAAATAATTGCTTCCTGCAACAGCTCACATCCCATTCTCTCCTCTTTTATGTCCGATGGGAGGGGCCAATCATCTCTGAGGTGTGGGCCTTACTCCCTGCTTTCTCAATTGTTCTTGTCTTCTGGTAGCCCTGCACATGTGCAGGTTGGGAACCGGTTCCAGAAACTCCCCTGCCTCACGGTTGTCTGAGTCTGACGGCAGCTGACAACTGCCAGCCTGCCTTGGTCCCTGTTGTGGTTCGCTGGCAGCCAGTATGGTCGCCCGTGGAATCGGACAGTGGGGACGAACGGGGACCAGTCAGGGAGTCTGAAGAGGACTTGGACGAGAGTCCTGCGTCCGATGTAGAGATGGGGCCAGGACCATCTGGGAGTGGGTTGCTGCCTCTGGAGCCTCCGATGTTTGGCAGCAGCGAGGCAGAGGAACAAGGGGAGCCTGTTCCCAGTGTGTGTGTGTGTGCAGAGCTGCTAGAAGGCGAGAGCAGCTGAGACAAAAGGGGCGACTTGGGAGTAAGGCTGGAAGATGATTGCCCCTCCCATAAGAGATAAAAGTCAGGCCAAGATGACGAAACCTTTGCAGGAAGCAAAGTCGTTCCATCTATTCCGAGTCATCCTTGAAGCTCTTGGTACATCGGTTGGTTTTTCTTGTACTTCATTGGTTCCTTTTCTAATTCATTTGGCAACACTTCACAGAACTGAAAGGTGGGTGCTTATCTCTGGGAACTGTTTGAGCTTAGTTCCGACTGGGAATGAAAACAATTCCCAGCGTTGCAATAAAAACAAGTCTCATTTTTAAAATAAGTGCATGTGTAATTACAGTTTGGAAGCTTTGGTCAGGACAGCCCCATCCCTGCCTCCGATGCAGAGCTCTCGTCCGAGCCTTCCTCAGCCTTCAGAACCGGCCCAAGTTCCTCCCCAACCTCCTTGTTATTGTCTGACTTTGCTGGCAGCTCTATCTACCACGGAGGGGAGGGCTCACAACATTTTAATGCTTCCTCCTGACGTTTGCAACGAAGCAGCACCCAAATGTTAACAATCTCCTTGTTCTTTCCCACAAGGCTGTCTGGTCTTCCGGCACAGAATGTATCGCCAAATATAATTTTCATGGCACAGCTGATCAAGATCTCCCCTTCAGCAAAGGAGACGTTCTCACCATCATCTCGGTCACCAAGGTAACACTCTTCTTTTTTCCGGCACCGGGCCCAGCCGTACAGACGTCTGCCACGCGCCACGGCAATGGACAGGCGGGGATACTGTGAGTGTGCCATAAGGGCACCGCGGATGCCAAACTGGTGCTTGCTTGCTCGCTGGCTTCCTGTTGTCAGAGCCAGCTCTAGAGGCCTTGGGGTTTGCCTCGGGGGGCAATGATAAGTGTTGGGGACCTGCACTCTCCCCAAAGGGCCCCAGGTAGCTTCGGATGTTATTGGGCCAAAAACTTCACTGTGTCCATTATGGGATACGGTCACCATGTATGTATATAGTAGCCTCTGGCTGATGCTATCCTGGCTTTGAAACAAACTGTTAAAAGGGATAGTTTGCTCCAATTTACAGCCACAAAGTCTGTCTGTCTGTCTCTTTCTCTCTCCTCTTCTCTCTCTCCTCTCTCTTCCTCTCCTCTCTTTTTCTCTCCTCTCTCTTTCTCTCCTCCACCCCCTCTCTCTCTCTCTGTGTGTGTGTGTGTGTGTGTGTGTGTGTGTATATATATATATATATATGTAGCAACGTTTCGGCAGAATCTCATCTGCCATCATATATGATGGCAGATGAGATTCTGCCGAAACGTTGCTACAACTTTAAAAGCACAATTATAATCACGTGGGAAAATACACGAACAAAGCTGAATGCCATTCATGTAAGTACCCGCGAAAACTTAAGAAAATATATATATATATTTTCTGAGGTTCTTGCGGGTATTTGTATGTGGATCTTTGGTTATTCGGGTTTTCTCCCGCATAAGATTGGAAGTATCTAGGCAACGTTTCGATGAAGTCTCATTCATCGAAAAAAGCCTGAAGATGATGAATGAGACTTCATCGAAACGTTGCCTAGATACTTCCAATCTTACGCGGGAGAAAACCCGAATAACCAAAGATCGATCGATCGATCTATCTATCTATCTATCTATCTATCTATCTATCTATCTATCTACACATACATATATATATCTATATATATATATATCTATATATACACACCCACACATATATATATATATATACATACATACACATACATACATACATACATACATATATATGTTTTCTTAAGTTTTCGCGGGTACTTACATGTCTGGCATTCAGCTTTGTTCAGGTATTTTCCCACGTCATAATAGTGGTGCTTTTAAAGTTGTAGCAACGTTTCAGCAGAATCTCATCTGCTATCATCAGGCTTTTGTATGGTGTTTGTCTGTGAGTCAGACTTTTACAGACTGTAAAAGTCTGACTCACAGACAAACACCATACAGAAGCCTGATGATGGCAGATGAGATTCTGCTGAAACGTTGCTACAACTTTAAAAGCACCACTTTCGGCAGAATCTCATCTGCCATCATCAGGCTTCTGTATTGCGTTCATCTGTGAATATATATATATATATATAATTAAAATGCTTGCGTCACCTCCTTCTGTGGCATCTTCCCAGCCAGCTTTCCTCTTTATGCATTACAATTAAAACGGCGATGGCGACAGGAGATATTAAGGAAAGACAAGCTGGCCAGATGCATCCCAAATCAGATTTTTGCCCATGACTAATGTATTAATAGCTTTTAATGAGTCACCTTATTGAGTTCATTGCAGAGGAAGAGTAGGATGCTCTTAACCTTTAGCAGCTACCTTGCAAATCTTTCTGGATGGGGCTTCCGGCATCTGGCACAGCTGGGAAATTAAACATCTAGAGATGTTCCAGGTGATAATTCTGGCTCCTGTTTTTGCCTCTTGATAAATTGCACAGGGGTTGCCACGAATGTTGCATGGATGTCTGTCTTGTCGACAAAGCTGGGAGAAGGGTGTGTACCCCGGAATGTCTTGTGGAGGGAGGGCCGGGTTGGGCCAGAAGACACATCGTCTAGAAGATCCTTGGCTGGGGACGTCGTAGAAGCCAAAGCCAAGTTGAAAATGTCCCTCAGTGGCCTCTCTCTCTCTCTCTCTCCCTCCAGAGAGAGGAAAGCAATTTAATTAACCATGAACATTATTTAGCCTTCCTTTTCAATGTAAGCTACTGGGTCAAATCCAGTTTTATCATCTCTGTTTGCTGGGGATAACTAAGCAACCTCTGAGGCCCTCGATTGAGAAAATACTTATTGGTGTATCTGGGTTTACCTGTTGTGGTTAGCCGGCAGCAGATGCAGGCGGCTGAGGAGAGTGAGGACACAGATGAGGGGCCAGGACCATTAGGGAGTGGACTGCTGCCTTCAGAGATTGTGGGGGCTGGCAGTAGCGATGAGGAGGTTCCCGAGGAGCCTGGGCCCAGTGCAAATGCGCTCAGGGCTGCTTTCAGGAAAGAGCAGCTACAACAGCACGGGTGACTCGGGAGTAAGGCTGCAAGGTAATGGCCCCTCCTTCAAGAGGATAAAACCTAGCTGTGAATCGGACGTTCTTTGCAGGAAGCAAAAACATTTTGAAACTCCAGCCTCGTGGACATTCCAGTATCTTAAGTTGGTATTTGAAGATTCTTGTGTTCTGAAATATTTCTTATCTGTTATTCTTGGCAGCCTCGCACAGTTTTGGCGAGTTGTGCTTATCAAAGTTAATTAGTTTACAGCAGCCTTTTAACTGAGGAAGACTCAGTTAAAGTAAGACTCATTAAAAGGTTTCTGTTCTCTTTGGTTCGTGTTTGGTGTATTGGACAAGGGTTTGGGCCAGAACATTACCATGCACTGGGGAATGCTGGGAGTTGAAGTCCATATAACTTGAAAAGTTACCAAGCTTGTGAAAAAAACACTGCTTCAATACTTCAGGGAGAGTATTTTTTTAGAAAAGGACTTTATCCTTGGAAGAGAAAAGAGAAAAGCTAGCTTTTCTTTCGCCAGTGCTGCTTCGCTCATCTGAAAAATGTGCTCATCATCGTTTTGCAATATGCTTTTTTGTTGTCCCACAACATTTCCTTTTTCTCTAGGATGAGAAGGGAACACAATTGTGGCCATAGAGAAATGGGATATTAAATGAAGGGAGATTGATAGTCTCTGGCTTTCTTGAGATCCCATAAAACTCCCGGGAGTCTGGGGTTCTTGTCAGGATGGATTTGATTTAAATCAAGTCCATTTAAATCCTAGTAAATTTAAATCACTAGTAAAAAAGCTTGATTTAAATCAACTCAACTTAAATCACAATTTTTTTAAACAGCAACTGTCATCTCTGCTGAGAAGTTGTGTGAATGCGTGTTATCTCATCTTGGATTCATTGAGTGAGTTTACCAAACGTGTAAATCTTGCCGAATATACAGCCTTGTGCTACATAACTAAGCTCCATCTCATGCTGAATCAACTAAATTATGAATGTATCTTAAACAGAAAAAAACTATAGATTTTTTATTCCAACAGCATTTTATTAAAATACATTTGATAAAAATAAAAATCCGATTTAAATAAAAAAAAAAGTCTGATTTAATTTTTTTTTTTTAAATCCCGTTTTTAAAATATTTTTATTTTTTTAAAAAAATCATCTATTTTTATCCACCCTGGTTCTTGCTAACCATGGTTTCCCTCTTCCAGGACCCCAACTGGTACAAAGCCAGAAACAAGGTGGGACGCGAAGGGATTATCCCAGCCAATTATGTTCAGAAGCGCGAAGGGGTGAAACCTGGTATCAAACTCAGCCTCATGCCGTAAGTAATACCTCTAACCGGGCATTTTACAGCCTCTGGGCCACATCCGGGAGATCAATTGGAAATGAGAAATAAATAAATATAAATATATAAATATATATATACGTGTGTGTGTGTATGTGTGTGTGCATGTGTGTTTTCTTAAGTTTTCGCGGGTACTTACATGTATGGTATTCAGCTTTGTTCGGGTTTTTTCCCACGTCATTGTAGTTGTGCTTTTAAAGTTGTAGCAACGTTTCAGCAGAATCTCATCTGCCATCATCAGGGTCTTGTATTGTGTTTTAAAAGCACAGCTATAATGACGTGGGAAAATACCCGAACAAAGTTGAATACCATACATGTAAGTACCCGCCAAAACTTAAGAAACCATATATTTATATTTATATTTATATTTATATTTATATTTATATTTATATTTATATTTATATTTATATTTATATTTATATTTATATTTATATTTATATTTATATTTATATTTATATTTATATTTATATTTATATTTATATTTATATTTATATTTACTCACTAAGTGCTCACTAAGAAAGGATTTTTCAAAAATCGGAGCATTTATATTTGCTATATTATTATTATTATGAACACGCTCTGATGCTAAGGAGTTCTACTCCTCCTCCCCACTTGAAAAGAAATCTCTTCCAAATGCAAAACACAAGCAGAGGAGAAGAATTTCATTTTTAGTTTCACAGCACCAAGCAGCTTTAGTACAGAACAGTTGAGCTAAGCCACGCCCAGGCTCACATAGCAAATACTGTTTCAGTTTCCAAACAGCCCTTAACTCTCTCACACACGGACAGGAGGCTAGCCAGATGAATGCCGATGGAGGCTGAAGGCAGAGCCACCATTCCCCCTCCCTTATTTTCCTCCCCAAAAACTAAGCCTGACCGCACATAGTTTCGTAGCGAAGCATGGATATCGAACTAGTGAAATACAAATAAACGTCCACCATGCAAGCTAGACACGTACGGCTTTTATTTTGACTCGTTTTTGCTCACCCCCCCAATATAGAGAGAAAACAATGATTTGTTTTGCCAGTCTCTGCCATGGAGGGGGGGGGGGCGGCACATGGTGGAACTTCTATGAAGAAGAAATAAGTTTCTAGCCCTTGTTGAGGCCAGCGCTGGGACGTTCTGACTGTCCTCTTGGTCTCTTTTCACCCCTCCTCAGCTGGTTTCACGGGAAGATCACGCGGGAGCAGGCAGAGCGGCTGCTCTACCCTCCGGAGACGGGCCTGTTCCTTGTGCGTGAGAGCACCAACTATCCGGGCGACTACACCCTCTGCGTCAGCTGTGAAGGCAAGGTGGAGCATTACCGCATCATCTACTCCTCCAGCAAGCTGAGCATCGACGAAGAGGTCTACTTCGAAAACCTCATGCAACTCGTGGAGGTGAGGCTGGGCCACGGTTGGCAGGGGGAACCCGGGGTGCCTCCCCTGGGTCTCTGAATAACAGAGTTGGAAGGGACCTTGGAGGTCTTCTAGTCCAACCCGTGCACAAGCAGGAAACCCTGTAGCATTTCAGACCGATGGTTATCCAACCTCTTCTTAAAAACTTCCAGTGTTGGAGCATTTGCAACTTCTGGAGGCCAGTTGTTCCACTGGTTCATTGTTTTTAACTGTCAGGAAATTTCTCCTTAGTTCTACATTGCTTCTCTCCTTGATTAGTTTCCATCCGTGGCTGCTTGTTCTGCCTTCAGGGGCTGTGGTTCAAGGGTGGCCAACCTTTTGGACCTCAGGGACCACCAAACTCATCATTTTAAATCCCGCGGACCAGAGGCCCTGGGAAAATCCCCCCCAAAGCCTGCAGGAAAATCCCCCAGCCCGTTTTCCCTACCGATCGATCGCTCTTTATTTGGGATTGCAGGATACCGTCTCCAGCTCCGTTCTCAGCGGGAGAGAGAGAGAGAGAGAGAGAGAGAGAGAGACTTTTGACTGCATGCAAGGAAAGCAGCAGGAGCCGCAGAAGTCTTTCTTTCTCTCCCCCAAACTCCGCCAGAAATGAGTCTTTGCCGGCGGAGCCTCTTGGAGCAAGGAGGCCTTGCAGGGTCCCAAAGACTCATTTCTGGCGGAGTTTGGGGGAGAGAAAGAAAGACTTTGGCTGCTTTCCTTGCGTGCGGCCAAAAGCAGAAGAAGAAAGAAGTGGGAAGAAGCAGCCCGGTGGCCAGGCCAGGCACGGGGGGTGCGTGGGGCAAGTCCCCCCCCTTCCCTCACTACCTCGTGTTGTTCAGAATGCAAGCAACACAAGCCTTGTGTTCCTGTGCAGCCTGGATGAATTGCTTTGGGGGGGGACATTTCTCTGCGGACCACATAATTTTCTCACGGCCCACCAGTGGTCCCTGGCCCACCGGTTGGTGACCACTGCTTTGGAGAATAGAATAGCAGTGTAACAGAGCTGGAAGGGACCATGGAGATCTTCTTAGTCAACCCTCCTGGTCAAGCAGGAAATTCTACACTGGCTGTCCAATCTCTTCTTAAAACCCTCCAACGCTTCCACAACTCCCAAAGGCAAGCCGTTTCCATTGATGAATTGTTCTCACGGTCAAGAAACTTCTCCTTCGATTTCTCTAAATTGCTTCTTGTCCTGCCTTCTGGTGCTTTGGAGAATAGCTGGACTCCCTTCTTCTTTGGGGCAGCCTCTCACATGTCGGAAAGGCTGCTATCCTATCATCCCTCAGTTGGGAAAAAAAAGAAAAAAGAAAAGTCGAAGGAGCTAGTGTGCCAGTTTCAAAACCCACCCACCCACCTGAACCTGCTGGCCTGACCCCACCCAATGCGGTGACAGCAAGGGCAGCTTAAGTGTGCTCTGCGTTTCCTGCCCTCTCACATCCCTCCAAGAGACAGGAAGACACGTCTGAGCGGTACCAAAAGGGCTCTCTTGCAAAAGCTGCTCTGCTCTGCTCTGCTCTGCTGGGGCAGCGCCTGGCGGAAGCGTCTCTCGGTGGTGACAGATAACCAAGCAATTAATTCCCTTGGGTGGGTGGCTGAGAGGGTGGGGTTAATGCTTGTAAAACAGTTGGGCGAGGGAGTTCCCCATTCTTTCCATAGCCTCCAAGCAGAACCTGGTGGGGCAGCCTTGCCCTGCATCCTACTGCCCCCTGGTGGGGTCTCAGGGTCGTTGGGGCTTTTGGGGACTTGGCAGCCTGGAAGTTGCCCTGCGGCCTGAAAGGGGGCATAGCAAATGCACGAATTAGGGCCCTTAGAGGGAGCAAGGATGGCCAGAAGTAGCTTCCTCCTGAGTGGAACGTGGGTACGTGCTTGTGTTTGTGTGAGCGTGTGTCCTCTTTTAAAATAGCATAGCATAGCATAGCATAGCATAGAATGAGAAAGAACAGAATAGAATAGAATAGAATAGAATAGAATAGAATAGAATAGAATAGAATAGAATAGAATGAGAAAGAACAGAATAGAGTCACTGTGAATTAGTATTACTAATACTGTGAATAATTGTCAAGTATTAATTGTATGTTTCGCATTTATTGTACTGTCAAGAAAACAATGTTGAAAGGTACTGACACATCTTCTATTATAGAAATTTTTGTAAACTTTTTAATATTTGAATTTCAATAAAGAGTTTTTAAAAAGAGAACAAACAGAATAGAATGGAATGAGAAAGAATAGAATAAAAGAATAGAATAGAATGAGAAAAAAATAGAATAGAATGAGAAAGAGCATAAGAGAATAGAAAATAAGAGAATAGAATAGAATATAGAAAATAAGTGAATGGAATGGAATAGAATAGAATAGAATAGAATTAGAACAGAACAGAACAGAACAGAAAATAATACAAATACAAATTTACAATACAAATGCCATTCTTATTCTCCACCCCCTTTTTTTCCCCAGCCACTGGTAGAATAAGTTCCAAGTTTGATAATATTCTGTGTCTTCTTTCTGTTTGATTTTCAATGTCAGCCTTTCCATTTCTGCACAGTCTAATATCTTCTTAATTATCTCTGGAAGTTTTGAAGAAAAGATTGGGCAACCATATGTCCGAAATGGTAATTAAGATTTCCTGCCTGAGCAGGGGGTTGGACTAGAAGACCTCCAAGGTCCCTTCCAACTCTGGTAGTCTCTAATTCTCAAATCAATTAATCAGTGGAATAACTTCCCTCCAGAAATGGTTGGTGCTTCAACACTGGAGGTTTTAAAGAAGAGACTGGGCAGCCATTGGTCTAAAATGGTAAAGGTTTTTCCTGCCTGATCAGGGGATTGGATTAGTCCAGTGGTTGCCAACTGGTGGGCCGGGAACCACTGGTGGTCCACAAGAACATTTTAGTGGTCTGCAGAGAAATGTTACTCCCAAAACATCCCCCAAAACAATTAATCCAGGCCTGCACAGGAACACAAGGCCCACGGGAACACAAGGCTTGTGTCATTTGCACGGCGAACAACACAAGGTAGTGAGGGGAGGGGGACTTGCCCCTCTCATCCCATGTGCCTTGTCTGGCACTGGGCTGCTTCTTTCTTGCTGCTTTTGGCCACACGCAAGGAAAGCAGCCAAAGTCTTTCTTTCTCTCCCCCAAACTCTGCCAGAAATGAGTCTTTGGGGCCCTGCAAGGCCTCCTTGCTCCAAGAGGCTGCGCTGGCAAAGACTCATTTCTGGCAGAGTTTGGGGGGAGAGAAAGAAAGACTTCTGCGGCTTCTGCTGCTTTCCTTGCATGAAGCCAAAAGTCTCTCTCTCCCCCTGAGAACGACGCTGGAGACGGTGTCCTGCAATCCCAAATAAAGAATGATCGATTGGTAGGAAAACAGGGCGGGGGGATTTTCCTGCAGACTTTTGGGGGGATTTTCCCAGGGTCTCTGGTCCGCGGGATTTAAAACGATGAGTTTGGTGGTTCCCGAGGTCCAAAAGTTTGGCGCCCTTGGATTAGAAGACCTCCAAAGTCCCTTCCAACTCTGGCAGTCTATTCCATTCCATTTTATTCTACAAGGTCACTACAGCAGCGGCATTGATAGCATCCGCCCATCTTCTACCTATGACTTATTTATTGGCGTATAATATCCACGCACGTACTATACTCGGTCCCTGGGAGTCGGTCGTTTTATGGTCGTCAAGATGGAAGGGAAGCCACGGCTATGACCAAAATCCTCTGGTCCCAAGCAGTTAGTCCCACACACATGTTCAGCGAACTGGTTCTTCAACATAATCCATAATCCCTAAACGTTCCCCTCTTTGGCAGCACTACACCTCGGACGCGGATGGGCTCTGCACTCGTCTCATGAAGCCGAAGGTCATGGAGGGCACCGTGGCAGCGCAAGACGAATTCTCGCGGAGTAAGTGCCCCACGGAAGCTGAGTGGGCTGCTTGGCTGTCGTGGGCTCTTTATCTTCCCTCCTTCTCCTCCCCCTGCTTCTTTTCCTTTCTCTCTTCCTCCTCCTTTTTTGTAGTTCCTTTTATTTCTCCTCTTCTTCCTTTCCTCCTCCTCCTATGATTGTTTTTCTTCTTTGTTCTGCTTCCTCCTCTCTCTCCTCCTCCTCCTCTTTTTATTTTTTCTTTCTTTCTCTTCCTCTCCTCCTATTATTATTTTCTTCTTTCTTCCTCCTTTCCTCTCCCCCTTCTTCCTCTTCTTATTTTTCTTTCTTTCTCTTCTTTCTCCTCCTCTTATTATTTTTCTTCTTTCTCTTCTTCCTCCTCCTCCTCCTCTTCCTCCTCTTCTTCCTCCTTTCCTCTTTCTCTTCTTCCTCCTTATTTTTCTTTTTTCTTTCTTTCTCTTCTTTCTCTCCTCTTATTATTTTTCTTTTCTCTTCTTCCTCTCCTCCTCCTCTTTCTCCTCTTCTTCCTCCTTTCCTCTTTGTCTTCTTCCTCTCCTCCTTATTTTTCTTTTTTCTTTCTTTCTCTTCTTTCCTCCTCTTATTACTTTTCTTCTTTCTCTTCTTTCTCTTCTTCCTCTTCCTCCTCTTCTTCCTCCTTTCCTCTTTCTCTTCTTCCTCTCCTCCTTATTTTTCTTTTTTCTTTCTTTCTCTTCTTTCTCTCCTCCTCTTATTATTTTTCTTCTTTCTCTTCTTCCTCTCCTCCTCCTCTTCTTCCTCCTTTCCTCTTTCTCTTCTTCCTCTCCTCCTTATTTTTCTTTTTTCTTTCTTTCTCTTCTTCCTCTCCTCCTATTATTTTTCTTCTTTCTCTTCTTCCTCTCCTCTTCCTCTTCCTCCTCTTCTTCCTCCTTTCCTCTTTCTCTTCTTCCTCTCCTCCTTATTTTTCTTTTTTCTTTCTTTCTCTTCTTTCCTCCTCTTATTACTTTTCTTTCTTTCTCTTCTTCCTCTCCTCCTCCTCTTCCTCCTCTTCTTCCTCCTTTCCTCTTTCTCTTCTTCCTCTCCTTATTTTTCTTTTTTCTTTCTTTCTCTTCTTTCTCTCCTCCTCTTATTATTTTTCTTCTTTCTCTTCTTCCTCTCCTCTTCCTCTTCCTCCTCTTCTTCCTCCTTTCCTCTTTCTCTTCTTCCTCTCCTCCTTATTTTTCTTTTTTCTTTCTTTCTCTTCTTTCCTCCTCTTATTACTTTTCTTCTTTCTTTCTCTTCTTCCTCTCCTCCTCTTCTTCCTCCTTTCCTTTCTCTTCTTCCTCTCCTTGTTTTTCTTTTTTCTTTCTTTCTCCTCTTTCTCTCCTCTTCCTCCTCTTATTATTTTTCTTCTTTCTTTCTCTTCTTCCTCTTCCTTCTCTTCCTCCTCCTTCCCCGTGTCCTTCCCCTTCCCCTCCTCCACCTCCACCTCCATCTTCACCTTCTGTTTCTCCTTCCAGGCGGATGGTCCCTCAATATGAAAGACTTGAAGTTGCTACAGACCATTGGGAAGGGAGAATTTGGAGGTGAGTCATACCCAGAAGCTGTCCTCTCAGTTTCTCCTGGTGAGGCTTCAGTTTTGAAGGACCTCTTAACTTCTGGATAAGTGGTTTTTGGGTCCTGAAGGAAAAAATTTGGGAAGCACTGCCTTAAATTCTACGACCTGTGTTCTTCCTTGCCAAGAGAGATGAATGGAGAGAAGGGAAGGCCGCTTGGTTGCGCGTGAACTTGATCGGCGTCCTTTGGTTTAAACTTTTCAAACTAGGATGTGGTTGGGACAGATGTGTTTCCTGCTCTGGAAAAAAAAAAAGACCTTGAGTTGATCTGTTTTGTGACCCACTCGATCCCATCTCCTTCCTTCAGACGCCTGCTCTCTTTTGCAGATGTGATGCTGGGCGATTACCACGGAAACAAGGTGGCTGTGAAATGCATCAAAAATGACGCCACTGCACAAGCCTTCTTAGCCGAAGCTTCAGTGATGACGTGAGTCCCTGCCTCCTTAACTCCTTGATCTGGATTAACATCTGAGAAAGATGGCGGAGAATGGAGATGTGCCTGGAGATCAGGCTGCGTTGACCCAGCTTTTCCCAAAAGCTTTGGCTTTGAAAACAGTGGAGAATAGATTTACTTGGTCCCAAATTGTCATTCAGGGGACAACCTCAAGAGTCCATAGAAGAGATGTTAGGACCACTACCCAAAAAGTCTTGCTTCTCCTAGATTCCCATATAAAACTAAAACTGGGGAGCAGTGGTGGGATTCAAAAAATTTTTACTATCAGTTCTGTGGCCGTGGCTTGGTGGGCATGGCATGAAAGATACTGTTCTGACCCAACCTGGTTCCAAAAGAGCCAACACCAGACAAAGGCAGCAGCCCCCACCTTTTAAGGTTTAATCCACAAATTCTGTTTCTTCACAGATAAAAGGCTACTTCCAACTAATTTTCTCCAACAAGAAAGAGCCTTGCCAAGTTGTTTGTCAAAGCTGCTAAAAACTCGCAGATAAGAAATAGTTTACAAGAGTTTTCAAATACCAACTATAATGTCCATGAGGCTGAGTTTCAGAACGTCTTTGCCTTCTGCAAAGAACGCTTCTTCAAACCTGGCTTTTATCCTCTTGAGGGAGGGGCCATCATCTTGCAGCCTTACTCCCGAGTCGCCTGTGCTGCTGTAACTGCTCTGTCCTGTGAGCAACCCTGTGTGCGTGGGCACTTGGCACAGGCTCCTTGGGAACCTCCTCATCGCTGCTGCCAGCCCCCCACAATCTGAAGGCAGCAGTCCACTCCCTAATGGTCCTGGCCCCTCATCTGAGTCCTCACTCTCCTCCACTGTCCGCACTTGCTGCCAGCTAACCACAACAGATACTGTAAAATCTCCATTCCCTCCCCACCCCACTAGCCTGCTTTCCAGCTCCTTTCTCCTGTGCAGGGCAACAAAAGAACCTGCTTTCCAGATCTGTTCTCTTGGGCAGGGCAACCAAAGAAGACTTAGCCAATCAGCTGGGACTCAATAGGAGGCAGAGAATAGACGGGGTTGGCGGGGCCAGTCAGAGGTGGGATTGGCCGGATCTCCAAACGACTCAAAATTTCTGCTACCGGTTCTCCAGAACTGGTCTGAACCTGCTGCATATCCACCTCTGCCGTGGAGGTTTTTGGGAACTGCTCTTACACGCCAAGGGAAGTTAAGAGAAATAACCCTCCAAACATTTGGGACACGAACTCTTTAAGGCATGTCAAACAAGGGGAAGGTAGGACTCCATAACTACGTTGTAGGGTCTTCCTTTGAGGCTGGTGGTAGGTGTGGTGCCCCTTGCCTGAAGGCCTTTACTTATCATGGAAAACGCTGGTTGATGCCTCTTTGATCTTCTTTCCATTTGGTCCATCTTATTGCAGGCAGCTCCGGCATAGCAATTTGGTCCAGATGTTGGGGGTGATCGTGGAGGAGAAAGGGGGCCTCTACATTGTCACAGAATTTATGGCAAAGGTAAGACTTTGCTGTGCTTTCCAAGGACGGTTGGTCTGTAAGTTGGACGTTGATGAAGAACATAGCAATGGGAGACTTACCTGTGGGAAGAAGGACGGCTCCTTAAATTTGGCTTCTGCTTTCTGATGATCTTTGATTGGTTCATTGATTATGGGTCATCAAGTCAATGTTGACTCTTAGTCAATAGAAAGATTTTTCTCCAGGACTAAACTGGTCCATCAGGTCTTCTAGTAGTGCTCTCATCACCATTCATCTTGCTATTGGTCATCCTCTTCTCTTTCCTTACATCGTTTCCAACATCTTGACTTTTCAAGTCTTCGTGTTGATTCACATTCAGCCTTTAAGGTCTTTGGAATCAAATTCTTTTGACCCCAGAAATGGAGAAGAAGGGGTGATTAGCATCCTTCTTCTTTTCATCTTGTCTGTTTCCCAAAATCGGAGCAGAAGTTGGAGTTACTTCAACTTCCCTTTCCCACATACCCTGTTGCAATCAGCATTATTTCTATTAGAATTATTTCATTTCTGATAACACTTCCAAGCAACCCTTAGGGTTAACTTCCTTCCTTCCTCCCTCCCTCCCTCCCTCTTTCCTCCATTTTCCTTTCTTCCCTCCCTCCCTCCCTCCCTTTCTTCCTTCCTTCCTTCCTTCCTTCCTTCCTTCCTTCCTTCCTTCCTTCCTTCCTTCCTTCCTCCCTCCCTCCCTCCCTCCCTCCCTCCCTCCCTCCCTCCTCCATTTTCCTTTCTTCCCTCCCTCCCTTTCTTCCTCCCTTCCTTCCTTGCTCTCTCCCTCCCTCTCCCATTCATCTCCTTGTACCTCCCCTATCAGTTAATTTCCAGAGTGAAATGCTATTTACTGCTGGCGTAAGCTGCAGTTTTGAAAATGTATTGGTTTTCCCCCCTTGCTTTCCTACATGTGTGTGTGTCTGCTTCCTACACAAAGAGGAGAGTGTCATCTACTTAGGGGTGCCACTATTTGCACTCTTGCCTTGTTTAGCCATTCCCTTTTTATCAATATTGCTGATATATCAGGGGTACAGTCTTGGGACGAGTTTGATTTCAGAATTTCGTGGGATTTGAAGGTGATCTGCCTTTTGGAGGATATTTTCAGAGGGTATTTATTTCTTTATTACATTTCTACGCCGCCCCTACCCACCTAGGTGTGACTCTGGGCAATCTGCAACAACCTAATAAAACACTTGGAATGTATGGCTAAAAGCATAGTTTAAAATCGAATTAAGAACAAGGTTAGCCTTTACGTGTTTAAAGAGAAAAGTCGAAGTTTAAAAAAATTCAGAAGACTAAACAAAGTTTTGTATTGTCTCCAATCTTGTTAAGAACGGGGGGGGGGGGAAATCCCCTTTCAATGCTGGTTTATTGCAGATGAAATTCCCTTGGGTTTCAGACTGGCTCTCTTATCACTTCTTGGCCATCTTAATCCTTTCCCTCAAATCTCTTGGCAGGGAAGTTTAGTCGACTATCTTCGTTCCCGTGGAAGATCTGTGCTGGGAGGCGAGTGTTTGCTGAAGTTTTCTTTGTAAGTATGTTGCTTTTTTTTTTTGCGAAGAAAATGCTCGGGCGGGGAGTGTTTGTAGCAAAAAAAAAAAAAAAGGGGTGGTGGTGGTTGAAGCTTCATGGTGGAGAGGTGGTGGTTTCTTGGTGGCGTGGTGGTGTAGCCCCCCCTTTTCTTGAACTTCACTCCTCGCTCGCCCGTAGAGATGTCTGCGAAGCCATGGCGTACTTGGAAGCCAACAACTTCGTTCACCGGGACTTGGCGGCGAGGAATGTGTTGGTCTCGGAGGACAATATTGCTAAAGTCAGTGACTTTGGGTTGACCAAGGAAGCTTCGTCCACCCAGGACACCGGCAAGCTCCCGGTGAAATGGACAGCACCAGAAGCACTTAGAGAAAAGGTAAAGTGAGGCATGTCAGAGTGGTTGACAACTGACTCCTGGCTCAGACAGGTAGGACTTGATAAGGTCCACAAGGACACAGGGTTTGGTTCTTCCTTCAAGTTGACGTCCTTTTTCCTCGTGCAGCTTGGTCCAGTTCGCCCCATTTCTTAATTCGGTGTCTTAAGGCTTACCTATTTATAGTGCCAAATCCTGTACAATCACCAATTCCAATTCGATATCCTTTGGGTTGGAGCCACACTCATTCCCTGTTAGCTGTTCGGCTTCCTCCTCTGAGTCAGATTCAGACAGCAGCATGACGCTCTTTAAGACCAAGCAAAGATGATCAGAGATCTGGGGTTTAAATCCTACGATGTGCTGCTAAGGGAACAAGGGATGTTTAAGCCCGATGAAGAGAAGGATTAGGGGAGACAGGACAGCTCGTCTTCCAGTACTTGAGGGGCTCCCGGAGGGAAATCTGGATTGACTTATTCTCCAAAGCATTTGAGGGTAGGACAATGGAAGCTCCCCAGAAGGAGATCCAACATGGAACTAAAGAGGAATTACCTGACCCTGAGAGCGATTAATCGATGGAATATCCTCCCTCCCGGAGTGGTGGATGCTCCATCACTGGAGGTTTTCAAGAAAAGTTTGGACAACCTTTTGTTCAGGATGGTATAGGACCTTCTGCCTTGGGCAGGGGATTGAAGTAGAAGCAACTAGAAGTTCCAGCCCTAGGATTTTATGATTTGATAATTGGTTCTCTATAAAGGATGACGTACTTTGGTGGTGGAACGTCTGGCCAGCTCGATCCAGGTCTTTTGACAATCTTTCTCTGTGTGTGTGTGTGTGTGTGTCTTCTTCTAACCTTGGCAGAAATTTTCAACCAAATCAGACGTGTGGAGCTTCGGAATTCTTCTCTGGGAAATCTATTCCTTTGGGCGAGTGCCTTATCCGAGAATTGTAAGTGAAATTTCAAGGGCCTCCAAAGTATTTGGCGCCTGACCCCTGGCTTATCTGATAGTTCCTTGACAAAAGCTGCCAGTGTCGGGAGATTCCTGTATTATAGGCAGTAAACAATGAAGTAGTCAGCTTGAATCTTACACCTGTGGATTTACGCTGTTTTTTTCTTTCTCTCTCTCTCTCTCTCTCTCTCTCTCTCTCTCTCTCTCTCTCTCTTTCACACACACACACACACACATTATCTATATCTCTATCATCTATCTATCTATCTATCTGTCATCTTTGTGTGTCTGTCTGACTATCCATCTATATCATGTCTGTCTGTCTGTCTATCATCTCTGTGCATCTGTCTATCATCTCTATCTCTATCTGTCTATCTAATCTTATCTATCTATCTATCTATCTATCCATCTATCTATCTATCATCTATCTATCTATCAAAGTAGTTTATCATATAACATACAAAGAGAATACAAAAGCAAATATTAGGGAAATTGTTGATATTGTTAGTCATAAAGTCATGTCTGACCCCATGGACAACGTTCCTCCAGGCCTTCCTGTCCTCTACCATCCCCCGGAGTCCATTTAAGCTCACATCAAGGGGAAATTAGGGAAGGAAAAAGGGAAGTGAATAGTGGGGGAAAGGAAGTGGAGGGAAAGGTATTGACTTTTGACTTCTTTGGTGCAGTTGAATAAGGAATTAAGATCTACCCACAACTTTTTCCTGTTTCATAGTAAAATAGAAAAATAGATGATAGATAGATAGATGATAGATAGATAGATAGATAGATAGATAGATAGATAGATAGATAAAAGAAAGAAAGAAAGAAAGAAAGAAAGAAAGAAAGAAAGAAAGAAAGAAAGAAAGAAAGAAAGAATCCTTTATTGACCAAGTGTGATTGAACACACAAGGAATTTGTCTCGGTGCAAATACTCTCAGTGTACATCAAAGAAAAGATACATTCATCAAGAGTCAAGAATCATCAGGCACAACACTTAATCATAGTCATGGGGTACAATAAGCAATCAAATCATACTAGGAAACAGTCCATATAAATCGTTAGGATACAAGCAACAAAGTTACAGTCATACAGTCACAAGTGGGAGGGGCGATAAGGAGTGATGAGAAGATTAACAGGAGCAGTAGTGTAGACTTTGTAAATAGTTGGACAGTGTTGAGGGAATTATTTGTTTAGCAGAGTGATGGCATTGGGGGAGAAATTGTCCTTGTGTCTAGTTGTTCTGGTGTGCAGGGCTCTATAGCGTCGTTTTGAGGGAAAGAGTTGAAACAGTTTATTTCCATGGTCTGTAGATATTTTCGCAGCCCTCTTTTGGGCTCGTATTCAGTCTACAGGTCCTTCTTGGGAAGCAGGTTGGTTAGAAACTAGCCATTTCTGTAAGAACAAATCTTATCTAATCGGTAAAAACCCAAGGTCAAAAGTTTCACCTTTATCCATCTCAAGCACAAAGCCCAGAAGTGGTTTCCTAGTCGAAGTCAAAGCTATTTCTGGTTGTTGGTTTTTTGTTTTTTTTTTCCCTTTTAATCAGAGCTGTGCTTAAATGCGTTACTTCCTCCCCCGCTCTATTTCTCCCCCCCCCGCAGCCTCTGAAGGACGTGGTCCCTCGTGTGGAAAAGGGGTACAAGATGGACTCTCCGGATGGCTGCCCCCAGATTGTCTATGAGGTGATGAAAAAATGCTGGACTTTGGATGCCGCCCACCGGCCGTCCTTCCACCAATTACGGGAACAGCTAGAGCATATCAAAGCCAGTGAGCTCTACCTGTGAAGCCGACCGGAAGGGCAGGGCTTCTTTTGGACATGCCCCTCCCCCGCCCTCTCACCTGGGCACAGACCTCAGGGGTGAGGCCAGGCGAAGAAACTCCCCCCCTTCTCCCCTTCTGCCCCCTCAAGCGAAGCAGGTGGTTGGGTTTTTTTTCCCCCAGGAATCCAAATTTCTACACTGTCTTTAAAGAGAAACCTAAGGACCTTGGACAGCTCCCCAGGGGCCTGATGGGTAAGTGGGGAGCCTATCCCCCCCCCCAACCAAGGGAGCCTCTCTCAGCTGGACCACCTGAAGATGGACACGTGGGAACCAACCTAGAGGTGTTCACTTCTCCTTCCTGTCCTTTAAAAACAAACGAAAATCTGTCTCATCGCCAGGGTCCATCGTATTCATATTTTAGTTGCATGTTCTTTTTCAACGTGGTTGAGTCCCCCTTTTCTTCTTCCTGGACTCCCTTTCCCTCCTTTCATTCATCCCGATCTCCTTCTTCCCACCCACCTTTTTTCAGCTTCCCTCTAGAACCAAACATGTACAGGTTCTTGTTTCCGTAGGGAAACTTAAGAAGGGCGGACCATGCCAAAAAAAAAAACAGAAAGTGGGGGAGGAAATGGTAGGACATTTATTAAAAGGTGCCGATTTTCTTGGCGGGGGAAGAAAGAGACTTTCTTTAACTTTCTCCCCAAAGACTCCCGAGCGCTGGAATTCACAGTCTAGTATCCTCTTCTTTCTGAATACGCCTTTTTTTTTTTTTTTTTTTTAAAAGAGAGAATTGGTTTTTGTTCCTTTTTTAAAAAAAATCAGTTTTGCTTTGTTTTTTAAGGAGAAAAAAAACTATTAAGGGTTAATCGTGAGGTCGATTAATAGGTTTCAAACTGCACCAGAAATCCGCTGTTTGGCTGGGTTTTTTTTTTTTACTCAAGTTACATGTCTTATTTTTTTAATGTCATGAATAAAATGGGATTTGTTTGGTTTTTTTTTTAAAAAAAAAAAAAAAAGAAGAAACACCTGCGTGCCCAGGGAAACCTTACCTGAATCAGGTCTTGACCAAACCAAGGCGGTGTTTCTTCTCACACACACACAAAAAAACCACCGCAGAGCCACCCAGGAAAGGGGTTTGGATGGGTTTTTTGTTGTTGTTGTTGGTTTCTTTTAGTTCTTGCTTCAAACAGTGTTTGCATGCTGCCTCCAGAATCCCTTCCCAGTTGTGTCTTTATGCTCATATTATGCTGCCAACTGTGAGATTAAGCTGCATTAAAAGAAAAGGAAAAAAAAAACCCCCACATCTCCATATGAAGATGTAATTTCGTGGTCTCGTCTCTAAACTTCTTCTTTTTTTTTTTTTAAATCGGGTTTGTAAAAAAAAGGAGGGAGGCTTTTGTAGGTAGTCCTCGACTTACATCCGTTCACTCAAAGTTACAACGGCCCTGGGAAAAGGGACTTGTGACCGTTTTTAACACAACCGTGGCAGCATTCCCCCATGGTCTCAGGATCAAAATTAAGGTGCTTGGCAAGAGGGTACGTATTTATGACGGTCGCAGTGTTGTAAAGTGAAGTCAGTTGGAAGCTGCAGTCACTTAACCACTGGCTTGCTAATTTATCAACTAGTGATTCACTTAACAACTGAGGCAAGAAAGGTCATAAATGGGGCAAAATTCACTCAACAAATGTCTCACTTAACAGAAATTTTGGGCTCCATTGGAGTCATGAGTTGAGGACTATTCTGTATTCAATAGTGTATTTAGCTTAGTCGTTATTCTTTTCCTTCAAATAAAATAATAAATCTTTCCTTGAGTGGGTATGTTCTGACCGAGGCTTCCTGAGACACCAACAAACACACGTTAAATCCAAAAACCCTTTTATTTTAGTTCAACAGCTGCGAATTATCATCATTCACAGCCCATAATGAATCTCAAACGGTTATAAATAGTTGTCTGCCAAATTTCTTTGGGAGAAGTCTGATAAGAACGCACCTTTATCTTACGTGAAGTGCTGCCAATGACTAAAGTACCGATTAGTCTTTCAAAACCAAGCGGAGCACAAATTCACCATGAAGCTTTCAAACCAACCAGGGCAAACAACGTTGCTTCCTGCAAAGGCTCCTGTCCCTTTGCGCTTCCTTTATATCTTATGGAAGGGTTAATCATTTCCAAGCCTTACTCCCGAGTCGCCCCTTTTGTCTTAACTTCTCTTGCCTTCTGGCAGCTCTGTGCATGTGCGCACTGGGAACAGGCTCCCCTTACTCCTCTGCCTCGCTGCTGTCTGATTCTGGAGACTCCGGAGTCAGCAACACAATTCCCAGATGGCCCTGGCGCCATCTCTGCATCGGATGCAGGGCCCTCCAAGTTCTCTCCAGACCAGGATTGGCCCATGTTCTTCCCCACTTTCTGACTCTGCTGGTGTCTCCGCAGGCTGCCGGCAGACCACAAGAGGGTAGGGCTTTTTAATCGTCAAGAAATCTGAAATCGATGGTGAATTCCGCTTGCAAAGCAGAATGTTCAGCCTTTTCTCTTGTTCTTGTATCTTGGAAACCATGCAGGGTTGAGACAGCAATTAGCAACAGCCCGTAAGACTTTATATACTGTTTTTGCAGGGCTCTACAGCCCTTTCTAAGCGGTTTAGAGAGTCAATATCTTGCTCCCGACAATTTGGGTTCTTTTACCTACCTTGGAAGGATGGAAGGCTGAGTCCACCTTGAGCCAGTCAGGATCGAACTGCCGGCTGTGGGCAGAGTTTGGCTTTAATATACTGTGTTCTAACCACTGCGCAGGGAAGGTGGTAGGTAAGTCAACAGAGAAGGAAATACCTGGTTATATCATTTGAGGATAAAGAAAAAAGTTGCTGCCTCCCCAGCTAAGAAAACACCATGAACCTAAATCCCAAGATGTCTTCCTCCTTGGGAGAGGAAGGAAGCCCTTCACACAAGCACTTACTTCAGCCTGCAAGAGAGTTGTGTGGATAAACCATGGAGGAGTCCGGTTGCCTCTCTTCTGACTGACACTTTTGTTAAAAAAAAAAAAAAAGGCACCAGCTTTCAAGAGCAACTTCAAATGTATGGAGAGACTTTAGCTCTGGTGTAAGTTCCCAACTGATGTAAGTTCCCAAAGCTTTTTTTTTTTTTTAATAAAATCTTGTCTGTTGGAAAAGAGGCAGTCAAACTTCTGATTAACTGAACCAAGTTGCCTGTAATTCATCTTAGTGCCACTAGATGGCGCTCTGCCCTCAGATTATTACTAGACTCCCTTGTTTCCTGTCAGGGTTTTTGCAGAAAATTTTATTCATGGGGTCTTTGCAGTTGAGTGGGATTACAACTCCCATAAAATAAGTCCCAGCCAACCTGATGGAAATGATTTCTCGTTCTATGCCCAACTCATCATCGAGAGGGGTTGGAAAGAGCCTCTGTGAGATGGTTTTAGAGCAATCAGATTTGGTATAAGAATTTGGGAAAGATTCTATAAAGCTAAACAATTCTGCCTTGCAAAAGACTGTAAACCTAAGCCCACTCCTCTCCAGATACAAAGGGTTAAGTGTCTCAGGTATGAGGGGAGAAAATATTTCTGTCTGCAACCCTACAGAAGTTCCATCGATCAAGTTGATAAGATTGACATTGAAACTTTTTAAGAAACTTGTGAGCTTGGTATCACAAGAGTGAAATAGAGAAGAATACACATTTCTTAAAAACACTTTCCAGTACCTCTGCTTATAAAAAGGCTGCAATTGTTTTCATCAGCCTTTGGAATGCTATGGGTTCAAAAAAACAGCTTTTGAGTTGATTGGCTCCTAATGTTTCAATATTGAGCTTGGTCAAGCTGAGAACCGAAGCTCCCCTTTTCCCCAAGGATAATATGGAAGGAAAAATTAGGAAGGCCATCGGGGTCTTTGTAAATACTTTTATTGGGATAGTTAAGGGTCAAAAGAAGAGGGTCAAAAAAAAAAAAAATCAAGATGGCCGTTGCAGTTACACAAAGGAGGTACAATCCTGTCAACACGTCAAGGTAGACCAAACTAGGAAACAAAAAGTTAAAACGCTATTACTGTTTTTGTTATCAAGTTACAATAACAACATCTTGCAAGACTGAATACACCCCCCACTCCTCTTATCTCCCAGGAAACTAGAGAGGGTTCCTTGAGATGCTTTCTCAAATTACATTTCTGGCACCGGACTCAAATTTCTTTTCTCTTAACTTATCCTAGCTGTGTCTCTCTCTTCCTCCTGTTCTTTAAGGTTATTCTCAAAGTCTACGACGCATCATTTTGTACCAGCATGGATGTTTTGCATCGTACAAAGGGCTTTTGATCACACAATTGTGATGGCCATCTTGGGGCGGGGGGGGGCGTTTGAGGGGGAGAGTCCACTCTCCTTTCAAAACAGCACCTTTTAAAGGATCTCAAGTATCATTTTATAAGACAAATCTCCTGTCAGGAGTGTTGCTTATTAAACAGATCACAAATCAGCCTTCCACATCCTGCCCCTCAGGAGAAAAAAAAATGAAATTAATAGTCCGCAATATGGATGTTTTTTATTAACTCCCCAGGAACTGAATTCAGCAGGAGGGAGCTGCCTTTATTTATTTATTAGTACTAATATTTTATGCATTGTCATTAACTACCATATACTTTACAACTGTTTTGTCCCCAATGGCTGCGTTAGATCATAATCGGGTGAAGACGCAGAGCTAAATCAACTTGAGTTCCCCATAGTGTGTATTTATTTATTTTTTTAAAAAAAAAAGAGGGGGGAGAAATTCAGGCTTGCTCTCTTGATGTTCAGTAAAATGAAAGACAATTTTGTCACAAATGAACAGCTCCTACAGACTGAAACCTTCCATGGGGAGTTGAAAAAGAGGCCGCTGGTGAAATCTTTGCTTTTTGCAATTTTACTTGGCAAGGGGACAGAGAGACAAGGTCAAAACTGCACAGTGAATACCTAGAATTGGTGTACTGGGTTTCCTCCAGGTGACCAGTACAGGTAATTCTCCAGTTATGACCACAATGGAGCCCAACATTTCTGTTGCTAAGTGAGAGATTTGTTCAGTGAATTTTTTCCCTGCTTGCCAAAGTTAAGTGAATCACTGCAGTTGATAAGTTAGTAACCTGGTGTCATGCCCCTGCCAGAATCTGACTCGGAGGAGGAAGCCGAACAGCTGACAGGGAGAGGGAGTGTGGGTCCGTTGGCTGTGGAAGAAACTGGGGAAGGGCAAAGTCCATCTGGGCAAAGCAGGGGAGAGGTAGAACCAGGGAGAGGAAGTTCAGAGGAAGACCCAGGCCCACCCCCTCTTTGTCCTAGGCCATGCAGGGAGGAACGGAGAAGGGAGCAATGTGGGTTGCATGGCTTACGGGGAAGGAAAAGGCCCTGATTCCCTTCATTAGCTGCAGCTGGGAACACAGTGTATAAAAAAGGAAGCTGCACGCAGCAAGCTGTTGGGAGCAAACATGAATTTATCTGGTATCCTTGAGGTTTATCTGTGTTCCTGGCATCTTTCCAACTGTGTGAATTTTGCTGTGCTTTCAAGTCTGAAATTCCTTCTCCTGCCCTGTCAAGCTAATTACTTCAGTTTGGTTTGTTTGAATTTTAAGTTTCAGTTTGTGTGTGCCTTGTTTTGGACTGAATTTTCTACAGTCAAAGGGAGAGTTTTTCTCCAGCTGAAGGTAATCTAGACATTGGGGGCAAAATTGGAAGTACTAAAGGGATTTTTCTTGCTTATTTGACTGTGTTACCTTTGTGCCACACCCCTTTGGGTCATCACACCTGGTCATTAAAGCTCACAAATCATAAAGTTCCATAGCATCCTGGCTGTGGAATTATGGGAGCTAAACCTCCATAGCATGATGCCTGGGGAATTCTGGGAGTTGACGTCCACACATCTTACAGCTGAATAGCATGCGAGCTGGGGAATTCTAGGAATTGCAGTCCACAGGTCCTAAAATTTGGTTGGAAGAGACGATTCGAGGGCAAGCAATTTTAGGACTCCAGACTGAAGCGGTTGGGCTGACAGAACAAGAAGGGCAGAACCGAAAGGCTGGATGTCAGCTAGCATCAGCTGCCTTTTTTTCTAAAGCTATACCTCAGTTGGCCTCTGTCGAAAGATGTCTCTCGCCAGATTAAAATAGCTCCCTTTCCACGGGAGAGAATTATTCAGCGCAAATCAAATAATGACCAAAAGCTCTTTTCTCTCTCTCTCTCTCTGCTTCTTGGCTTCCTCCTTCCCTAGTGATTCCAAAACCCAAGAGGATAGACATCAGGGAAACTGAAGGCCCCACAGATGGGACTGTGGGATACCTGTAGCCTGGTGAGAATTGTGGAACATCAGGGGCATTTTTGAGAAGCAAAAAACCAAACTCGATTGCAGAAAATAGGACTTCATCAACAGAGGGGTCAACTCCCTGACTCTGTGGTTACAGCCTCAAACCCCCAAAACTTTAACCTTAAACTGTCTACTGTGGACCTCACCCCATGCCTAAGAGGTCTCTAAGGGGGTGTGCATAAGTGCACCTGCTCTCCCACCATCCCTCTCCTACTGTTCCCATTTATTCGTACTCATTTATTATGTATATACTTATACCCTTGTATACTTATATGTTTATACATTATGTTCATATTTATACCTGTTTCCTCATACATGCCTGACAAACTAAACTAAATGAACAAAATAAATAAATAAAATAAAAAAGGACAGACAGCCAATTTGTGCTTGGCTGGAGGAAGAAGAGTCAGACCCAAGGGCTAGAGTGAGCTCATTAAGCCATAACTTCTTGTCTGAGGGAAGGGAATCTATTTGAGCGATGCTCTGAACCATATCTATGCTATTCCATCTCTTGGATAAGTTTCTGGTTCAGGGAGTGCTGGCTGATGCCAGAAACCAGGGATAATGGAGTGAATTGTTGTTCCATGAATAAGCAGTCGTGTGAAATGCAACCTGGAGATCAGCCACACACTGAAGGCTTCAGGGACTTAAAATAAGCCCATTTAAATCCAAGGAAATGTATTGCAGGATAGATATTGGAGAATAGCTATTCTCCAAAGCATCTGAAGGCAGGACAAAAAGCAATGGGTGGAAACTAATCAGGGAGAGAAGCAACTGGGAACTAAGGAGAAATTTCCTCACAGCAAGGACAATGAACCAGTGGAACAGCTTGCCACTAGAAGTTGTGAATGCTCCATCACTGGAGGTTTTTAAGAAGAAATTGGACAGCCAATTGTCTGGAATGGTCTAGGGTTTCCTGTCCGAGAAGGGGGTTGGACTAGAAGACCTCCAAGGTCCCTTCCAACTGTATTCTGACACCAGCCCAGTTTGTATGCCTAACTCAGGGCTAGAATTCTCCAGCTCCTAGTGGTTGTGTCCAGGGCCTTCAGGCATCTCATTTAAACATTTCCCCTGTAATTCTGGCGGGGCTCAGAAAAGGATTGGATTCCTTCCTTTTAACGGATTAGGAAGACTTTTCAAAATTGCAGTCAATGACACACAAGCGAAGATTTAAATGTTTAAGAGGCAAAATATCTGACTGGCATTTTTCTTGGGAGGGGGGGGATTAAAAAAAAAAGATAACCAGCTTTCTTGGTTTCCCCTTCCTCCCTCACCCCCCTGGCTTCTCCACCACTGTCTAATTTATTTTCTTTACATACCTCTAATGCCTTTTGTTTCTGTCCTAATTTGTGCTAATTACCTCCTTTAAGGAAAGTAGAGTTTGGAACATATTTCAAAACCTGGGGAAAATCCGTATCTACACTCCAGGATTAAAACACTTCACCTGTTCTATAGTTATATCTCTCCTGGGCTACATCTTCAGTATTTGGAATCTATCAAGACACCCCAAAAAGTTGGACATGTTGGGCAATGGAAGACAGTTGAAAGACTGGGAATTCTGGGAGTTGAAGTCCACACTTCTTAATATTGCTTGGGTTGAGAAGATGGATCCATCATCCTGGTTCTTCCTTATTATTTTTATGTTCTTGGTCAACAGCTAAGCCATACCATTCTGCAGCTCCTCAATGGGTTCTCCAAGACCAAACATGTCTCCAGTCACCAAAGGTCGGAGACCCCCTGGTTCAAAAGGCCTCCGAAGTCCCTTTCAGCCCCATGATCCTATGATAAACAAGGATCTGCTGCAAAAAAAAGTTCTAGGAGTTGAAGCCCACAAGTGTTAAACTTGTTCACAATTTGCCCACAAGCAAAGTCCGCAGGTCTTAAAGACCACAATCTGCCCACAAGCAAAGTCCACAGGTCTTAAAGACCACAATCTGCCCACAAGCAAAGTCCACAGGTCTTAAAGACCAAAATCTGACCACAAGCAAAGTCCGCAAGTCTTAAAGACACAATCTGCCCACAAGCAAAGTCCACAAGTCTTAAAGACGTCTTAAAGACCACAATTTGCCCACAAGCAAAGTCTGCAAGTCTTAAAGACCACAATCTGACCACAAGCAAAGTCCGCAAGTCTTAAAGACCACAATCTGACCACAAGCAAAGTCCGCAAGTCTTAAAGACCACAACGTTGTGGACTTCCAGAATTCCGAGACAAATACAAACAAAATATAAAGTGGGTCCTTCCTGGACCTCAGTCTGGTTCATTTAAGAAGCATAGGTGGCTGAGGAATTCTGGGAGTTGGAGTCCACAAGTGATGGACTTTAAGATTTGTGGACTTCAACTCCTTCTGGGAGTTGGCAACTTGGCCACGTTAAGACTTGTGGACTTCCAGAAGGAGTTGAAGCCCACAAGTCTTAATGTTGCCAAGTATGGGAGACCCTTGGTCTTGAGGAACACAAGCTCAAGAGCCCATTTTGCAGAGGGGTCCATGATCCTCCCAGAAAGACACTTTCTGAAGAACGATGATGACATGTGTTGGGAAGGAGCATTTCCTCTCCCTCTCTGCATTTGCTGCCGCTGCTTCCCCCATCTCACCTGCTCCACCTGGGGATTTTATAAATAAACTCCTGTAATCCTCTCTGAAAACAGCCACCACAGCAGCAGGCTGCCTTTCTCCAGTTTGTAACGGCGTCCTTCATCTGGCAGAAAGGCAGTCAAGAACAAAGCTGTGTGTGGGGGCTGGGAAGGCTGGTTTTCCCATCAGCCTCCTTGAAAGTCCTGGATGCCACTTCAGCCAAAATGCAAAGCTGTATTTATAAGCAATCGGATCCATGTCTTCCACTGCATCCGTCAACTTTACACGAATGTTCCCTCCTATTATTATTATTTAAAAAAAAAAAAAAAAATATCTCCATTTTCTCCTTTCTCTTTCGCCTGCCCTTGGGCTTCTCTGTGTCTTCCCTGTCTCAGTTTATGACCTCGGAGAGAGAAAGCGGCAGACACAACAGGGGGAAAAATTAAGCAACATATAAATCAGGCTTGCAGGAAAGCAAAGTGACATAAAATAAATCTCCTTTATCTGTACCACTCTTTTTCCCACAACAACAATCCTGCAAGGGAGAGAGAGAAACTGGCTCAAAGTCACCCAGTTGGTTTTCATGCTTAAGATAAGACTAGAACTCATCATCTCCTGGTGACTGGCCAAAAGTCACTCAGCCAGTTTTCATTCCTAAAGTGGGACTAGAACTCGCGATCTCCTGGTGATTGGCCCAAAGTCACCAAGTAGGCTTTCATGTCTAAGGTGGGACTAGAACTCACCGTCTCCCAGTCTCTAGTCCAGCACTTTCACCATTGCAACAAACCGATTGATGGGTTTTTGGTGCTGAACTTCAATTCCAGGATGAAAAAAAAAGGCTCAGCTAGGCCTTCGCCTCTTAAACGATGAGAATTTAGGATTTAGAATCACAGAGTTGGAAGGGGCCTTGGAGATCTACTAGTCCAACCCCTTCCTTAGGCAGGAAAACCCTACACCCCTTCAGACGAAAGAGCCCTAGGGCAGGGGGAAGAGGGCTTTTTAGCTCTTTGGTGGAAGTTAAGGATTCAAATGCGAACAGGAAACACCATTTGTCAACGGGAAGATCTAAAATAATACACAGAAGCAGTTTTTTGCCCAAGCAAAAAAAATGGGAAATGGGAATTTGATCCTCAGTGAAGGGGGAGGAGAAATGGAGGTCCTGGAACGAATTGAGCTGAGCCAGGGCATCCCACCTCCAATGGGGGAGCCGACTCCCTCTTTTGCTCAGCCTGATTGGGCTGGTGCATCACTGGTTGTGTAGTCATGGGATTGCCTGCTTAGCTGTGATCTCAGAGACAAGGAGAACCACAGATGCATCCTGGGTGCTTTTGGAGCTTGGTGGCTTTCTGCAGACGTTTCATGACCCAACTAGGTAACAGAATCAGTTCCGAAAAGAAGAGGGGCTTGTGGACAGGAGGAGGAGGAGGAGGAGGAGGAGGAGGAGGAGGGAGGATTGTGGGGTCCTTGGTGCTGAGCTTGGTGGTTTTCTTACAGATGTTTCATGACCCAAACGAGGAAACACTATCAATGCTAGAAGGGAGTGGAGTTTGCTCTCATTCACACTCCCTTCTAGCACTGATGATGTTACCTAGTTTGGGTCATGAAACGTCTGCAAGAAATCAACCAAGCTCAAAGAGCACCAAGGACCCCACAGTCCTCCTCCTCTTTCTCCCCTCCTCCTCCTCCTCCCCTTCTCCCCCTCCTCCCCTTCTCCCCCTCCTCCCCTTCTCCCCCTCCTCCCCTCCTCCCCCTTCTCCTCCTCCCCCCTCCCCTCCTCCTCCCCTCCTCCTCCTCCTCCCCTTCTACCCCTCCTCCTCCTCCCCTCCTCCTCCTCCCCTCTCCTCCTCCTCCTCCCCTTCTCCCCCTCCTCCCCTTCTCCCCCTCCTCCCCTCCTCCCCCTTCTCCTCCTCCCCCCTCCTCCCCTCCTCCTCCCCTCCTCCTCCTCCTCCCCTTCTACCCCTCCTCCTCCTCCCCTCCTCCTCCTCCTCCTCCCCTTCTCCCCCTCCTCCCCTCCTCCCCCTTCTCCTCCTCCCCCCTCCTCCCCTCCTCCCCCCTCCTCCCCTCCTCCTCCCCTCCTCCTCCTCCTCCCCTCTCCTCCTCCTCCCCTCCTCCTCCTCTCCTCCTCCTCCTCCCCTCCTCCTCCTCCCCTCCCCTCCTCCTCCTCCTCCTCCCCCCTCCTCCTCCTCCTCTCCCCTTCTCCCCCTCCTCCTCCTCCTCCCCTCCTCCTCCTCCTCCCCTTCTCCCCCTCCTCCCCTTCTCCTCCTCCTCCTCCTCCTCCTCCCCTCTCCTCCTCCTCCTCTCCCCTCCTCCTCCTTCTCACCACCACCACAAAGCCCTCTCACTTCTAGCACTGATGATGTTACCTAGTTTGGTCATGAAATGTCAGCAAAAAACCCACCAAGCTCAGAGAGCACCAAGGACCCCACAGTCCTCCTCCCCCTCCCCCACCTCATCTCTGCAAACCCCATTCCCTTCTAGCACTGATGATGTTCCCTAGCTGGGTTATGAAACGTCTGCGAGAAAACAAGCAAGCTCAGAGAACAAGGAGCAAGGATTCTTCCTTTCAGCCTTGAGCTATAAATATTCGCCTTTATCGGCACAGACACCTCCTTGGCTTGAGAGCTGGAGGTGACAGGAGAAAAAGCCATGGGAAGGTTTATTCCGGTCCCCTGACCGCTCCATCCTTGGCCGAAGAGAACGCCCACCTCAAGCGCCACCTTGGGGACTGTTCTAGTCAAGCAAACCACTTTTCCTCCATTGGGTGTGTGTGTGTGTGTGTGTGTGATTTATCCAGGTTTGGGCTACGTAGCTCTCAGGCTAGGCCTTCCTGCCTCCTTCAGCTGCTTTTTGGGGGTGACACAACAATGGACCAAGCCACCCCCATTCTTCTTTTCACCCACTTTCCCTAAATTCCCAGGAACGGGAGCCCCAAACAGCCCTCTGAAAGGGGAGGGAGAAACGTACGCAGAAGCTTCGCCGCGTTTGTTTGCCACGCAGAGAGTCCTGTTTCTGAGTTGCTCCTGGCCAGCGGGCATCAGAAAGCACATGCCTTTTCCATGTGCGGATTACCAAGTCCGGTTCTCCAGCGTTGTGTGGGGGGCATCTGTCCATGTGTGTTTGTGTTACGGAAGGGAGCTACGTTTCCTCTATGCTTCATGCGTCGGGGGTGTGTGTGAAGCATGCACATTCCTAAGCTTATGACAAGAGGCATCAGGGGCTTTAGCCGTGGCTGCTTAGAGGCATTTATGTTTGACTCTCTCTCTCTCTCTCTCTCAACCCCCATGACAGCTTGTGTCCAGTGTGCTTGAAAAGATTCCCTCGGGGCCTGAGTGTTCCCAGAGAGGCAAGCCTGGCGCATGGGAAGTGGCCCTCCACAGCAGAAGAGCGCATCTCCAAGCATAATTAGCCGCTCCGATGAAAGATTCCTTCTTCAGGAGGGGTTGAAAGCCCCCCCCTCCCCCATGGGATGATTAGCCAAGGATCAAGGCAGCTGATCAAGGAGGAACCTTTTCTAAACAGAAATGGGAGTGTCGAAGTAAAAGGTTAATCAGGTTAATTAATCAGGGGAATTAGCAAAACCAGGGGATTGAAAAAAAAAAAAAAAGATTAATCAGTGGAACAACTGGCCTCCAGAAGTTGCAAATGCTCCAACACTGGAGGTTTTCAAGACAAGATTGGATAACCACTGGTTTGAAGTGGGGTAAGGTTTCCTGCCTAGGTAGGTAGAAGAGGAATGTCCCAAAGATGCTTTTTTTCCAAAAGGCAACTGGACTTCCTTGGTTTTTTTTTTGTAAATTTCTTTGAAAACATTTAGTTTCTCATTCAAGAACTTTCTTCACCCAAACTTCTTGGGTGAGAAACAAAATGTTTTCAAAAGAAAAAAAAACAAGGAAGTTCCGTTGCTTTTTAAAAAAAGTACCTTAGGGACAACCATAAGCTGGATGACTGAGAAGCTCCATAGATGATTGAGAAGCTACTGTTATATTATACTACTAAACTACTACTACTGTCTACTATTGACCTCACCCCTGGAGGGTGCATAAGTGCCCCAATGTGCCTACCGTCTCTGTCCTATTGTTTCTTTTATATTTTTCTTATCTGCATCCGTTTCATGTATTCATAACCATGTTTATACTTATACCTGTTATCTAACAATCGCTTGACAAAACAAATAAAAATAAAAATAAAAAAGCTCCATAGAGAAACTCCAGGGTAGCAGCATGAGTTACACCCATTTTTGGTCAGTCAAGGAAGGTGGCTCAGTGGCTTAGATGCTGAGCTTTGTCCATCAGAAAGGTTGGCAGTTTGGCGGTTCGAATCCCCAGCGCTACATAACAGAGTGAGCTCCCGTTCCGTGTCCCAGCTTCTGCCAACCTAAGCAGTTCGAAAGCATGTAAAAAAATGCAAGTAGAAAAACAGGGACCCCTTTGGTGGGAAGGGAACAGCGTTCCGTGCACCTTCAGCATTTAGCCATGCCGGCCACATGACCAGGGAGATGTCTTTGGAGATCTCTGGCTCTTCAGCTTTGGAACCATCCATGAGCTGAGAAAGCTTCTTGGATAAGAAATGAAACATCTTCAAAGAAAAACCAGAAAGTCCAGTTGCTTCTTTAAAAAGCACCTTTGGGACAAGGTGACAAAAATAAACAATTACTGTGGGGTATATAAGGATGGCCTTAGAAAAGACAACAAACCCAGATGTCAGTTACAACTCATAAAGGCAAAGCCCCATCTTTGTTTACATGTGTTGCAATTGCACAATTGGAACTGCTATTTTGATTTTTGATTTTTATTTCCTCTCTGTAGACCCAAAATAAAATCTCCAATTCTGGCCTACTGGGCACTTGATGGAGTGTGAGAGAAGTGAAGAAGTATTAGCGTTGAACTGTGCTAAAATTCTTACAAAGTCCTTATTTGGGTGCAATTCAGGCCGATTCAGCAAAAAAAGACATCCTGTTTGAAAAGAATCGCCATTTCTTAAGTACAACAGATTCTTACTGTTAATCCGAAAAGCAGTTTCCTGTTGTTACAAGTGCAAACCGCAATTGCTTTGTGAGCTGGGTTGCTTCAATCCTATAGATTTTTATCTCTCTGAGGTTCGTGAAACCCCGAGATCATGAAAAAAATAACAATAACCCGGTTAGAAATGGATTCCTCCCCATCGCTGTCATCAAAAATATTGACTGGAAGGAAGCTAAAAGGACAAAAAGTCTATTAGGCACCAAAACAGCCAAAGGCAGGAGAAGAAGCAACAGATGGAAACAGATCAAGGAACAACCTGGAACTAAGCAGGAAATTTCCTGACAGTGAGAACAATTAATTGGTGGAACAACTTCCCTCCAGACATCCATTTGTCTGGAATGTTAGCAGGGGTTGGACTAGAAGACCTTCAAGGTCTCTTCCAGCTCTCTTGTTCCATTCTTTTAAGATGTGATCCCTTTTACTTTTCTATTTTTCAATGAGGCTTGAATTTGGCCATGATTGGCAAGAAAGCCGTGTTCATAATTATTCACATGTGAAAATAGGAGGGTGTTTTTTAAGCGGTTTGTTCACAAGCGATGTCTGCTTATAGTACATTATTTTCTTACATTAGGAGCTTAGCTGCTGCTGCTGGGCATTATCCATTCAAACCAGAAGCTTTGTAGCTGAGCTATTCCTATGCCCTTTTCGTTTATTTTAAATGTTTTCTCATTCCCTCCCCCAATTGTGGTTTCTAGGGAATCCATTTCCTGCCTTCCCTTGCCCTTCCTTTCTCCTATTTCCTTCTGGTTCTCATATTCTTCCTTCCTTCCTTCCTTCCTTCCTTCCTTCCTTCCTTCCTCCCTCCCTCCCCTCCTCCCTGCCTGCCTCTCATTCCTTTCCTCCCTCCCTCCCTGCTTCTCATTCCTATTTCCTCCCTTCCTTCCTCCTTCCCTTCCTCTCATATCCTTTCTTCCTTCCTTCCTCCCTTCCTCTCATTCCCATTTCCTTCCTTCCTTCCTCCCTCCCTGCTTCTCATTTCCATTTCCTTCCTTCCTTCCTCCCTTCCTTCCTCTCATTCTCATATCCTTCCTTCCTCCCTCCCTCCCTGCTTCTTATTTCCATTTCCTTCCTTCCTTCCTCCCTTCCTTCCTCTCATTCTCATATTCTTCCTTCCTCCCTGCCTGCCTCTCATTCCCATTTCCTTCCTTCCTCCCTTCCTCTCATTCTCATATTCTTCCTTCCTCCCTGCCTGCCTCTCATTCCTATTTCCTTCCTTCCTTCCTTCCTCTCATTCTCATATTCTTCCTTCCTCCCTGCCTGCCTCTCATTCCCATTTCCTTCCTTCCTTCCCTCCTTCCTCCCCTTATGCCAGAACTTAAAAACTCTTAATGTTCCAGCCATTATTACCAAGGTCTAAAATAGCCTTGCAATCACAAACTTGCTAATGCTATGGTGTTTGATTTTAATTGCTCTACAAGTCACTTTTGGGAGTGAAATTTCACTGAAAAGCAGGAGGGTAAATAAAGAACTAGATCGAGTGAGACTCGGTTTTGGTGGGTGGGTGTGTTTGCATCAGCTGTGCATCTGAAACTATCAACTATACTTTGCCCAACTAAGTTGTGCAACTGTGAGATTAGTTGATGGTCTTGGGGCACAGGACCAAGGCTGTTACATATATCTTGAGTTGACAAAATCAAAAATGAGGAGCTGCTTGGGAAAGCCAAGGGAAATCATGAAAACCATAAAAAAATGAAAGTTAGAATATTTTGGACATGTGATGCGACATCCGGAAAAATACAGCATCCTTCACTTAATCCTCCAGGGAAAGAGTGAAGGTAAATGAAGTAGCAGGCAGAGGAAGAACATAAAGGCTTCCAAATCCAAGTTTGGACAAAACTCAGCAGCCCTTTTTCATGCAGCTGTTGATAAAAAATAGGATCGCCAATATGATTGCCAATGTCCAATGATGGATATGGCACAAGAAGACGAAGAAGCACAAGCAGATTCATAAATTTGGATGGAGTAAACATGCAATTCAAACACAGGTGTAAAATGGAAGCTTATACCTCATTAAATCAGTCTTTTAAGGTGCCAGAAAACTCTTTATGCGGGCTCTAAGAAATGTAATAACTGGAAGATAAATATATTCTTTAACATAAAGAACAAAAGAAAGGGAAACCACGCCAGTCCAAAGAGGTAAAAATCCACCTTTTTGACCTAGTTTTTGAGGAAAGTCAGTTGAAATTCAGCTGCATGTGGCATGATCGAAGGATAGCTTGGTTTCTCAAGCGCTTAACTTCACTGCTTCCCACTTTTCTGCCCATCGCATCTGTATTTGTGTGCTTACAACTGTCTTCTCTGTCTGGATGTCCTCCAGATGTGTGGGACAGAATCCCCCTAACTCTGAGCCAAGTGAAGGATACACTTTGCCTGTGACATTTGGCGGCTGGCCCCTTCGAAGCCAGCTTGAGCAAAGCTGGTGAAAAACACTGGGGAAACATACTTGGTTTCTTCCCAAAAACTTTAACCTTAGACTGTCTGCTCTTGACCTCACCCCATGCCTAAGAGGTCTGTAAGGGGGCGTGCAGAAGCACACCAGCGTGCCTATTGTCCCTGCCCTATAATGTTCCCTTTTATTTCATGGATTTGTAATCATGTTTACTTATATCTGTTATCTAATACATGCTTGACAAAATAAATAAATAAAATAAAGTAAAGTAAAATAAATAAAGTAAAATAAATAAAGTAAAATAAATAAAGTAAAACAAACAAACAAACAAATAAATAAAATAAACTCTTCCTCCAATAGATGAATTCAGACGCTGCCACCCAGGGGAGCTGTTTCAGCAATCGATTTGCCTCTTTTTTTTAAAAAAAGGTGAAGAATGTAAATTTGTATTGTTAAGCAAATTAAATATCCAGACAGCACGATGTTTATTTATCATTAAGAAATGTATTTAATTTAAAAAAAAAATTTATTAAAATAAAGGTGAACCCCAATAGAAGCCACCTTCTTGCTAAAGGTTGGAAAGAAGCAACGAGAGGGTTCGGCAGGTCTCTTTTCTTGAAAGAAATAATAAAATAAATAAAAGTAAAAGAGGAAGGTGGGGCTGGGAAGCCAAAAAGGGAGGGATCAGGGGGCGGAGTAAAGTTGTCACGCTTGGAGAGTCGGGGTTAGACCAACTTAAGAGGGCTGGGGCTCCGAAGGACGGCCTTCCGCGGAGGGAGGGGAGTCTCTCTCCTGGATCAGCCCCGTCGGCAACATCGGCTCCCCAACGTCCATAGACGGCAGTCGCTGTCCGAGCCCCGTGGTGCTGAAACAAGCGCTCCGAGCCTGCAGGGCTGCGGCTTCCCACGGTGCGCGCTTCTTCGGAGCTGTCCGCAGACACCAGGTGCTGAACTTATTTCCCTTGGCCTTGGTCTACTCTTCCCCCCCCCCAGAGCCCCATTGAGCCTCGATGGAAAACGACGAGGGGACGCTTCTTCAACAAGAGACAAGATGCTGATCTAAACCCAGCTTAGGAAGCCCAGCCGATTCCACGACCCACCTGAGTGTCTTCCCGCCATCTCCAGTGGGTGCTAACTCCACTCCTGTATCTGCTGCTGCCACCGCTCTCCATTCTGCCTAGCCATGGCTTTCATGGTGAAGTCAATGGTTGGTGGCCAACTGAAGAATCTCACTGGTGGCTTAGGAGGAGAAGACAAAGGAGAAGGGGACAAATCTCCAGCAGAAGCCCAAGGAATGACAAAGGAAGAATATGAAGAGTATCAGAAGCAGCTGGTGGAAGAAAAGTAAGTGCATGGTATTGCATGAGAAAGTGTATAAATTTAATAAATACAGGAAGGGAGACCTCTTCTTCACTTCTTTTTTCATCTCTGATTTTCAGCATGTGTTGTGATAAATACAATCCTTGTGACATGTCATCAGGCTAGACATATTTCTTCAATTTGCTGCTCTCCAGGTGTTCTGACTTACAGTGTTGTCATATGGCTGGCTGAGAATGATGACATCATAGCTCAGAACACCTGACTGGCCATCCTGACGTAATGGTTGCCATGTTATATCTCTGAGATAGAAATGGGGGCATCCTTAAAAAAAAAAGAAACTTGATGACTTTGGTCAAGTTTCCCCATTATTTTATGCCCCAATATCTCCAGATACTCATGGTGTAGTCTTCTTTCAGTTCAATTCATCTTCTTGCAATTCGAAAATAATACAGTAAAACAGATTTTCATGATTGCAATGAAGAGTATAGTCTGTATTAACGATAGTCACATCATAAGCATCAATTGCTCAGAAATGAGGAATAATAATATCATCAATTAATATCAACTCCTCAAAACTATTCTTTGCTTCTGCTACCCTTCCCATGATGGAGGATGAAAACTGAGTTCCAATACATCTCACGGGGATAGTCTAGAAAAGTTTAGTTGTTGGTTGATGAGTGCATGGTAGCATCAGCATTATTGGATGAGAGTCCACTTCATTAATTGAACTCGACATGTCTTGTCACTATTAGTCTTCTGAATGCCGCCTTCACAGGCCAATGCTTGAGTGTCTCTGTGGAAGATTAATACGAAGGAGCAAGAGGACAAAACCCTTCACTCCTTTTTAATCAGAGTAATCAAATAAGATGTGATGACTTTGCTTTATTAATATAGCTCATTGTATAACAGCTCAGATTTAGACTTCTATCAGGTGGTTCAGGGCACATGACATTTATTGTCCAAAGGAACATACCAGGAAAGGAACCAGATACTCGGTCTGGATATGGATGTGGCTGTTGGCTCAAGTCTAACATGACTTATCGGTTTAGAGCGATGGAATCAGTGGGACGATGGGTCCATGCACAGAAATTGAAGATTTCTGATATTCTAGGCTGAACAAAATCACGAACTTGTTCCTCCAATCAGAAATTCTGATTCTGAGATCCATACCTTCCACACTAAATAAAACATGTAGGAATTCCAGGAGGGGAAAAAAGAAGCTACTTGAAAAGCTCAAAATCAGGATGGTTTTAGATGGATTCCAGCTAAACGTTGGAAGGGGCCGAGCTTACCATAAAAATAGAGTGAATTTGCGAGCTAAATTAAAAATAGCTCTCAGGAATATCTGTGCAGAAATAAATCCTTGGCTCTAAGCAGTTTTTATGCAAAGTTCGACCTTAAATCCTCTGCTTTCTAAGTGCAAATATAGGAATCCAGGGCTTTAGAATGGAGATTGCAGAAGCTGATATTTCATTTAAATGGAAGTTAAACAGGATCCTGCACCTGTTTTCTAATATGCAGAGGAGGAAACATAAAAAGGAAGACATTTGTTACAGAGAGCAGGGAACGTCGGTAATGTATTTTCAAAAACTCTCTAATCTTTTAATCCTCTTTTGCTTTCAAGAGATGGGATTGTTTTCTCAGGAAGAGGGGAAAAAAACCCATCACTGTGGATTTATTTATATTCTGAATTATTTCTAATTGGGAGGGGGGGGAGAAGGAACACAAACATTATTTAAAGCCGCTTTCGTGCATAATACATTGTTCTTCTTTGGAATTACTCACTGTCTGCACTCGGCTCTCAGAGTTTTATAATACCTTAACTATTCATCTTCACACCCCATCCCCTCCCGAGCTCCATCAGAGGTGAGTAAGCACCTCTGTCTGGCTTCTATTATCTTTGCAGAAAGCACAGAGGAGCTAGTCTGTATCCAAAAGATAGTCACTTAAGCTTAAAGGAAGATTAAAGATTTGGGATAAAGGTTCACTTGTTCTCTCTTGTGGAGAGAACTCTGGTTTCCAAAGAGTTTTGTGTTGAAGCAATTCGATAACAAGTTTTTCAGATGAATATATGAACATTGGAGGCATAGGGAACAAGCCCAGAAACATAAACACGGTGGTTAGAAATGCCCCTTAATCTCAGCTTTTTAGCTAAAGAGCTAAGAGAGGCCAAAGCCCTATTTCTTATCTTTGATCTATAACAAGAATTTAATTTAATAGACCAGTTCCTGCTTTGCTTGACTGTACTTAATTTTCCTCTCTATGGAGTCTGTCAGGGCTGTCCTAACTCTCGCACTTGTTTTAAGCTACGTCCCAGAATTATACAAGCGAAAGGTAAATTCATCTTTGTCCGATGCAGAAACTACAAAACTGCATTAACTTTGAAAGATGGTGTGACAGCTGGATCCAACAAGATTAGGAACAATCAGCCTGGGATGAAAGAAATCCATCACAGTCACAAGACTCACGTATGAATGGCTCAGTGCATGGAGAAATCACATACGAACAGGAAAAAGAATCACAAGAATTAAACCTCATTTCTATTATGTCCTAAAGTAGAGCTTGTGTTTTGCACTTTGCTGAATTTCTTCGTAGCAGTTTTTCTCAGTTTTTGCAAAAAGCATCAGAGAGGGCTACCCTTAAATCACTGCCTGTGAAGTGTCTAGTTTTAGCCATGGCTGGGCAGACAGATGGCTCCCCAGCTTCTGCCTAAATACCCTTCAACGAAGAGGGACCCAGGATTTCATTGGTCGGCCCTGCTGTCTAACAGCTTGTGTCATCTGCAGCTTTTGTTTAAATGTTTCCAGGAAGGAGAATTAATTGAGTCGTAGGACTTGGACTGAGAATTAGCTAGTTATGCCACTGAAAGGACATATGGAACCAATTAAGATTACTTTGATGTTGGGGCAGGGAGAGAATAGAGGAAATGAAAGCTCTTCTGTTTTATACATCCCTGGAAGACTAGAGGCAGGATCTTCTGCAGATCCTGGATTCACTTAACATGCTAATTTGGAGTACCAAATGAAGCCATTTTCTGGATTTGCCTAATATTTGCCTAGGAAATCCATCACATCAGTTCAGTGTGTAAAGGCAGACACAAACGCACACTTAATCAAGGGCATTAGGTTGCATGACTGCCAACTGCTGGATTTTTCTCCTGACTAAGTTGGGAATGTTGTGTGAACGAAGCCATTGGTTTCTTAACCCCTTGAATCAAAGCCAACCTAGTTGCAAGAGATTAAGGGAAGTTACAAGGATAATGACTAACATTGGGTCATTGTATGATAACAAAACAATAATAATGATCAGGAGTCTGCTAAACCTTTTTGACTAAGTTTATTAAAAAAATTCACTTACGGACTCGCTTCCTTTCTTCTTTACATCTAGCTAGCCTTGCTTTTTAGTTTTTCGTTGTTTTGTTCTACAAACTTGGGATTTTGTTCACCATTTCTAGGAAGGTTTGTCAGGGATGTGATCATCGTACCATGTACCATGCCTGGGGTGATGAATGAACCTCATGTGAGGTTAGGCTTTCTGGATTACATAATACAGAAACCGGTATTCCATCCTGGGCATAGATAATAAGAAATAATCCTTACTACAATATCAATAGAGCGGAGAGGATGTAAAATGATCCAACAAGCCCTTTTACGAGCAAGATTGGATTCCACATATTGCACATGCATGCACACACAGACACATATGCAGGCAGCATGCAACACAACAGTTCTACTTCAACAACAGTTGGATCTGAGTCGAGGACGAGGACAGGCAATTATTTCTCAGTAACTAAGCCAAGTTTTGTTGCTTAATTAATGTAACTTTGTCCCTGTCTTTTGATTAACTTCACACTGGCCTGGATAACAGCCTCCTTTGGGAAATCTTCCTGTTCCCATGTAGTTATCCTCTGGCAATTTTGGCCTAGCTGGCCAACTGGAGCACATTTGCTAATAATAGGGCCAAGCTATTTGCGGGACTGACTATCTTGCCGTCATTTTGGGAAGCCATGCTCCAGGTCTCCTCCATCAAGCAATGTCATCTTCTCGGAAACCGACATCCTGCCTCCTCTGTATCTGCCCTCCAGATACAGCCTTTCCTGAGGCTTTAAAAACCATATAACAGAACAGAAGCACAGAGTTGGAGGTCTTCTAGTCCAAGCCCCGATCAAGCAGAAAACCTATACTGTTTCAGACAAACAGCTGCCCATTTTCTTCTGAAAAACCTCCAGTGATGGAGCATCCACCATTTCTGGTGGCAAGCTGTTCCACTGGTTAAGTATTCCAACTGTCAGGAAATTTCTCCTTAGTCCTTGGTTGCTCCTCTCCTTGGTGAGTTTCCATGCATTGTTTCTTGTCCAGCCTTCAGATGCTTTGGAGAATAAGTTCATTGTGGCAGCCCCTCAAATTCTGGAAGACTGCTATCATCCACTCCTAGTCCTTCTTTGAATTAAACTAGACATACCCAATCCCTGCAACCGTTCATCATATATTTTAGCCTCCTAATAATCTTTGTTGCTCTTCTCCGCACTCCACACTCTGTCTCAACAACTTTTTAAAATCATGGTCACCAAAACCTGATGCAACTATTCCAACTGTGGTCTTACTGTTCAGACTTGACTGTTTTTCCTGGCTTTGAGGCCAGGAACATAGGTGAGTTCCACTGGTTAATATGTTGAGGTTATTCTTCAGTTGAATCCTGTGGATGCATTTAGAATTTAGCTTCTGTGAAGCTCATCTTGGGGTTCTACTTTACTTTATTTTATTGTCATTGCACCTCATACAACTAAATCAAATGCCACCTTCAGTCTACATTATAACTATAAAAATAAAACACAAACACACATCCTTCACATTCTATGCAATTGAATTAATATTGCACCACACAGTAGAATTCAATATACTGTAGTTACTAACCCTGTAAGTGCTGGGGATTGTACTTCAACAATATCTGGACAGCCATCAGCTTTCCTTACAAGGATTATTGGGATTATTGCCTTGCTATGAAAACATTGATTATAGTAGGAGAAGAGAAGGCCGAAGGGAGAGGGTGGAATTAAACGAGTCATCAGTTTATAATTCTTACCGTTGCCACAAATGATCCAAGTCTGTTTGGACAGATGAGCAGACCTATTCAGGGTTGAAATCAATTTCTTTCTCCTTGTGACTTTTGCAGGATGGAGCGTGATGCTGAGTTTGCCCAGAAGAAGGCTGAGCGTGCAACTCTGCGGACTCACTTCCGTGACAAATACAAACTGCCCAAGGTATGGAGTGAACCCTTCACAAATCTCAGTCTGGTTTCTTGAGGGAGCTTCTCTGCATTAGGGCTTGGGATTTTAAGACTTATGGACTTCAGTGCCCAGAATTGGAAGGAATTCTGGGAACTGAAGTCCACAAGTCTTAAAGTTCCCAAGGCTGGGGACCCCTGCCCTAACACAACTGTACCATAGTGAAACTTTGCACTTGAAGTGAAGAAGTGATGCTGTTTTATGCTACAGTAGAATAGGTTCCCAGCAGATATACGGAGATGGTAATTCTCTCCCTGCTCTTTATCCTACTCCCTCCCTCCTCCTATCTTTTAATAAGAGATGAATATTTGGGATTTTTATAGTTATTTATATTGTCCATAGGTTTTGTCTAGTTTTATATTTTTAATAGTGTAAGCTGCCCAGAGTTACCCTGTGGTAAGATGGAGTAAATTTAATAAATAAAATAAATAAATAACAAAATGGGTTATGGAAAATCCAGGCCAGATCCTGCAGAGATCACCAATTAACCCCCATTTTTTTGTTTAAAGTTGAGGCCACTTTTTCAACCTTGGCCACTCTGTAAAGATGTGTGGACTTCAACTCCCAGAATTCCCCAGTCAGCCAGTCACCCTAGTCATTCGTTTAGGGCCTAAACGAATGGTTGTAAGTCAAAACCTGCTCGCAATGATTCGAAGACACTGGATTCAATGTAATGATTTGAACTGAAGAATGAATTCCATCCGCTTGCTATTGAATCAGATCTTCAACCAGGAGCATTCGCAGTTCTCCTGTTTAGAAGTTTCTCACGATTACAATTCTCTCTCTTGGTTTCTTTCTTTTTTTTAATTTAATTCTGCCTGGGCTCTTCCGTGGCATTGTTTGCTGCTTGGCTCTGAGCCGGATATAACATCGTTTTAATTTGTACTGTAGAACACAAGAAGAAAGTCGTATTGCATGGTTTTAATTTATATCACAATGCACCCAAAATGTCCTTCTGAGGTACTCTGCAAATATTGGAAATAAGGAAACAGAAATAAACACAACTTCCCTGTTCCCCAAAGTGAGTTGGTGTGGGTGTCCTCTACCATCAGTTGAAGACAGAAAGAGGACAAGATCCTTACGCAGTGCTCTGCCTTACGAAGATGTCAGCCAGGGTAGATGCCACTTGCAATAGGAATACATTTGCTTTTTTTTTTTAGAAAGACAGTAGCAGAAGTCTCTGTAAGGGGAGAGTTAAAACCAAAATGGTGGCCCCCCAACAGCCATCAACACTCTGTCCCTTTGAAAAATGTGGGCCTTGGATATGGTCCAAAGGCCCCAAAGAGATAGACTTCTATTGCATAGAGATACTTAGTTAATCATCTTAGATACCCCCGAACCAATAGCATCTTTTCAATAGGGTGGATGCTGCTTGGGAATCCTGGACAAAAATGATGTAGAGGACACTCAAGGAAGTGTTTCTCAAGCTTGGCCATTGGAAGACCGGTGGATTTCAACTCCCAGAAGTCCCCAGTCATTGAAGGTCATAGAGTTGCCAAATTTGAGAAATATCGTCTTGGGAATGTTCATGGAGATTCTCAATCATCCTGGTCATAGTTCACTCAAAAAGTGCTTTTTTTAAAAAAACTAAAGGCAACTGGGTTGTTTTTTGAGGAGGAGGAAGATACAGATGTAAATACAGATTAACAGAGATGGAAGGGACCTTGTTGGTCATCTAGTCCAACCCCCTGCCCAAGCAGGAGACCGTACACCATGTCTGACAGATGGCAGTACAGTCTCTTCTTGAAAGCCTCCAGTGATGAAGCTCCCACAACTTCTGAAGGCAACTTCTGTTCAACTGGTTGATTTTTCTCCCTGTCAGAAAATTCCTCCTTATTTCCAGGTTGAATCTCTCCTTGTTCAGTTTTCATCCATCATTCCTTGTCTGGCCTTTGGGTGCCTTGGATAAAATGCCTTGCTTTTTATCCAAGTAGCTTCATCAGTTGAGATTGGATGGTGAGGAGATGGAAGGATAGACTATCCAGTCACAACCGAAGCTTCTTGGCTAAGAAGCAAAATGGATCCTAGGAAATCCTTCTGGCTGAACTGAACTGGTGATTTATTCCAGTTGAAACCAATTGCATTTTGGGGGCTACTCAATGGGTTAGATGAAGATGATGTTGAGCATAGTTGGGCCATCCAGAGATTAGCCATGAATCGCCACATATTCAATTGTCTCCACTGGAATCCTTTCCATTTGAATCTAAAATCCAATATTCTACTCATTTACTGATATATTTTTTTAAGAACAGACATAATTAGGACAATCCAATTATGTTCATAATTCCGCTCCTAACTGGCCCTGTTCAAATCAATGGAGCTTATGATGAACGCAGTTTGTTTCCACTCTATTTGTTTCGCTAACTGTATTTATTGGGGGTTTGGCCCCAGGCTGAAATCTGACATAATGGCCTATTTTTATACCTGGCATTTAGTTATTCGTCTATAATCCTATACCAGACATTTGCAAGCGTCTCTTACATCAGGGAGAATATGGTATGTTTTTTATGTGTTGGTTGGGTCCTTGTTCTAAAGTGGCACCAGGCTCGATCAGATCATGGAACTGGCCCACTTCCGAATTTGCACAGGGCCCCAAGCCAGAGAGAAGGTTAAGCCAAATCAATTTGTCTGTTTGTATGAATGCTGCCATGAAAACTTTTAGCTGACCTGGTTAACACGACAATGTGAATGCAGCTAATAGGATGATCAATAGACCTTCCAGTTTCCCAAAATCAGAATAATCTAAATATGAAGATACTGGGTTGAAATGGTATATATAGGATCTTCTTAGGCAGGGGGTTGGACTAGTTTACCTCCAAGGTCCCTTACAATTCTGATATTCCCTGTTCTGTGTTCTAAATCTGATTCTGAACCTCATGTTCCTCCTTCAAGGTGCTTTCAAATTTATTTGTTAGTAGAGGTAAAGCTACTCTCAAGCTAAGGTTAATTCTTGGGGAATTCACAGATTCCTACATGTATTTTTCTTGACAAGCCTAGCGAAGTAGTTACTGTCATTACTGAAGTTTTGTGGAAAGAGAGGAAATTTCTTATCCAACCCATTGTCCAAGGATTCCCTGCTGGTCTCATCCAAATACAACCAAGGCCAACCCTGCTTAGCTTTGGACTCCAAACCTACTCAGAAATCTATAGGTAGCCTTCAACATACAACTGTTTGTTTAGTGGCCAAAGTTATGACAGGTGACTTAAAACTGGTCCTTGCACTTACGACCATCGCAACATCTCTGTGGTCATGTGATCAAAAATGGGGTGGCCCATATTTATGATGGTTGCCGCTTGCAACCCTTCCCAGCCAGCTGCTGACCAGCAAAGTCAACACAGGAACCTGGGTTTGCTTCATGATGGCTTGATTCACTCAATGACTGCAGAGATTCACATGGCAGAAAAGGTTGTAAAATTAGACATGGCTCATGCAATGACTGTGTTGCTCAATGGGAGATGTTTTGGTCTCAATTACGGTCGTAAGTTGAGATCTACCAAAAGTGCCTCTTGCTGAGACTTACCGATTAAATTTTCCCCACCTGAGTCGGAAGCAATAGCAATAGCACTAGATTTATATACCACTTCACAGTGCTTTCCAGCCCTCTCTAAGCAGTTTACAGAGTCAGCCTCTTGCCCTCAACAATCTGGGTCCTCATTTTATCGAACTGGAAGGCTGAGTCAACCTTGAGCCGGTCAGGATCGAACTCCTGGCAGTGAGCAGTGTTAGCCTGCAATGCTGCATTCTAACCACTGGGAGGGAGGGAGGGAGGGAGGAAGGAAGGACGGAAGGAAGGAAGGAAGGAAGGAAAGAAGGGCACTATCAATTGCACTTAGACTTACATGCCACTTCATGGTGCTTTCCAGCCCTCTCTATGGCCCCCAACAATCTGGGTCCTCATTTTACTGACTTTGAAAGGATGGAAGGCTGAGTCAACCTTGAGCCTGGTGAGATTCAAACTGCCAAATTGCAGGCAGTCCACGGAAGTAGCCTGAAGTATCGCCCTCTGACCACTGCGCCACCGCAGCTCATCAATTAATCCTCTTTTCTCTAGAACGAAACCGACGACAACCAGATCCAACTCGCCGGGGGTGACGTGGAGCTGCCTAAGGAGCTGGCCAAGATGATAGAACAAGACAACGAGGAAGAAGAGGAGAAGGACTCTGTTATCGGACAGCTGACCAACATCCAGAACCTAGACCTAGATTCCTTGAAGGACAAAGCCCAAGCCACCATAGACGACCTGAAGCAGTCAGCTGAGAAATGCACCGTCATGTGACTCCATGCTGCCTCTTGATCCCAGTTGGTCAACTTGGGACCCGTGTGAGTGGGGTGGGGTGGTCTGTGTGGGGGCAAGGCTGACCCTAGTCGATGAGAAAAGACCCAACAGATGCCCTATGAGTTTGTCTTCCTTGTGTGCGCGCGTGTGTGTGAGCTGAGTATTTTCTTTGCAGCCCAAATCTTCTCCCTTGTAACGTATTTTCCTCCTTCCATCCTTCTTCAGTGAACATGAGGCGTGTGTACCTGCCTCAGGTTAGAACCATCAGTTGTCTGACCCTCTCCCTCTTCACTTATCATGGTCCACCTTGAAGTGCTACCTCTCTTCCACCTTCTCCCTTTCCTCATACATCTAGACAGTCTATCTTCCATCAACCTTTTGATGGGGAAGGATAAGAGCCATTTACTCTCCTGGGAGTTGTCCTGGTTGTGTACTGAAATGAATGTGCACCACACACGCACAAACACAAACACAAACACAAACACACACACACACACCTCTTTACAGAAACACAATTTGAAGAGGGCACTGAAGAAGCAAAGGAATCCTGGCCAAGGGAGGTTCCGAGTCTTGTAAATTGCAAGAGAAAATTCCACCCTCCCTCCTCCCCCATAGATCCCTACTATGAGTCAGAACTTCCAGAACCTCCAAAAACCCAGCTCCATGGTCCCCCATTTTCCAGGTGGAGGAAAACACAGCTTGGGCCTCTCATTCTACCCCTGAAGCCATACAAGGATGAAAGTTCTTTGGTTGGTGCTTAATCAACCATAATCCCGTAGGCGTTTTTGTGCTCTGTTTCAGTGTCTAACAATACATCCTGGGACCTCTCACTGTCATGTTTTCAACAACTAGCGGGAAGGGTATAATTACCTGTGTAACAAACGTGGCAATCTTTATGTTGTAACGTGACTATGCAGTATTTTTTGACCCTCGACCTTCAATGCTTCCCTTCTCTTTTTTCCATGGTACTGTTCGATTTGGTGGAATAAAGACCAAGCTTCTATGCATTCCCTTGTCCTGTGGTTCCCTTGCAGAAAAGATGTTGCGTTATCTGGAGTCTAAACACGGGCTGTTTCTTCTCTTAAGGGCTAAGACAATGGCACCATCAGGGCATATTAACGAAGAGTTACACCCACAAAGACACAAATAAAGAGGCTTAGCAATCTTGGGGAATCACAGAATTGAGCACAGGCCCTACATCACAATTGTGCAATTTCTGCAGTTGCCCTAATTAAATCATGAGCCTCGAGCTTCAAAAACTTCAAAGGATTTATTAGGAGCGAACATGTTGGCATGACCTGTATGAAGCCGATTCTGAAGCACATCATTTGTCTCCTATGACCCTGTTTTGCCCCCCTCACCCCTCTGGGTGTATCATAATTAATATTCTCCAACGAAACACGTTCATAGCTGAGAGTCATCAATCACATTCTCCAATGAGGGATTTTTCCCCAGGGAGAAACACAGGTAGCTTAGTTACAATCTTTGCAAGATAAGAATGGAATGCACTTTTGGTTTTAAACTGCCACTCTGCTCCTTCAAATTTCTTTCCCCTCCCTCTGTTCATTGCAAGTCCAAAGCAGGCATAGAAATGTTTGATGAATGGCTTCTGGCTCTTCTTTGGTGCTAATGAGTTGGTTGTCAACAAAAGTTCATTTCACAGTCCTCTGAGAATGCCTCCCTTGCTTAGCACTACTAAACACAGAACGAAAAATTCAGATATGTCCTGAAAATGACGATTAAGTCAACAGAAGGTTTCTAAAACAGCTGCAAGCCTTCCCAAGCAAGAGATGATTAACAATCCAGAGGGGAAAAGATGAAAGCAGAGTGGGGGGAAAAATGATGTGAAATCAGGTCTATATATCAGCTTCTTATAGAGAGTCAGCTTGTTTGGGGTGTTTAAGGCACCAAGCTAAAAACTGGGAGACTGTGAATCCTAGTCCTGCTTTAAGGCACTGAGCCAGCTGGATGACCTTGGGCCAGTCACCCTCCCTCAGCCCTAGGAAGGAGGCCAAAAAAAAAAAAAAAAACCATCCACAGAATCAAACACAATTGAACAGCAGGGGAAAAAACTCAGCTTACAATCTCAGATGCATATCAAAGTTAGCAGATTCCCCATCTATCAAGGGATCTCTGTGTTTTACAAAGAATGAAAATAGTCTAAACATTAGCAGCTGGCTTTGATATTCCCAACGATGGGTGGTGGGGAATCTATTTTATTTCCTTCTGCTTTTCCTAGCAAGGATTGGAAAAAATCCTTGACCCAGCCCAGCACCCTTATAGATTCCGTTCGCAAAGAGGGAAATCTTGTAATACATTATTTAAGATTAATCTGGACTCAATAGGATTTTTTAAAAAAATTTTTTTTAAAAAAGCAACCTTATGTCTTATTTCCACCCCCCTCTCAACGCTTTAATCTTGCTCGAGGAAATATTTTTGGAAACTCCAAGATTGCAGAGATTCTCTTGTAAGCCTGGAGTTGACCTAATAAAAGACAAATCTGGGGATTTTTTTTTTTTTAAATTGTGTGTATCTTTCTCATGATCAACTCAGCTGCCTTGGCTTTGCATTTTGTACAAGCAGTGCAGAAGACCTGAGGGATCTTGCAAATTGCCTGCTGCTCTAAAAATAAAGGTGATACCACTTCCTGATATGAATCACTCCCAGAACTAGCGACGGAACAAACTTGATCTTTTATTTTTCATGATCTTTTTTTTTTTTTCCCTTCCCTGCACCGGTCCAGATAAACGAACTGTGAGCCTCTTTTTAACATCATTCCTTCCTCCCACGAAATTGCTTTGAGACCTCATCAGCCTCACGAAAAGAATTGAGGCTCAAACGCAAATCTTACAGCAAAGGATCTGGGATTGGGAATTGGCTATGATATATATGAAAGGGACAATTCATTTTTTATTTTTGTTGTACACAAATAAGTGTTGCACCTGATGATGGACTCTTGACGAATGTATCTTTTCTTTGATGTACACTGAGAGCATTTGCACCAAGAGAAATTCCTTGTGTGTCCAAGCACACGGTCAATAAAGAATTATTCTATTTTTATTTTTTGGAAGCAATTGATATTAGTCTCCTTTTGGAATCTTAATTGAGCTTCTTACTTTTGCATAACTCTGCATGTTGGGGCTGTCAAAACAAGCTGGCAAGAGTTTTTAAATGAATTGTTTTGGAGTTTTGTTTTGTTTTTTTCCAACCGAGGGAGATTTTTTTTTTAAAAAAAAAGGTAGCTAAAAATACTCCAGGCAGCCTCTTCTAGTCCTGACATACATTTTTTATTGGTCTGTTTTTAAAGATCATTCTCAAGTGACATCTGCAGAGTGAAAAAGCATCTCATTGCAAGGGTTGATGAGTGATAGAGAGCTCTTTCAAGGGAATGGCGAATCGGAAGGAATTCAAAGAAGTAACAGACATTTTCCAAAACTGAATTATACCCAGGAAAAGGTTACCTGCTTTGATACCTGGTGGCTAGGTTTGGGTGACACGAATAATCCCATCGTCTACGGCGCCGTTTATTTTTTTAAAAATATTATATGTTGCTTAAATTAATCACCCTGTTGGAAGAAATATCCTTCTGGGTTCAGTGTTCCAAGTGGGGAAAAAGACACTGGAAACATGGAAGTTGTTTGGAAAGGTGGTTTAATGGTGGACAGGACCACATGTCGTGGAGCTCCAAAGTGAAAAGGACGATCACATGCTTCAAGATGTTGGGTGAAGGAAAAGAAGGGCCAAGATGCTGAGAGACCCTTAGTTTTATAGCCTCTGTTGGGTCCCACTGTAGCGTTTCCTGTTCTTGTGTAAGAAACATATATCCCAATGGCTGTCAGGCTCCCAGGGGGCAAGAGTCTTAGCTAACTTTGTAGGCTTTGTCTGGACCGCATGGCTTCACCTGAGTGCTGGCTGATGCAATCTTCCCAGGACAGGTGGTGAGATGAGTAGAGGCCTTTGTTATGTAGAATACTCTGGCCCAGGCCTTAAGGGCCCGCCCATTAACAAAGGTGTGTGTGTGTGTGGGGGGGTGAGTTTCTGCCTCTCTGAGTTTCTACTTTTCTTTTTAGGGGAAATATTCTGCCTTTTTAATATTTCCTAGGATATTTCATTTTCTTAGGAGAGGAGTGGGTGCTAACTTCCAAAAATACCATCTACCGTTCATCTCTATCTCAGAAACACGAAGAGATTATTAACTCCTCGTAAGCAGCGCACACATCTTGGTTAACAGGAAAAGGCTCAAGTAAATGTTCCCTTAGTGGTTGCCATTAAATTAACAGTGTTAAGAAGGGTATATAATATACCCACTCTACTATTTGGCCCAGTTCAGTGTTTTCCTATGAGTTGCACCAATGTTAAGCAAAGGGCATCGTTTACAAACATTTTACCAGTGTTTATACCAGAGAGTGAGAACAATTAACCAGTGGAACTACTAAGTTGTGAATTCTCCAACACTGGAAGTTTTTAAGAAGATATTGGACAACCATTTGTTTGAAATGGTATATTTTTCCTGCCTAGGCAGGGGTTGGACTAGAAGACCTCCAAGGTCCCTTCCAACTCTGTTATTCTGTTATGGTAGAGGGAAAGATAGGCATGTTGACTTCTGGAGAAGTTGCACCGAGACAAATTCCTTGTGTGTCCAATTACACTTGGCCAATAAATAATTCTATTATATTCTGTTCTATTCTATTCTAAATTTATTCTATTCTATTCTGTTCTGTTCTGTTCTATTCTGTTCTATTCTAAATTCTATTCTATTCTAAATTCTATTCTATTCTATTCTACTCTATTGACGTCAGAACTTTGATCACTAAACAAACTGTATATGTTGTATTACATGATTAGATATATGTTGTATTATAAGTGATATACAATATATTTTCCTACATCAGCCAGAATTTGTCCAGACTATGTATAAAGTTGGTTTTTAGTGCCATAGGATTTATAGTGTTTTTAACCGAGAGCTGACCGGAATCATGCTTGATCTGGCATGGGGTGGCCATATAAATTTAAACCAAACAAATAATGAAAATGTTTTTAGCCTAGTCTGAGGATGACCAACTTCTCCCTCTATAGAATGATTGGAGTATTTAATTGGGCAATCAATGCATTGTGAATTAAGTCTCTATTGTACGAAAGAACATCAAATACAACAATCCTGTTAATAACAGGATCTACACAAAGACCAGAAGGCCAGGAAAGCATTTTAATGAGCTCTAATAAAGTTTTGACTTTTTTTTTTTAAAAAAAACAACAACAGTCATTTCCTCCTCTCCCCCTTTCTTCATTTCCTTTCTTTGGCATCCAACCGTTTCTTTAAAGACCAGATGCTTTTTATTCACAAAACAGTACTCCTAATAGCTTGAATGAAACCAATGCCGTTCATTAGTGGCCATTCTTGACAGAGGGAGAAAAAAAAAAAGTGGGTTAAACCAGCTGTTTGGCACGGGAGGCGAGGAGTGTGGCCGAGGACAGCCAGGTGCCAAAAATGGACTTGGACATCGAGTGATGAAAGGACTCAAAATCCTTTGCTCTCAACACATGGGGACTTTAGCCTCCCTGGGGGGGTGAGAATCCTTAATTTGGTGGGTTTCTAATTCTTCCTCCTGTTTTTTTTTTTCCTCCTGGATGGTGATTCCCGTGGGGTCCTTTCCCCCCCACCCCACTCCAAGTTCTTGAGGCTCTTCTCTTCCCAAACTTCTTTTCACCCCTCCTGTTTCTGTTTGCTCCCCCTCAACCCTTCTGACAACTTTGATGCGGAGACCATGTGAGGCTGGCTTGGTTTATTTTAGGAGCCCACATGACCTCTGGTTGTAAGAAAAGGAAGGCGGCATGCATCAGTCTGGAAAAGGAATCTGCCCCACGGAGGCTTCCGAGATAACAGATAATCAGAGTTGGAAAGGGACCTTGTAGGCCATCTAGTCTAACCTCCCCAACTAAGCAGGAGATTCTGCACCATTTCACAGATTAACAGCGTTGGAAGGGACCTGGTAATAGAGGTGGTATTTCAGCCGGTTCTGACCAGCTCTGGAGAACCAGTAGCGGAAATTTTGAGTCGTTCAGAGAACCGGCCAATGCCACCTCTGACGGGCCTCACCAACCCCATCTCTTCTTCTCTGCCTGCCATTGAATCCCAGCTGATCGGCTGGGTCTTCTTTGGTTGCCCTGCACAGGAGAATGGAGCTGGAAAGCAGGTGAGTGGCGTGGGGAGGGAAGGGGGATTTTGCAGTATATCCTTCCCCTTGGTGGCCACATCCACAGAACCGGTAGTAAAAAAAAAAAATTGAATCCCACCACTGCCTTGTAAGTCATCAAGTCCAACCCCCCCTGCCCATGCGGGAGACCCTACACCATTTCTGACAGATGGCAGTCCAATCTCAGATAACAGATAATCAGAATTGGAAGGGACCTTGTAGGTCATCTAGTCCAACCCCCCTGCCCATGCGGGAGACCCTACACCATTTCTGACAGATGGGAGACCAATCTCTTCTTGAAAGTCTCAAGTGATGATGCTCCCACAACTTCCGAGGTGCTTGCTCTCTTGTTCTCCCTCTTTCTTTTTCTCTCTCAAGTGGGGTGGCCTGATCGGATTAACATAGAATAACAAGAATTGGAGGTAAAGTACCTATATAGACTGGGTGAAACCAGGCTCAATAGCAGGAACTGCGAGAGGGATCTTGGGAGTCTTAGTGGACAACCAGCTAAATAGGAGCCAGCCGTATACAGCGGCAGCAGCCAAAAAAGCCAACGCAATCCTAGGTTGCATTAACAGAGGGATACGATCAAGTGAAGTACTAATACCATTGTATAAGGCCTTAGTAAGGCCACACCTAGAGTACCGTTTTTGGTCACCAGACTATAAAAAAGATGTTCTGATGATGTTACCTAGTTGGGTCATGAAACGTCTGCAAGAAAACAGCCAAGCTCAGGGAGCATCAAGGACCCTTCAGAAGTAGAATTTGGATCCTGACTCCCTGGGAATCACAATGCTGTGTTCCCTCCCCGCCACATACAAAGTGTGATTGCACTTGGAAGACAATTTTGCAGCCTGGCAAATCCCCCCCACCCCCGGTGGATGGTGGGATGGGGTGGGGGGAAGGGAGGAAACCGCCCAAAACTTTTAACTGTATCTCAGGTCAAGAATCTGAGAAAATTCACCCAGTTTTCTCCTGCTTCATGCAAGTTTTTCAAATCCCTGACTGCCAGAAGCAGAGCCGCAAATGTTGGAGACCCAGCTGTCCCTTTCCAGCCGCAGGAGAAGCTGTTCTTTTCAGTCGTAACATTCAGATAATCAAGGAGGGTGACAGCTAAATGGCCTCTGAAAAGTTCAGCTCCAATTGTAACTGGAGAAGGAAACGTGGCAGGAAAGGATTCCGTTTCCGCCCCTTGTCCCAAAACAGAAAGACTTAATTTCACCTTGTCCATTTCATTATCCTTTGCTTCAGTTATGGAATGGGAACAAACACACATTATAATTCCAAGAGATTACGTATGATAGAGAAAGAGAGAGAGAGAGAAAGAATTAGAAAAAGACAAAGAGAAAGAGAGAGAAAGAGGGAAAGAGAAAGAATTAGAAAAAGAGAGACAGAGAGTTGCATCGTTTTGTATGATTTAGGGATGGTACTAAATGCTGAAGGTGCACAGAAGACTGTTCCCTTCCCACCAAAGGGGTCCCTATTTTTCTGCTTGCATTTTTTATATGCTTTCGAATTGCTAAGTTGGCAGAAGGTGGGACAAGTAAAGGGAGCTTGCTCGGTTACGCAGCACTAGGGATTCGAACCACCAAACTGCTAACCTTTTCGATCGACAAGCTCTGCATCTTAGCCACTGAGCCACCGCTTCCCTTTCTGGTAGTCAAAGAATATAACTCTTCAGGCAGCCCCTGGCTGCTCTGGTCTGTCTGAGAATAGAAGTGGCTTCCTCAAAGCTCCCTTGATCCCAGGACTGACAAACCCTGAATCCCCAGTAAACAAGCCGAGAAAAAAAACACAAAAGAGCGAATGTGTTGCAGGTTTCTCCTGGGCAAGCACAAAGCAGCGATTGAAGTCTACAACGACGCAGCTCAACACAACGAGAAGGACTGGGTATGTGTGAAGCTCTTCTTATTTCAAAAGAGGATGGTCAGGATTGGACATGGACAAATCAGCCAAGGCCAGATTTATTCACATATTTGTTTCTTCTTTAAATGAGTAGTAAGGTAAAGGCCCACGGAGCTATTTTTCAACTTGCATTTTTTTACATGCTTTTGAACTGCTAGGTTGGCAGAAGGGACAAGGAACAGGAGCTCACTCTATTATGTGGCACTAGGGATTCGAACCGCCAAACTGCTGACCTTTCTGATCAACAAGCTCAGCGTCTTAGCCCCTGAGCCACCACGTCCCTTTGGCAGGTGACAAATACAGCTGTTGAACCGTCCATGACAGAGTGGAGCATAAATGGCGGGAAGGAAAAAAACAGGTAGTTTTTGCATTATTGAGACACAATCCATCTTCTATGTCTTCATCTGTTTGGACTAAATCGGTTTAAACATCCAAATTCAAATTTTCTGACGGTGAGAACCAAAGCTTGCCTTCTGGAGTTGTGGAGGCTCCATTGCTGGAGATATTTTTAGGAAAAAAAAAATTGGACAGCCATTTATCCAGGATGATATAAAAGTCTCCTGTCTTGGGCAGAGGGTTGGTCTAAAAGACCTCTAAAGTCCCTTCCAGCCCTAGGATTTTATTACACAGACCTTCTGAGCTGCTTCAAACCTCCAGATCAAACAGGAGCCAGTTTCTGAATGGATTCAAAATTGCAAACCAGGAAAGCAGCAGCACGGGTGACGCGGGAGTAAGGCTGCAAGGTGATCAAAGCCAGCTGAGAAACCAGAGTTCTTTGCAGGAAGCAAAGAAGTTTTTGCACTCAAGCCTCGTGGGTGTTCAGAATATCTTGGTTGGTGTTTGGAAACTCTTTGTGTTTGAAATATTTCTTAGTAACTTTATCTCATGTTCTTGGCAGCCTTGCGCCGCCTTGGAAAGCCTCGTTTTGATCAGAGACAATTAGTTTGAAACAGCCTTTTAACCAGGAAGGAACGGAATTCGTAAAGAATCATTAAAAGGTTTTGCTGTTACCGGCGTTTCGTGTTTGTTTCCTTGGAACAAGGTTTGGGTCAGAACAATGGAAAATAAAAGAACAAACTCTCGCACAGGTGTTAGAAAATAGTTTATGAAGACATTTCTCTACAAGATTCTCCATCTTTCTTCAGTCATAATACACAGGAGAACCATCCCGGCACCACCCAATTGTAAACATTGTGTACTACTGTATACGCTACGCAACTTCAACATAAGTTACCCTGAGCTTATTCCCTGCTTGTTAAGTGCTTGATACAGCCTCTACTCACTTCAATTCAGTTTTGCCAACTGGAAAAGATAAAACAGGGCGTACGAAGATCGACTGTCTACATAACCTCAAGGTTCCCCAGAGTTTGCTCCATCTGTCTGAATCTGCAGAGGGATGCAGCTCTGGGCCAGCAACTCTTAGTCCCCCCAAAATGGGGTGTAAATTTGGATTGTCCACGGCTCTCGTAAGGGAGCTCCCAGGTGATGGATCACTGTAAAGTACATGCTGAAAAGGGGGAGAAAAGGAAGGAAGCAATTTAGATTAAACCTGAAATGAAATCGTTTAAAAAAACAAACAAACAAAAAAAAAACAGGTCAACAATGCGAATTTCAGATTAGTTTTAGCAAGTTTTAAAGCTGGCATTCTAAATGGCTGGCTCTGAATTGACCTCTTCTGGCATCAGCCTGAATCAGTTGCTAAGTTTTCTTGGTGAGATTATTTGGAAGTGGTTCCACGTCTTCTTCGCTCTAAGGCAGCGAGAGAGGGAGCAGACTAAAGTCACCCAGGGTGCCTATGTACTTATGGCAGGACTAGAACTCAGGGTCTCTTGGTTTCTAGCCAGGTGCCTCCACTACTACACTGGCTTGGTTCTCTACGTTAACTAGTTTGTTAGTGCTGACAAGCAGGGGAGGGCAGGGAAGGGTGGAAGAAAGGGGCATGGAGAGGTGTGGTGAGAATGGGAAGGAAGGAAGGAAGGAAGGAAGGCAGGAAGGAAAGAAGGAAGGAAAGGAAGGAAGGAAGGAAGGAAGGCAGGAAGGGAAGGAAAGGAAGGAAGGAAAGGAAAGAAGGCAGGAAAGGAAGGAAGGAAGGAAGGAAGGCAGGAAGGAAGGAAGGAAGGAAGGCAGGAAAGGAAGGAGGGAAGGGTGGAAGAAAGGGGCATGGAGAGGTGTGGTGAGAATGGGAAGGAAGGAAGGAAGGAAGGAAGGCAGGAAGGAAAGAAGGAAGGAAAGGAAGGAAGGAAGGAAGGCAGGAAGGGAAGGAAAGGAAGGAAGGAAAGGAAAGAAGGCAGGAAAGGAAGGAAGGAAGGAAGGAAGGAAGGAAGGAAGGAAGGAAGGAAGGAAGGAAGGAAGGAAGGAAGGAAGGAAGGAAGGGAAGGAAGGAAGGAAAGAAGGCAGGAAAGGAAGGAGGGAAGGGTGGAAGAAAGGGGCATGGAGAGGTGTGATGAGAATGGGAAGGAAGGAAGGAAAGGAAGGAAGGAAGGGAGGAAAGGAAGGAAGACAGGAAGGGAAGGGAGGAAGGCAGGCAGAAAGGAAGGAAGGAAACAGAAGGGGAAGGGACCAGACTTACAGTTCCTCACAGAATCCGAAAGGCCCCCATTTCCGAGAGATTCCGCTTCCCACTGCGATTCCTTGATCTGCAAGGAAAAAGAGATCTGGGCTCCCCAGTTTTCAGCTCCCACCCACTTTTCCTCGGCTTCGACTTCTGGGCAGCCACCCGTACCGCCGCACCTATTTTCCCCATCACCTCTGCTCCATGCTTTGTACCGTCTCCTCCTTGGCAGGTCAACGGAGGGCAGCTCTTCCCTCCCCCCCCCCCCGCCTTCCCCCCAAAATACCTTGATCTGTTCTTTCAGATACTCAGCTCGGCTCATCAGCATCTCGATCTGCCAAGGCAAAACACGTTTCGGCCATTTCCCTTTTTTCTCATGGACCGTTAATCCTTTTGAGAATGGGGACCGTGGGAAGGGCCCTCGGATCATCCTCGGCCCATCAATCCTTAGGGACATCAGAGGACCAACCTCTGGGTCCATCAAGTCAGGCCTGTCCATTCTCCACGGCCAAGGAGCCCTCGGGAAGCCCATCAGCCTGGGCCCGGAAGCCATTTGAAACTCTTCCATTACTAAACACATCCTGGTGTCTGGGGTGTGTTTGTGTGTGTGTGTGTCAATCCTCTAGGTGTCAACTCATAAAAATTTTCTATGGTCTTTTGAGAGTTGCCAACAGAAAGCGGGGGAGGGAGAAAGGGGTTTGAAAGGGCAGTGCGGCCGCTTGGAAATCCAAAGTGCATTCTATACATAGTTTTTTTTCAGAGACTGTAACGAGGTGCACTGAAGTTTCCGCCCTGCGAAATATCTAACTGGAGAGCATGACTGACGACTCTGGGCTAGGGAGGTGTCCCATTGGAGAATATACCTCAGTGTGTAGTAATTCCCGTCTCCTTCCTGCAGGTTCCGCTGGATTTAAGAAAAAAAGAGAAAAAGGAGATGTTTGAGGAGACGGCTAGCTTCGTTCCCTTTCCTCTGGTCCATCAAGAGGTCTTCCTCCCCCCTCTGCCCTTTACGTCTCCCAGGGTCCGAGGCCCTGAAATCAGGCCTTGTTTGGGAACAGAAGGGACCCCCTGACCATCTCCAGCCCTTTTCTCCTGTCCTCCAGCCTCCTCCTGGCATCGCACTGCAAACCTGCCACTCACCAGACAGCATCAGCAGCAATTCGCCCAAGCTCTGCTGATACAGCTCCAGTGTTTCGCTGTCCTCCTTTCCTTCTTCTTCCTGGAGACGAGAGAGAGAGAGAGAGAGAGAGAGAGAGAAGGAGGAGAGAGGGAGGGGGAGAGGGAGGGGGAGAGGAGAAGAAGGGAGAGGAGAAAGAGAAAGAAGGAGGGAGGGAGAGAGACAGAGAGGGAGAGAGGAGAAAGAGAGAAAGAAAGGGAAAGAAGAGAGAGAGAGAGAGGAAGAGGGAGGGAGAGGAGGAGGAGAAAGGGAGGAGAGAGGGGGAGGGAAGGGAGAAGAGAGGGAGAGAGGAGAAAGAGAAAGAAGGAAGGAGGGAGGGAGAGAGACAGGGATGGGACTTTCTTTCTTTCTTTCTTTCTTTCTTTCTTTCTTTCTTTCTTTCTTTCTTTCTTTCTTTCTTTTCCCTTTCCTTCCTTTCTTTTTCTTTTTCCCTTTTCTTTCTTTCTTTCTTTCTTTCTTTCTTTCTTTCTTTCTTTCTTTCTTTCTTTCTTTCTTTCTTTTTCTCTTTCCTTTCCTCTCCTTCTCTCTCTCTGTCTCTCTTTCTTTCTTTCTTTCTCTTTCCTTCCTTCCTTCCTTCCCTCCCTCCCTCCCTCCCTCCTTGACGCCCCTTCATTCACTGGAGGTTTCTAAGAAGAGACTGGACAGCCATTTGTCTGAAAGGGTGCAGGGTCTCCTGCCTGAGCAGCGGGTTGGACTGGATGACCTCCAAGGTCCCTTCCACCTCTGTTATTCTGTTCAATCTCCCACAGCTTGGCCCCCGAACCCCAGAAGTCACAGCCCTTGGGAGCACAGCAGCTCATTCCTGCCTTCGAGCCCAGAGTCCCTGTGTGCTCCCGGGTTCAACCCAGTCCACCCTCCCCATCTCCCCTGGCGGCTGACCTTGGCCAAGGCAGCCGATGCTACGTCCAGAGCAGCGGAAAGGCGAGGTTTGTTCTTGGACATCTCTGAACATAAAAGAAGAAAAAAGGTTTGCAGCCGAGTAACAGCAATAGCAAGATCACTTAAGATTTACACCACCGCTTCACAGTGTTTTAGGGCACCTCTCCAAGCAGTTTACAGAGTCAGCCTGTTGCCCCCAACAATCTGGGTCCTCATTTTACCCACCCCGGAAGGATGAAAGGCTGAGCCAACCTGGAGCTGGTTAGGGTTGAATTCCAGGTTGTTGGCAGAGTTAGCGTGCAATGCTAACCACTGAGCCACATGGCTCTTCCTTCCTTCCTTCCTTCCTTCCTTCCTTCCTTCCTTCCTTCCTTCCGTTCTTTTCCTTATTTCCCTTCCTTCCTTCCCTTCCTTTTTTCTCCTTCCTTCCTTTACTTTTCCTTATTTCCCTTCCTTCCTTTCTTCCTTCCCTTCTCCTTCCTTTCCTTATTTCCCTTCCTGCCCTTCTCTTTCCTTTCTTCCCTTCACCTTCCTTCCTTCTTTCTTTCCTTCCCTCCCTCCATTCTTTTCCTTATTTTTCTTCCTTTCTTCCCTTCCTTTCTTCTTCCTTCCTTTCCTTCCTTCCCTCCCTTCTTTTCCTTATTTCCCTTCCTGCCCTTCTCCTTCCTTCCTTCCTTCCCTCCTTCCCTTCACCTTCCTTCCCTCCCTTCTTTTCCTTATTTCCCTTCCTGCCCTTCTCCTTCCTTCCCTCCTTCCCTTCACCTTCCTTCCCTCCCTTCTTTTCCTTATTTCTCTTCCTTCCTTCCCTTCTTCTTCCTTCCTTCCTTCCTTCCTTCCTTCCTTCCTTCCTTCCTTCCTTCCTTCCTTCCTTCCTTCCTTCCCTCCCTTCGTTCCCTTGCCTTCTCCTTCCTTCCTTCCTTCCCTCCCTCCCTACTTAGCAATAGCACTTAGACTTATATTTCACTTCACAGTGCTTCACAGTCCTTTTAAGCAGTTTACAGAGTCAACTTCTTGCCCCTGACAATCTGGATCCTCATCTGACCAACCTCGGAAGGATGCAAGGCTGAGTCAACTTTGAGCTGGTCAGGATCGAACTGCTGGCAGCCGGCAGTCAGCAGAATTAGCTGCCTTGTAACCAAAGAAGCAAATAAACATAAGAGGAAGTTCCCAGAGGTTCGGGTGGGAAGAGCTTAGGGGCTGGTTTTCATATAGAGGTAGTCCTTGACTTACGACTGGAATTTCCATTGCTAAACAAGGCAATTGTTAAATGTCCCACACTTGATTTTACAACCTTTTTCGCCAAAGAAAAGTTTCTTGGGCCAACAACAAACACACACCCCTCCTGAAATTGATTGTCAGTCTTGCAAATTTACAACAACGTATGCCAACACAACATGCTGTTTCTTTTGCCAGCTCTGTCCTAAAATAGTAAATGCAGCTCAGGGGAAATGGCTCGATTTTGGAGAGAGGGAGGTGGAGCAGCGCCCTCTGGTGGCCCTCGACACGCCTGCAGGATGGACACCTGGCATCATTTTGCAACAGATCCTTGTTTATCATAGAATCATGGGGCTAGAAGCGACCCAGGAGGTCTTCTAATCCAGGGGTCACCGACCTTGGCAACTTGAAGACTTGTGGACTTCAATTCCCAGAATTCCCCAGCTAACTTTAAAAGACTTGTGGACTTCAATACCCAGAATTCCCCAGCTTAAAAGACTTGTGGACTTCAATTCCCAGAATTCCCCAGCCAAATTTAAAAGATTTGTAGACTTCGATTCCCAGAATTCCCCAGCTAACTTTAAAAGACTTGTGGAATTCAATTCCCAGAATTCCCCAGCCAAATTTAAAAGACTTGTGGACTTCAATTCCCAGAATGCCTCAGCCAAATTTAAGATTTGTGGACTTCAACTCCCAGAATGCCCCAGCGCTCGGGAATTCTGGGCGTTGAAGTCCACAAGTTAAAGTTGCCAAGATTGGAGACCCTGATTTATATCTTATCAACAAGACACTGTTTCAAGCAAAGGTTTCGATGATGTTACCTCATCCAGAAATTTTTCCTTCCTTTAGAAATTTACCTTTTAAAATGTCCCGTCCAGGGCAGCCTTTTTGCAAAAGGGTTTTCTTGTCAGACGCCCCCAGTGCCTTGAGTTGCTCGGCACGAGAAATGTAATCGCTCACCTGGGCAAGAGGACATAAACACGAAACATCAGGCTTATAAGTGGGAGGACACAGCCTCACCTGATACTGACTAGGATGCAGAAGTGGAAGGTTAAAAAAAGAAGTTACGGCAAAGTAGGCGCCTTGCGTTGGGACGCAGTGGCTCAATGGCTAAGAAGCTGAGCTTGTCGATCAGAAACTTTGGCAGTTCGGCGGTTCGAATCCCTAGCACTGCGAAACGGAGTGAGCTCCCGTTCCTTGTCCCAGCTTCTGCCAACCTAGCAGTTCAAAAGCACGTAAAAATGCAAATAGAAAAATAGGGACCACCTTTGGTGGGAAGGGAACAGTGTTCCGTGCGCCTTCGGCAGCCTTTAGTCCTGCCGGACACATGACCACAGAGACATCTTCGGACAGTGCTGGCTCTTCTTCGGCTTTGGAACAGATTTGAGCACTGTCCCCTACAGCCAGAAATGACTGGCACATAGGTGCGAGGGGAACCTTTACCTTTTATTTTTAGGTGCTTTGCAAATTAAAGTGCCCTCTTTCTTTTTCTCAAAAATAAATCAACAAATTGGTTTTAATCAGAACAGCCAAAGGGTGTAAAATATTGCTCGGTGTAAAATATTGCTGATAAATCCTGATATTTATGCATTGGCAAACTGCAATGGAACTCCGTGTTTCTCAACCTTGGCAACTTTTAAGACAGGTGGACTTCAACTCCCAGAATTTCCTTAACCAACACCTTGACAATTTCAAAACATGGTTATAAAACCAGGTTTGTTTGTTTTTTCCATACGTCTGGCTTCTGAGGAATTCTGAGAGCTGAAGTCAACTTGGCTTAAAGCTTTCAAGTTTGAGAAACTTGGATTTATGGACCGCTAAAAGCTGACCAGGAATTAGGGAATATGGTTGCTCCAATTTATTCCCAGCTGGAATGAATTCTGACCGTTTTGCCTGGATAAAAATGTTTGCCATATTTTGTCCCCAAGGGAGTTCCTTTATCAAGGAGTATATAAATGTATATATCATATATATTTCAAAAAATGAAATTTATGAATATTGGTGTGCCTACCAAGATCACAAACCAGCTCATATTAATTAGGAGTTGCCTAGCACTAAAATTTATTTTACCAGTCCTACTTCTCTGCTTGCTTTTCAAGTTTGTTTTTTTACACGTGACTTCTCATGAGTAAGCCTATTGGGAAAAAAACAATATCAGTGGGTCCCATCTACCTTCCCTGCCTAAGGCAGAAATCCTTGTCTAATCTAGGACTTCAGGACTTCAACTTGCACCCCCATTCAAATCATAAGTCTCTAGCCGCATGTCCCAGAGTAAAAAAAATCAATTTATTAGGAATAACCATGTCAGTGTTACCTGGGTGCAGTCAACTCTAAGACACACCATTCATTTCACCCTTGACCCGCTGGATGTACATATATTCTCCAATGGGACACATCCATAGCCAAGAGTCATCAATCTTGCTCTCCAGTAATAACAATTATCTGAAGCATTTAAGGAATGCATTGCTTCCCCCCCTCCCTTTCTGCTGACAACTAAAAAGACCAAAGAAGTATTTTTTTAGTTGACTTTTTTAGTTGGCTTGCAAAGGAGCATTTTCACCTTCCCCAAAAGCTGGCCTGAAAATTGAGCCATCGGGTCAGTTGGAAAATGGACTAACCTTGGATCGGATAGCTTCCTTCCGTTGGACATCCTGTTCATCTGGAGGCCATAAGAGGGATGAGGAAGGGAGCAGGGTTAAGGCTGTGCATTACACAGAGAGGCAAAATCAACGGACTCTACCATCCTCGACTTTCGACCGTCATGGAAATTGCCCATCATGATGCTAAGGAGTTCTACTCCCCCTCCCCAACTGAAAAGAAATCTGTTCCAGATGCAAAACACAAGCAGAGGAGTTTCAGTTTCAAAGCACCAAGCAGCTTTAGTACAGAACAGTTGAGCTAAGCCACGCCCAAGGCTCCTTGCTGTCTCCTTCTTGTTCACACAGGAAATACTGCTTCAGTTTCCAAACAGCCCTCAACTGTTTCACACACTGACCGGATGCTAGCCAGATGAATACTGATGGATGCTGGTAGGCAGAAGCAGAATTTTTCCTCCCTTATTTTCCTCCGCAAAAACTAAGCCCGACCACATAGTTTGGTAGCAAAGTATGATTATCCAGCTAGTTTGTCCATAATTCTAGGTTTGGATCTTTTTTTTTTTTTCTTTTCTCTAAGTTTCCACCCATTATTCCTTGTCCTGCCCTCTGGAGCATTTTGTTTTTACTCAGGCAGGGTTGGCTCACTCGAGAGGAAAGAAGGAAGGGAAAAGCAAAGAGCAAGTGGGTTACTCACAGCGTAAGGCAGGAACAAAGTACTCCAGAGCTTTGGAGTAGAGTGAAAGGGCATTGGCCATATCACCTTCTTGGTCCTTCTTGATGGCCTCCATGACGAGTTTGGTCTGTAATTAAGCAATATAAGAAGAGAATGAAGCAATATTAAAGAGAAGAGTCTGTGGGCCAAGAGAGTCCATCCTCTAAAACAGAGGTTTCCACCCTTGGCCACTTTAAGACTTTGTGGACTTCAACTCCCAGAATCCCCTAGCCAGCATAGCTTACTCTCTTGTAACCCCTGCCTCTGCAATCTCTCTCCACTTTAGGAGGTGAAGAGAAAAAAGTAACAGACATGGCTGGCTGGAGAATTCTGGGAGTCCAGAAGTCCAACAAGTCTTAAAGTGGCCAACTTTGGAGACCCCCTCCTCTAAAACAAGAGTGTCCAATCCTTAGCAACCTGAAGACCCTGGAGGTGATCTTTGAGGAATCTACCTGCCTCGGAGTTCTGCTTTCGATGGGTGCATTACCCGGAAGCAGGCTATGGACCTTTCAGCTCCCCTAATTCTACCACAAGCATGCGACTGAACTTCACGATTTGCTCCCATCATTCCAATGATATTTGGAGGCCACTCAGGGAGATACCTCTGAAATTCACTTCATGGGGAGGAGGAGGAGGAGGAACAAAATTTATCTGTATATTTATGGATTTTCAGTCAGACTTGCAAGAGTCTGCTATTAGAGCCACTCTCAATAAAAGTAGTTTTAGCTTTTCTGTAGAGGGGATTTGGTCTGATCTATCTGGGGGTGGGGTGGAGAGGGAGACGGGGGAGGGGGGGGGGCTTTTGCTGTAAGTTCTCTGCCAATGCTGAATTACAAAACCTCTCCTTCCTTCCTTCCCTCCCTCCTTCCTTTCCTGCCTTCTTTCCTTCCCTCCCCTCCTTCCTTCCTTTCCTCCCTCCCATCCTCCCTTCACCTCTCTTCTCCCTCCTTCCTTCCCTCCCCTCCCTCCTTTCCTTCCTTCCCTCCTTCTCTCTCCTACTTCCTTCCTTCCCTCCCTCCTTCCCTCCTTTCCTTCCTCCCATCCTCCCTTTACCACTCTTCTCCCTCCTTCCTTTCCTTTCCTTCCTTCCTTCCTTCCTTCCTCCCTTTCCTCCCCTCCTTCCTTCCTTTCCTCCCTCCCATCCTCCCTTCACCTCTCTTCTCCCTCCTTCCTTCCCTCCCTCCTTCCCTCCCCTCCTTCCTTTCCTCCCTCCCTCCTTTCCTTCCCTCCTTCTCTTTCCTACTTCCTTCCTTCCTTCCCTCCCCTCCTTCCTTCCTTCCTTCCTTTCCTCCCTCCCACCCTCCCTGCATCTCTCTTCTCCCTCCCTCCTTCCTTTCCTGTCTTCCTTCCTTCCTCCCTTTCCTCCCTCCCATCCTCCCTTCACCTCTCTTCTCCCTCCTTCCCTCCTTTCCTCCCTTCCTTCCCTCCTTCTCTCTCCTACTTTCTTCCTTTCCTCCCTCCCTCCTTTCCTCCCTTCCTTCCCTCCTTCTCTCTCCTACTTCCTTCCTTTCCTCCCTTCCTCCCTCTCTCCACCTCTCCTCTCCTCTCCCTCCCTCCTCCCTTTCCTGTCTGCCTTTGTTCCCTCTCCTTCTTCCTCCCCTCCCTCCTTCCGTTCATTCTCTCTCTCTCTTCCTCTCTCCCCTGTTTGTTGACACTCACAGCTTTTCCCAAACTTTCCGAGCTGGGCATGTGCTCCATGTCCACAAAGGGATGTGCGAAGAACGCCTGGAAGGAGATACGCTGCTGGGGGTCTCTTTGCAGAAGCCGCTGCAGGAGATCCCGGCATTCCGGGGAGAGTCGGGGGCGGCTGGGAAGCTGTGCAGGAAAGGCAGGAGAAACCGGTGAAGGTTTACTGCTGATCGGGGGCGACTTTTCAATCACTCAAAAGAGAACCTAAACGGTGGGGGATGCCGGCTTGTGCAATGGATCCCTTAGAGCAGAGATCGCCAACTGGTGGGCCGGGGACCACTGAGGCTCCGTGAGAAAATTTAGGTGGTCTGCAGAGAAATGTCCCCCCCAAAGCAATTCATCCAGGCTGCGTGGGAACACAAGACTGCGCCATTCACATGGCCCGTGGGAACACAAGGCTTGTGTCACTTGCATTGTGAACAACACGAGGTAGAAAGGGGAAGGGGGAAAGAGCGGAGGGGGGAACTTGCCCCATGCGCCTGGCCTGGCCACCGGTGGCTTCTTTCTGCTTCTTTCTTCTTCCACTTTTGGCTGCACACAAGGAAAGCAGCAGAAGTCTTTCTTTCTCATCCCAAAACTCCGCCAGAAATGAGTCTTTGCAACCCTGCAAGGCCTCCTTGCTCCAAGAGGCTCCGCCGGCAATGACTCATTTCTGGCAGAGTTTAGGGGAGAGAAAGAAAGATTTCTGCGGCTTCTGCTGCTTTCCTTGCATGAAGCCAAAAGTCTCTCCCTCTCCCTCTCTCTCCCCCTGAGAATGGAGCTGGAGACAATATCCTGTGATCCCAAATAAAGAATCATCGATCGGGAAGGAAAACGGGGTGGGGGGATTTTCCTGCAGACTTTTGGGTTTTTTTTTTTCCCAGGGTCTCTGCTCTGCGGGGTTTAAAATGATGAGTTTGGTGGGTCCCTGAGGTCCAAAAGGTTGGCGACCCTTGCCTTAGAGAATCTGGGGAAACCGACAGATTCCTTCTCAGAAAAAAAGGGCCCGAAGGAAGGAAAAGGGAATGCAAAGTATCTCGGGAAAAAAACTGTAAAACTCGCGGCACAACAACCAACAAAGGTATCTGTCCCCACCTGTGGCCTTGCAGGGTTACCTCAACAGGTTGGCTGCTCCGGATCTTCTCCTCCAGCTCAGTGAACGATTTGGAGGCGAAAGGAGGCCGGCCAAAGAGAGCCTCTAAGAAGAGAGGAGGGAAAGGGTAACCTGGTTAAGGATCGGATGTCTTGCAAAGAGGTCTGAAAGAATCCCGCGGAAGCTGCAGTGAAGGAAACCGCAATCGCGGCTTTCAAATCCCTTGACCCTGGAGGAATTTCAAATGACATTGACCCAGACCATGGAAGTGTGTGTGTGTGATTAATACATAGATATGTACGTGCACATGTATAGCAATAGCACTTCGAGTTATCTTCCGCTTCATAGTACTTTTCAGCCCACCCTAAGCGGTTTTACAGAGTCGGCATCTTTGCTCCCAACAATCTGGGTCCTCATTTTACCCATCTCGGAAGGAGGGGAGGCTGAGTCCACCTGGAGCCTGGTGAGAATCGAACTGCCAAATTGTAGTCAGCCAGTAGTCAGCAAAAGTAGCCTGCAGTACTGCATTCTAACCACTGTGCCACCAGTATATATAGGTACCAATATAAAATTTTGTGTGTGCGCGCACACACACACACACACACACATAAAAGGACACAGTGGCTCAGTGGCTAAAACGCTGAACTTGTCAATCAGCAAGGTTGGCAGTTCGACGGTTCGAATCCCTAGTGCTGCGTCATGGAGTGAGCTCCTGTTCCTTGTCCCAGCTTCTGCCAATCTAGCGGTTCGAAAGCACGTAAAAAATGCAAGTAGAAAAACAGGGACCCCTTTGGTGGGAAGATCACAGCGTTCCATGCGCCTTCGGCATTTAGTCATGCCGGCCACGTGACCACAGAAATGTCTTCGGACAGCGCTGGCTCCTCGGCTTTGTAACAGAAATGAGCATCGCCCCCTAGAGTTGGAAAGGACTAGCACGTATGTGCAAGGGGAACCTTTACCGTTATGTGTGTGTGTGTGTGTGTGTGTGTACACACACACACACATATATATACACACACACATATACATACATATATATGTTTTCTGAGGTTTTCCCGGGTATTTGTATGTGGATCTTTGGTTATTCAGGTTTTCTCCCACGTAAAATTGGAAGTATTTTGGCGACGTTTCGACGAAATCTCATTCGTCATCTTCAGGCTTGTGTCTTCGGCTTTGTATTCCAAGAAGCACAAAGCTGAAGACACAAGCCTGAAGATGACGAATGAGATTTCGTCGAAATGTTGTCAAAATACTTCCAATTTTATGTGGGAGAAAACTCAAATAACCAAAGATCCACATACATATATATGTATCTCTATCTGTCTGCCTATCTATCTTTTGAGAGTTGGCATCAGAATTTTGTTTTTTAATGTGTGCTAGTGTGTTTACCGAAAAAAGTGACAATGAAGTTTATCTTATCTTATTTTACCATAGAGAATCACGCCCACCGACCACAAATCTACCCGAGCATCGTACTGCCGCCTGCACACCATCTCTGGCGCCATGTAAAGTGGAGAACCTCTCAGCACATGCTTCTCGTCCTTGGAGGACATGTGTTGTGCAAACCCAAAATCTAGGGGGAAAAAGAGGGAGCATTGATTAAAAACCTTTGCAGGAGGGTTCATTCCTGCAACTCCGGGGAAACCATGATGTACAGGTTAGGGTTAGGATGAGGGTTTCGCAATCCTAACCATGACCACCGTTCATTTACCAATTATTTGGGGGCCTGCCAAAAAGTGCTTTATGCTTGTTCCTCGCCTTTGCAACCGATATAAGGTGCGGTGGCCTAGAGGTGAAGCTCTTGCCTCACAATCAGGAGGCTGTGAGTTCAATCTTAGGTAGAGGCAGGTATTTCTCTCTCTGGGCAGGATGAGAATATATCCGATGAACAAAACTCTGCCCTGGTGACAAGAAGGGCATCCGGCCAGTAAACACTCAGCTCCACTGAGTTGTCCAGAGTCCACCCCGCAAGGGATTATGGGGTTGTTAAAAGATGATGTTTTACAGCCAAAATAGTAAAGTCAACCCCTACTGATTGTGTTACTTTTGAGCAAAATCCTGTGATGACCAGGGTGTGGCACAAAAGCAACAAAGTCACAAAAATAGGTAAAGTCCCTTTAATACCTCCAACTTGGCTCCCGATGTCCAGTTATCATCGGCTGGAGAAAAAAACTCTCCCAAGAACAATTTTTAAAGGGGAGAATTTAAATTATAAATAAAAACCAACACAAACCATATTGCAGCAATTAACGAGGGCAGGATAAGGAATTGCAGAACTCAAAAGATAACACAACGCGCACAGTTGGGAGGATGCCAGAACCCAGATAAGACCTGACAAACCAAAATAATTCACACTTTGCTTCCAGCAAGGAGATGTGTGCAAACACCCTCTTTATCCTGTTTTCCCAGCGGCAGCTAATGAAGGGAATCAGGACCTTTTTCTCCCCCGTAACCCACATTGCTCCCTTATCCGTTCCTCCCTGCATGCCTTAGGATGAAGAGGAGGTGGGCCTGGGTCTTCCTCTGAATGCCCAGCCGGACTGTGCCCTTCTCCAGTTTCTTCCACAGCCACCAGAGCCACGCTCCCACTCCCTGTCCGCTGTTCCACCTTTCCCTCGGAATCAGATTCCAAGAGGGGCATGACAAATCCACTTGAAGGGATTTTAATGAGAAATTGAGCTCAACCTTACTCCGTCGTTCTGGCCCTTTACATACCTGCCAGCTTGAGATGAGGTTTTTCCAAGGAACTCAGTAGAATATTCTGGGGTTTGAGGTCCAGATGGGAGATATTCTTATCGTGAAGGAACTTCAAGGCACAAGCTGCTTTGAAAAAAGGAAAATGTACTCCGAAACAATCTGTATTCTTGAGGACTAGATCCCTAAGCCAGCATTTCTCAACCTCAGCAACTTTCAGAAAGGTGGACTTCAAGTCCCAGAATTCCCCAACCTCCAAGTTAAAGTTCAACCCTGTTAAAGAAACACGGCTCTAAACCACGAATATACAACTTTGGCAATATTAAGACTTGTGGACTTCAACTTCCAGAATTCCCCAGCCAGGATACCATGGTTGGTCGGATGATTCTGGGAGTTGAAGTCCACAAGTTTCTCTTTTTATTCCTCACCCAGTTGTTGTAGAAATATACAAGCCACCTTTTCTGGAAGAATCCTCCGACTACGAATAAAACGGGACAGATCACCTCCAGCACAATATTCCATGATTAAGTAGATGTATTCCTTGTCCCACTAAAAGAAGAGATGGAGAAAAAAAAAAATCAAGTTCATCAAAAGCACACCTACTTTCCCATTCCCATCCAGCCAACCTCTTTCTTTTTTCCAAGTTTCTAGTCCTTATGGAGGGAATACCGAGCCCCAGTGGGAGTTATTGCTTGAATAAACGTGTGCAAAATTGCACTTAGGAGACAGGTGCTCTGAGTTCTTGGTCAAAGGGCTTTAGCTCCTTTCGGGGTCGTCCTTGACTTACAACTATTTGTTGAGCAACCATTCTAAGTTACAACAGAACAGGGGGACTTAAGAGCAGTACTCACACCTCCACCTCAGGCAAAAGACACACCCCGCCCCCTTTCTTCTTTGTACCTGGAAGTCCTTTAACTCCACAATATGAGGGTGCCGGACATTCTTCAGGATCTCTATTTCGGTCAGCAGGTTTTCGACAGATGCTTTGTTCAAATTTTTCTTACTCACGCATTTGATGGCTACCACTTCTCGGGCATTCTTCTAACAAGACAGAAAGGAAAAGAGTTGGGAATTTTCTCGTAAGGTTTTTATTTTATATTTTTTAGCTTTAATCTTTTTTTTATATATAACTTTGGGTATTTTATATTTTTTTTAGCTTTTTAAAACGTTTTTTAACCTTGCACATTTTATGTTTTTTAACTTTTTAAAATGTTTTTTAACCTTGCGCATTTTATATTTTTTAGCTTTTAAAATGTTTTTAACCATACATATTTTATATCTTTTAGCTTTTTAAAATGTTTTTTTAACCTTGGGTATTTCATATGTTTTTAATTTTTTAAAATGTTTTGTAACCTTGGGTATTTTTTTTAGCTTTTTAAAATGTTTTTTAACCTTGCACATTTTATATTTTTTAGTTTGTTTTTTTTAATTCACTTTGGGTATTTTATGTTTTAGCTTTTTAAAATGTTTTTTAACCTTGCGCATTTTATATTTTTTAGCTTTTAAAATGTTTTTTAACCTTGCGCATTTTATATTTTTTAGCTTTTAAAATGTTTTTTAACCTTGCGCATTTTATATTTTTTAGTTTTTAAAATGTTTTTTTTAACCTTGGGTATTTCATATGTTTTTAATTTTTTAAAATGTTTTGTAACCTTGGGTATTTTTTTTAGCTTTTTAAAATGTTTTTTAACCTTGCACATTTTATATTTTTTAGTTTGTTTTTTTTTAATTCACTTTGGGTATTTTATGTTTTAGCTTTTTAAAATGTTTTTTAACCTTGCACATTTTATATTTTTTAGCTTTTTAAAAAAATTTTCACTATACGTATTTTATATTCTTTAGGTTTTTTTTTTTTATTCACTTTGGGTATTTTATGTGTTAGCTTTTTAAAATGTTTTTTAACCTTGGGTTTTTTATTTCTTTTAGCTTTTTAAAATGTTTTTTAACCTTGCCTATTTTATATTGTTTAGCTTTTTAAAATGTTTTTCAACCTTGGGTATTTTATATTTTAAACAATACAGCCAAAAGACGAACAGAGGTAGATGCAAACATTTTGTATTGACTCATCAATACCTACATTACAACAACATGGTGAAAATAGATCTAATATTTTATGAGTTGACATCTCATAGCTCTTATATTTGAGGCTGATTTTCACCGGGTTATTGTCATGTAGGTTTCTGATGAGTCAGGACGAAATGCTTGCAATCTACCCCTGTTCGTCTTTGGGCTGCATTGTTTAAATTATTAAAAGGGACTAATTGTTTTATACTTTATATTTTTTAGCTTTTAAGAATGGCTTTTTTAAAAAAAAAAAAAAACCCTGGGTACCTGTAGGGGAGATGGGTGGGAAGAAAACTGTAATAAATAAATACATATTTATGATTTATTTATTATAATAATTTAATATTTATTTATTATGATGCATAAGTGCACCATGGTGCCTCCCGTCCTTGTCCTGTTGTCCCCCATTTAATCGTACCTATTTTCTGTATCCTTACTCATGTTTATACTTATACCTAGTATTTTGTAAGCGATTGACAAATCAAATCAATAAATACATATACATAATAAACCAACCAACCAACCAATGCCTCTCTGCTCCCCGTGATTGTTTTTTTAACCTGCTAACAAAATATGGGAAGGGGGGGAGGTGGGGGGGTGGTTTTTTTTTTTTGTTCTTTATGAAAAATATCCCACCCTTCTTAACATTTCCTTGCTTTCGGTCGTTGTTGCGCCATCCAACGCACCCAGTTTTTGCGCACGCCTCCGCTTTCACTTTTCACAAAATCCACAGATTTTGCGCCCCAAAACTCGACCCTAATTGGGGCAAAGTGGGAAGGGGCTCCAACCTTTAGGAAAGCCCTGAGGAGGGGTGTGTGTGTGTGTGTATGTGTGTGTGTGAATCATGCCCCCCCTCCCCAAGACTCCTGTCCAACTGGCTCCCCAAAGTGGTTGTTTGTTTGTTTGTTTTTGCACGCGCGTCCCCAACCCAAGAATCGGCGCGCAGGTTGTTGCCCTTCCAGGTAGACTTCCTCGGGCAGGGGAGGCTCCACCTTTGGCTCCCCGGCCCCAGTAGGGCTGGGCAAAAAAAGGGGCTCCCCGGCTTTACCTTCCTGTAGGCTTTGAAGACGGTGGCGTAGGTGCCGCTGCCCAACCGCTCGGTGAGCAAGAAATCTTCCAGCTGCGGAGGTGCCCAGCCGGCCCCGTCCATCTCCACCGCAGCCACCGCCGGAGCCAGGCCAGGCGGAGGCAACCGGCCCGGGGCTTAGGCTCCTCCAGGTCCGTCCCACCTACCCACCCCTCCCCGCTCCGCTTAGAGGCAAGAGGCGGAGGCGGCCGTGGCTCCTCCTGCTCCGCTTCCTGGTTGGCAAAGCGGCCGGGAAAGCGCAGCCCTGTCGGCGCGCAAACTGGCTTGGCGGCGGCGGCGGCGGCGCTTGCAACGCTGCGCTGCGGGCAAGGAAGCTCCTTGGGGGTGAGGGGTGGACGTTGGGGTGGACGTTGGGGGGGGCGGAACGACTTGGTCTTGGGTAAAGATGGGACACTGGAAGCCCCTTCAGGCCGGTTTTGGTCCAGGAGTGAAGGCACCAGGGTAGAAGCTGGGAGATGGTGAGTTCTGGTTCCACTTGGTTGGGTGACTGGGAGATGGTGAGTTCTGGTTCCACTTGGTTGGGTGACTGGGAGATGGTGAACTGTAGTCTAGCCTTGTGTACAAAAAGCCAGCTGGGTGACTATGGGCCAATAAGCAGGAGACGGTGAGTTCTAGTTCCACTTGGTTGGGTGACTAGGAGATAGTGAGTTCTAGTCTTGCCTTTGGTATAAAAACCAGCTGGGTTGACTATGGGCCAATAAGCAGGAGACAATGAGTTGTAATTCCACTTAGTTGGGTGACTAGATGGTGAGTTCTAGTCTTGCCTTGGGTACAAAAACCAGCTGGGTGACTATGGGTGAATAACTAGGAGATGGTGAGTTGTAGTTCTACTTGGTTGGGTGACTAGGAGATGGTGAGTTCCTTGGGTATAAAAACGTGCCTGATGACTATGGGCCAATAACCAGGAGACGGTGAGTTGCAGTTCCACTTAGATGGGTGACTAGGAGATGGCGAGTTCTAGTCTTGCCTTGGGTACAAAAACCAGCTGAGTGATTATGGGCCAATAACTAGATGGTTAGTTCTACTTCCATTTGGTTGGGTGACTATGAGTTGGTGATTTCCTTGGATATAAAAGCCAGCTGGGTGATTATGGGCCAATTACCAGGAGACACTGAGTTCCAGTCCTGCCTTAGGTAAGAAAAACAGGCTGGGTGAGTTTGGGCCATTTACCAGGAGACGGTGAGTTCTAGTTCCACCTTAGGCATGAGAGTGTGGTTGGATGACTTGGAGTTGATTACCAGGAGACAGTGAGTTCTAGAGTCTTGCTTAGGTTCAAAAGCCAGCTGGGTGACTATGGGCCAATTACCAGGAGACACTGAGTTCCAGTCCTGCCTTAGGCAAGAAACTCAGCTGGGTGGGTTTGAGCCATTTACCAGGAGATGGTGAGTTCTAGTTCTACCTTAGACATGACAGCTAGCTGGGTGAGTCTGGGCCAAACACGGGTGATGGGAGAGTTCTGGTTCCATGTTAGGCGTGAAAGCCAGCTGGGAATCCAGCCCACCGTGCAAGATTGTATTTGTGGGGAAAATAAGAAGGAGGGAAGAGCAGGAGGTTAGGTTTGCCACCTTGAATTATTGATAAAAACAATAATAAAAGTGAGATACAAACTCCCCCCTTCCCTGTGTTTTTGTGTGTGTGTGTGTGTCATGTGTCAAAGCATGTTGTGCAAGCCCAGCCTCTGTCATGTTTGTGACTAGGTGTGTCTTGTAAAGTCAGAAAATTGGAGAGTGTGCAAACAGCCACTAAGATTCTGTCTGACTCAGGAGGCCCGGAAATGATTCCTTTGGGGCAGGGGTCTCCAACCTTGGCTCCTGGAAGCCTGGCGGACTTCAACTCCCAGAATCTGGGAGTTGAAGTCCGCCAGGCTTCCAGGAGCCAAGGTTGGAGACCCCTGCTTTGGGGGGTGCCTCCAGAAATCGGTTTGCATTGCTCCTGTTCATCTTTTGAAGGACACCGTCAAGATTTATCTGTCCCTATTTAACTGTATTTATTTCCTTGGTTCGTGTTTTATGTTCATACCTCTACTTGTTATCTTGTACATGTTGGACAAACAAATAAAATAAACAAAAAAGGAACAGAAGGAGACAAGGCAATAAGAAACACAAGAGCTCTGAAACACACAATTTAAAGCAAAATACAGTTCTACTAAGTCTTGATATTTTTATTCTGCATTTAACCACAAAAGTTTGACATATACAATTTTTTTTTTTTTTACAGGAACCAAAAAAAAAAAAAAAAAAATTAGAGGTGGAAAATTCAAGAGGGGAAGATTTTTATTTTATTTTTTTTAAAAAAATCTCATTTCTGCCATCATTATGTATCTTCAAAGAATAACAATAATAATAAAAAGAGAGAGAGAGAGAGAGAGAGAGAAACCAAGAGATACTTCCCTATGGGATGCGCTATGGTACATCCAATCTGAGAAAGGTTTGGAAACATCCGTGGTGGAAAAAAACAAACAAAGCAATCCTAAACACCTATGTATTTGTGGGGAGGAGAGAAAGACACATAAGTTTACCTTAAGAAATGAAAAGCAAGGGGGAAAAAAAATGGTTAGTGGGACTGCAAATGCATCTGAGCCCTTTGCATGTTTCTCCTTCATCGGATTTATTAAAAGATACTTATAAGATGTGCATCTTAGATCACTTAAATTAGGTCGATGGAAGTAACCAAAGAGCGTTTAGTGTTTTTGAGAGCTATATATCCCCAATTTTGAGTTGATCCATCGATCCAGCCTTCCAGAAGAGGAGGGAATCTAGAATTTTCTTTTTACATTGATTCGTTTTGCAGAGAACTCATAACGGGACCTTTCGAGGAAAGGCCAAAAGTTTTTTTTAACGGCTGTCATTCAGTTTTGAATAAAAAAAGAGATTTAAGATTTTGGAGGCAGTTGCCTGTCATCCATTCTGCCCCAAACAAGCCTTGGCTAAAACTCTCCGTCTTTTTCTCTCCAAATTTTATTTTGAAACTAAAGGTGCCAGCAACTGGTGGGGTGGGAATTCTGGTAAAAATCAGAGGAGGTGTTTCCATAGGCCTATTTTATTATTATTATTGAGAAATGGGAGTTTTTGCTAAAACGTGCTCCTTGAAGAACTGTTTGCTTTGGCAGTTGCATTGAGGCTGGGCGAGGACGACAGAGGGACCAAAGCAGACATGACAGCACTGAATAAAACCAAATTAGAAATAATTGCCTCCTTCATCTCAAGGTTTTGCTGCACTGCTTAACCTGAAACCCCATCACCTCCTTTCAAAATCCAGGTTGCTAATGTTCAGGGGAATAGATCTTGCTAATGTGACTGGGGAATAGATCTTGATGCTCCCCCAACCATCCAAAATTCCAACCCCCAGATAGGAAACCTGGTTTGCTTTGCTGGCTTTGGGGAGCCAGGAGTGTCTTCCGCAAATTGTGCCTTTCGCATCTCCCAGAAAACATATACCAGGGGGGCAAAAAAACCATCCCGTACTGTACAGCTCATCCTACACTGGCGGTTAACGATCTTCGGCTCATTAAAAAAATCATCAAAGGCAGCAGCCAGGAAGACGAAGGGAAGAAATTGTTCAGGGAGGCTTCCAGCGGGGGAGTCGAGAGTGCAAAAATCGCTTTTTTTTCCGCCCCCCCCCCCGCAAACCGCCGGCCACAACGGAAGAAATGGAAAAGTGCAAGAAACACACACGTTTTCAGTAAAAAAACCAAGATATGTATATTGGGAGGGAAGGAAGGAGGGAGGGAAAGAGGGAAGGGAGGAAAAAGAAAGAAAGAAAATCACACCAAAGGGTTAGGGCACTCCTGAATTTTGCACTTTCCAACAAGACGCGGATGGAGAGACAGGAGGGGGGGGGCGGGCAAAGTTGGAGAGAAAACTTCCTGTGAGCCTCGTGGGAGTTAAGGCTGGCACCCAGGAAGGGGTGGGGTGTAGAGAAGACCACCTGAACGTGGGCGATCAGGTACCGTGAGGTACGGAAGCAGGTGCCTCGCTGGGGAAGCTCAGTTTCCGCGGAAAGCATTCTGAGCCGCTGCGGAAGCTGCTCCGCTAGCCGCCGTCTGAAAGTTCCTGTTGCTGAGGATGCCTTGGGAGAATTCTTCCTGGGCTCTCTGGAAGCTGGCGCCTGTCTGGCGATAGAGCGAGTGGACCTTTGGGAGGGGAGAAAGCGAAGGGAGGGTCACAGGCGGTTGCAAATTATGTGTCTCAGCGTCGGCCTTTGTACGGGTTCTGTACGAAGCACAGAAGTACTTTTGAAGTTTGGCTCGAGGCTCATGACTGAATTGGGGCGATCGCTGGAATCCTGACAGCGAGATGTTCAGGAAAAGCCCCGCCGGCAGGTCCATGGCTAGCCCCGCTCAGCCCATTGTTCCATTGGATGAAACCACCACCAGTGGCGCAAAAGTGGCGGCACGCTGGCCATTCATGCAAATGTTGTACGGGTCGAATTACAGCCCTTCACTGAGCAAGAGTTTAAAGTTAGGGTGCTCCTCATGTTTGACAGCTGTGGCAGCATCGCCATGGCCAATTTTGTTCAATAAACCCATGGATTAGCACTGATGATGTTACCTAGCTGGGTCATGAAATGTCTGCATGAAAACAAGCAAACTCAGAGAGCACCAAGGACCCCATTTGTCCTCCTATTCTTCCTCCTCTTTCTCTTCTCTAAAAAACACCTCCCTTCTAGGACTGATGATGTTACCTAGCTGGGTCATGAAACGTCTGCAAGAAAACCACCAAGCTCAGAGAGTACCAAGGATCCCTCATGTCAACCCTGAGCTGCACATATTCCCCTTTATTGGCACCATGGCTTGGTACCACAAGTGAACTACTCATGGAGCAAACATCCACCCAGGCATGACAAAAAACACTCGAGAAGCATACGAGTAGTCCTTGGACTTACAACAGTTCATTTAGTGACCATCCAAAGTTTCCCTCCCCTGCTCACCCCATGGGAAAAGGAGAAGGAAGGAAGGGCCACTCGAAGATCCATATGGAGATAACTGCAAGGTTCTAGACAGGAGTGGGATTCAAATTTTTAACAACCGGTTCCATGGGCGTGGCTTAGGTGGTGGGCGTGGCTTAGGTGGTCATGTGACTGGGTGGACATGGCTTGGTGGACATGTGACTGGCTGGGTGTGGCCAACTCAACATCACTCACACCGAGGCACGCATCTCCTCGCCTGGCCTCTCATGACTGTGGGGATGCTGCAACAGTCGTAAGTGTGAAAAAGGGTCATAAGTCACTTTTTTCAGTGCTATTGTAACTTTGAATGGTCACTCCACACAAGCAAAGGACCAGCAAAGGAGGGGAAAAAAACTCCAGAGAAGTTCCTGAGGTAGGAAGTCTAGTCCTGCCAAGAATGTAATAAGGGTTAACGGAGAGGCAGTTTCTGTAAGCAACACCAGAATGTTTCCTTCCTGCCTTCCTTACAGGATTAGGCCAGGAATTTCTTCTAACAACCAGTTCTCCAAACTGCTTAGAATGTTAACAACTGGTTCCAGAGAATAGATGCGAACCTGTAGAATCCCACCCCTGGTTCTAGACCCCTGTCAATCACTTGTTCTTTCGCAGGCCACTCACTCGTTTCAGCAGGAAGAGGGAGAGCACAGCGCAGATCGTGAAGAACATGGCTACCACCATCATGATAATCTTCACAGCCAGGTTTTGGGTCGCGGAGAAGGCAAAAATCCAGCCGCTGGAAGAAGAAGAAAAAAAGAAAAAGGAAGAGGGGAATATTGAATGAGTAGGAATTCAGGCTGCCCCGGGGAAAGGAGAACCCAGATTCCAGAGACAGGAGGCCAGCTGTATGAAAGACCCGGGCAGGTTCCTCTATAAAGCTCTGTGGAAAAACATGAACCAATGTCTCTTCTGCTGCAGAATTTGCTCCACAGAGACCTGTTTGGCCTAAAGGTGTCGTGCTTTCCACAGGTAGCAGCCAGGAATAAATGTCTACAAGTGGTGAATGCTCCAACGGTGTTTAAGAAGAGATTGGAAAAGCCTTTGTCTGCTATTGTATACGGCTTCCTGTCTGAGCAGGGGATTGGACTACAACAGTGGTGGGCAACCGGTGGGCCGGGGATCACTGATGGTCTGCGAGAAAATTTTGGTGGTCTGCAGAGAAATGTCACCCCCAAAGCCATTAATTCAGGCTGCGCGAGAACACAAGGCTGTGCCACTTACATGGCCGGTGGGAACACAAAGCTTGGGTCGCTTGCATTGCGAACCACACGAGGTAGTAAGGGGAGGGGGGAACTTGCCCCACTCACCCCACGCGCCTGGCCTGGCCATGGGGCTGCTTCTTTCTTCTTCTGCTTTTGGCTGTATGCAAGGAAAGCAGCCAAAGTCTTTCTTTCTCACCTCCAAACTCCACCAGAAATGTGTCTGTGGGACCCTGCAAGGCCTCCTTGCTCCAAGAGGCTGTGCCAGCAAAGACTCATTTCTGGCAGCATTTGAGGGAGAGAAAGAAAGACTTCTGCTGCTTTTCTTGCATAAAGCCAAAAGTCTCTCTTTCTCTCTCTCTCTCTCTCTCTGCCTGAGAATGGAGGGGGGAGAGGAAGAGAAAGAGGGAGGGAAAGAGTGGGAGACGGAGGGAGAGGAGAGAGGAAAGGGAGAGAGGGAGAGAGAGAGGGAAGAGAAAGGAGCAAAGGGAGAGAGAGGCAGAGGTAAAGAGAGGGGGAGAGAAAGAGGGAGGGAGGAGAGAACGGGGGATAGAGAGGTAAGAGAGTGAGTGGAAGAAGGGGAGGGAGAGGGAGGGACAGGAAGAGAGAGAGAAGGAGAAGGTGACAGAGGGAGAAAGGGAGAGAGGGGGAGAAAGAGAGGGAGGGAAAGAGAGGGGGAAAGAGGGAGAGAGAGAGGAGAAGGTGAGAGGGAGAAAGGGAGAGAAAGAGAGGGAAATAGAGAAGGAAAAAGAGACCGGGAGGGAGAAGGGGAGGAGAAGGGCGGAGAAAGAGAGAGAGAAGCGGGCAGACCATTCACACATCAGAAAACATGTAAGGGGAGGTGAGCACAGCACAGGTGGGATGCGTTAGAAAAAGTTAGAAATACAGGCCTTTTAGGTGGAGTTAGAGGTGCTTCAGCTGGGAAATGTGGAAGCCGCAGATCAGGAGGAGAAAAAAAAAACACAGAAGAGGTTTTAGAAAAGGGGACCTCCCAAGGCAGCAGCTCTCTTCCGTCTGCCAGCAGAAGAGCCTGCTCTGTCCATCAGGGCTTCGGGATGGCCACGAGGCTTACCTGCTCCCCCAGTTAGGGATACCAACAGCCTGGACGATGTGGGCGATTATTTGGCAGAAAAATATGAAGAAGAAGACAAAGAAACTGAAGGAGCTGTCAGACCTGTGGAAGAGACAGAAAGAGAGTCAAGCCAGGGGCTGTCCCAACCGTGTTCTGACCTCAGCTTCCCCCAAAAAGCACTTTGTGCCGGCAAAACCATTTTTATTAAACGAAGGTGAATTTCTGGCATTCGCATTCAGCCAACGGCCTGGCAAACAGCCTTTCAAGGGTGTAATTAGGAGCACGGGCCTTCTCTAGCTTGGAGAGCTGCCAAGTAAATATTTCCAAACACAGTGCTGACAAGGAAGGACTTGGCACAGTGTCTCTGAGATGCACAGACAGATCTTCCCACTGCGGCAATGAACAAATTGTTTCCTGCAAAAGCCTCCTCCCCTTTTAATCCCTATGTGAGGGGCCATGCACTGTTTACCTGTGGCCTTACTCCCACATCGACCCTGAGTTCATAACTGTTCTTTTCTTTTGGCAGCTCTGTGCCTGCGCACACTGGGAGCAGGCTCCAGCTGTTCTTCTGCCTCACTGCTGTCCGACTCTGAAGGCAGCTGATAACTGGCTCATCTCTGCCTCCAATGCAGAGCCCTCATCCGAGCCTTCCTCAGCCTCCAGGACTGGCCCAGGTTCCTCCCCAACCTCCTCACTGTCTGACTCTGCTGCCAGCTCCGCTAGCCGCTGGCGGGCCACAACAGATGGATCATTCCACCTATGGCTTCTTTAAACACAAGGTACCACCCCTGCCCTCCGGGAAGGACGTGGTACTCACCTGAAAGCCTTGTAAACTGGCCGATACCAGCAGAGGAAGGCGCAGGGGGTGAACAAGATGAGCCATAAGATGGACAGGCCGAAATTTGATCCCGTGGTGGTGGGTTCCACTGTGAATACTGCCAGGCAGGCGAGGAAGTTTAACAGCAAGGTGACCGAGTGAACTGACCAGGCGAGAACAAGAGAAAAAAAAAAAATCAGCGAAAAAGCTTTGCTGAAGACCTCAAATGCAGGAGGGGATTTCCTCGAGGCCGTGAGCACGACAAATATGGATGCTCTTGTCAACGCAAAGGATGTTAAATTCTGGAGTGGTAACATGCTCTGTGCTTTGCACAGACAGGATTAAAGGACTGTTTTATTTGAAGAAGGAGTCTCGACCAACTTCTTTCAGTCATACCTCCGTTTGATGAACCAGGTTGCCCAAAAGTGTCTCTCACACACACCCCGTGCTACTTGGGACCCTTAGGTCATTCTGCAAAACACCTTCTAAACTGTTATTGGTTAAACTGGATAACCATTTGTCTGAAATGTTTCTTGCCTAAGCAGGGGATTGGATTAGAAGATCTCTAAAGTCCCTTCCAGCTCTTTGTTATTCTATTCTAAATCTTGGTTAAACCAATTAAAAGTGAAAATCTTTTGTGCTACTCCTAATCCAGAGGGCAATGAGACTCCACTTTACGCACTGATGGAATCTGATTCTGAGGGGAGGTTGAGCAGCTGACAGGAGCAACGTGGTTATGGTGGTTATGGGGAGAAAAGGGTCCTGATTCCATTCATTAGCTGTAGCTGGGAAAACAGGATTTAAAAAAGGGTGTTTGCACACAGCACTTTGGTGGAAGCAAAGCGTGAATTATCTTTGTTTGTCAAGTCTTATCTAGGTTCTGGCATCCTCCCAACTGTATGTCTTTTGTTATCTTTTGAAGTCTGCAATTCCTTATCCTGCCCTGTCTTGTTAATTGCTGCAGTGTGGTTTATGTTGGTTTTTATTTATAATTTAGATGTACTTTGGGTTTGGACAGAATTTCTTCCCTTTCTTGGAAGAGTTTTTTTTCCCCAGCTGATGATAACTGGACATTGGAGGCCAAGTTGGAGGTATTAAAGGGACTTTACCTACTTTTGTGACTTGGTTGCTTTTGTGCCACGCCCCTTTGGGTCATCACAGAGAGGTTCATTGAAGAACCAAATCCATTTTTATGGACCTCTGGAGAATACAGAGGTGCTTCCCTCTTCAGCTTTTAAAATCTTAATGGCATCATAATATTAATGCCTGTGCTTTTAACAGGAACCTATGCTTCTCCCCTTAACCTTCTTCCTCCACCCACGGGGCAGAAGGGACTCTTGCCAGCTGCCACCTTACTCTTGCTTGTGCTTTGCTATCATGTGGCAACAGTCTACCACGAACTCTGGGGAGGATGGATGGGAGGCAGAACACTTGTGGGGGGAAACGAAAGTAAATGCTGTTATCTCCCTGAGATGCTACCTCAAGGTCACTCAGCTGGGAGAAGATAGCAGCTGCATGCCAACCGACGTTTGAACTGACCGCTGTGAAAACAAACTTGTTTGAACCTGATTGGTTTGGGAGGGGGTGGAAGTCAGCAATGGGAAACAGTTATGGGAGGGGCAAGTGAAACACAATTCTCGGGTTCTGGCTATGCTTGACTGTGATAACCCTCAACTTCTAATAAAACTAGACCTTTCCCAACGAACGGAGCTAAGGATCATTTTTAGTTAGAGGTTCCAGTTGTGGTGGAAATGGAAATTGGCAACATCAACCGTGCACCTCCAATTGGTTCTTTTTTACCTTTTTTTTTTTTAAAAAAAATTTTTTTAAACAAAAATATTTCTCGATGTTTTCATTATCTCGGAGAAAGCTCCCAGGCCTCTTTCGATTTTTTACTCACACATCCACAGGTAATACATCATTTTGCAAATGTGTTGATAGTCCGCTGGGATCTCCGTAGAGAAATCTTGATAGAAGCAAGGCTTGATGGGGCAAATCTTTGGGAGCGGGGGCCAGTTGTTCTGTTTTGCTGGAGCGGAGAAAAGAGAACACATTTCAGGAAGGGCTTCCGGCACCACAATGCCGGAATCTGGAAGCCTGCCCTGAGGAGCGGGGTTGGAGTAAATGTCTTCCTCATTTATTATTTGGGGAAGGGAGTGAGCATTAAAGAGCAGAGAGCAGAGTTCAGACCAGAAATGTTCTTGCTGGGAATTATTAATGAGAAACACAGTAAACGAACAATATATTTAATGTTACATATAGTAACAGTGGCGAGACTGGTCTATGCCCAAAACTGGAAGGAGGAAGTAAAATAAGGAAGAAAATATTAGTTAGTGCAGATGGACAGACTAACTTTAGAAATCAAAGATAAAGGTGAGGCAGAGTATTATAAAGCCTGGAGTAAAATGTGCCAATGGCTAGTCAAGGAAAAAGAAAGAGTTGACGCTTTGTAGGAATGAAAGTTAAAAGTTTTGTAAACCAAATAGAATGGAATATAACAGACAAATATGAGGATACAAATGCATGAGTATAAAAGACAATTGTAAATAGGTGTACAGCTGTATATAAATGTAAATAGAAATAATATGCAGCAAGCACTATACTAATAACATAAGGGAAAAAGGAAATTAATAGTTGTGTGTATTTCTATACTATAACTTGTATGGCCAAAATGATGGCCAAGAAAGTCGCACTGTGTTCAATTGTTCTTTATGTTTATTCAATAAAATTTATTTTTTTTAAAAAAGAGTACTGAGCAGAGCAACAGAGACGATTATGGGATTGGAGGCTAAAATATATGACGAATGTGTCAGCTTTGGAAACCGTATTAACACCATGCTGCTACATTCCTGTGCTTGGGAAATTAGGAGGGAGGAATTTTTTGAGAGTGTTAGTGGTTAAGACATAATAGTGTTCTTCTATTCGGTCATGTTATTCCTGCACCTGGAGGAGGAGTGGTTGAAAGGATGTCTCTTCTTGGGGCAGATGGTGATTGGAGCATGGGATGGATTGATGGGTGCAGGGGTTGGATTTTGATTTACCGAGGGAAAACCCGGAACTTTCAGATTTGGGTTTTCCCAGATGTGCCAATAAAAAAAAAACTTTTGAGAAAAATTCCTGTCTCAAGAGTTGCTGATTGGGATCTGGTTTGGCTGGAACGCTGGAAGAATGGTTGCTAGAATTGGCTTTGTAAAGGTTAATGAACAGAGGGGTGAGGGGTGACAGGATAGCCGTGTTCCAATATCTGAGGGGCTGCCCCAAAGGAGAGGGAGTCAAGCTATTCTTCAAAGCCCCTGAGGGTAGGTAGACAAGAAGCCATGGATGGAAACTCATCAAGCAAACTAAAACTAAGGAGAGATTCCCGAGACAAGTGAGAACAATTAATCAGAGGAACAACTTGCCTCTAGAAATTGTGGGTGCTTCCATTCTGGATGTTTTTAAAAAGAGATTGGACAGCCATTTGTCTGTCATGGTATAGGATATCTCTTTCTCAAACAGGGGATTGGATGAGAAAAGTGGTCTCCAACCAGTGGGCCGAGGACCACTGGTGGTCCACGAGAAAATTTTGTGGTCCGCAGAGAAATGTCCGTAACCCCCCAAAGCTGCATGGGAACACAAGGCTTGCATTGCAAACAACACGAGGTAGTGAGGGGAGGGGGAAAAGGGCGGAGGAGGGGGAACTTGCCCCACTCACCCCATGCGCCTGGCCTGGCCACCGGGCTGCTTCTTCCCGCTTCTTTCTTGCTGCTTTTGGCCGCACGCAAGGAAAGCAGCCAAAGTCTTTCTTTCTCTCCCCCAAACTCCGCCAGAAATGAGTCTTTGGGACCCTGAAAGGCAACCTGTTCCAAGAGGCTCTGCTGACAACTCTCACAAAGACTCATTTCTGGCGGAGTTTGGGGAAGAGAAAGAAAGACTTCTGCGGCTCCTGCTGCTTTCCTTGCATGAAGCCAAAAGTCTCTCTCTTTCTCCTCCTGAGAACAGAGCTGGAGGCGGTATGGTGCCACCCCAAATAAAGAATGATTGCTCAGTACCAAAATGGGGTGGGGAATTTTCCTGCAGATTTTTTTTTTGGGGGGCGGGGGGGGGGGATTTTCCCCAGGGTCTCTGGTCCGTGGGATTTAAAATGAGGAGTTCCCCTGAGGTCCAAAAGGTTGGCGACCCCTGGACTAGAAGACCTCCAAGGTCCCTTCCAAACGCTGTTATCACTCACTGTCAAAGCCAGCTGCGCTGTTCTGCAGTTCACGCTCCCTTCTGTCCAATTCTGCAGCCTTTCTTTCTAATTCTTCTTGGTGCTTCAAGAGCTCAGCCTGCGCTGCTGAGACCATAGACTGAAGGTGGGGAGAAGCAATAAAAATGATGAGAAATGGGGAGGGAAGGGTGAAGGTAAATTCTAGGGGGTGGGTAGGGGGCGCTAGTGAAAGGCCCTGTACCTATCATCATTTTGGAATGGAGGTTGTTTTGCTTTCTAGTCTTTTAAGACGGCTTTTTTTTTCCGGACTTGGCCATTTTTAAGATGTGTGGACTTCAAGTCCCAGAATCCTGCTGGCTGAGGAATTCTGGGAGTTCAAAGTCTACGCATCTTAAAATTGCCAAGTTTGGAAAACTGCCTCGAGAGGCAGTTTGCAAATCCGGCATTTTTCACTCCAACGCAGCCTTTTAATAATTTACTCTTAATTCTTGGTTTTATCTGGCTCTTCTGATTGACGTATTGCAATTTTATAAGATTTTTAGACCTTTTTTTCCCCCCCCCCACTGTGAATTAACTCTGTGAGGGAGATGGGTGGTGTCTACATCTAATAAACAAATGATTAATAAATGGGGGCACCGTTAAAATACTTAAATTTTAGGATTTTGGAAGAATTTGGTTATCTGTTTCTAGGTTTCTCCCAAGAGCCAGTGGAAGCCAATCTTTAAAAAACAAACAAACCACCCTCCAGACCAGGGGTCTCCAACCTTGGCTCCTGGAAGCCTGGCGGACTTCAACTCCCAGAGTTCCACAGCCAGCAAAGCTGGCTGTGGAATTCTGGGAGTTGAAGTCCGCCAGGCTTCCAGGGGCCAAGGTTGGAGACCCCTGCTCCAGACTCTCAAAATGCATTGCCATCTGCGGTTTCGTGATCAGCTTTCTAGAAAATTGTGCATCTGTGAAATAAAGAAAGAATTTCAGAAGTGCAGATAGAACTTCTTCAACTCTCTCTCCCTTGAGGGACAAATATATCTCCATCTCTCTTTCTGCTTCCCCAGGTGGGTTTTAATGAACAGAAGGAATAAAAACCATAAAGCAGGATCCCTTTGGGGTGAAGTTGATTACAACTGGTAGTCCTGAATTTACAATCTGTTGGAAGTTAAACAATGGCACAGAAAACAGTGGCTTATGACCATTTTCACACTTACGACCACTGGGTGAATGACTCATATTTATGATGGTTGCAATGCCCCAGGATCATGGCGACCTTCTGGCGAGCGAAGTCAAGCCCGATTCGCTTTAACGCCTGGGCGACTAACCTAAAAAACGGTAGTGATTCGCTTAACGACCGTGGCCAACCTCACGCCAATAAGTGTCTCACGGAACGATGGAACTTTTTGAGCTCCATTTGCGGTCGTAAGCAGGGGTGGGATTCAAAAATCCCAACGATCGTTTTACTGGTTAGGCATGGCCATGGTGGGCGTGGCCTACCAGAATTTCTGGGAGGTTGATCTTTTTTTTTGTCTTTCCCAGAATCCGGAGGCTTCCCTCAGGCCTCTGGGGGACAAAAACAGCCTCCCCTGGACTCCAGAGGCCCTCTGGAAGCGGGAAAGAGACCCATTTCAAGAGCCATTTGTGCAGGCACGTGAGTCCCAGCCAAAATCACCTGCACTGTGCATGCGTGCGCCTCCCAGCTGATTTTCAGCCTGTCTGAGGCCTTTGTTGGCCTCCCAAAGGCTTGAGGGAAGCCACAGCAGCCTTGGGAGGCCGAAAAACGGGCCTTCCGGAAATACCAGACGTGACGAAACAGACCCGTTTTTCGGCCTACAAAGGCTGCAGAGGCTTCCCTTGAGCCTCTGGGAGGGCGAAAATGGCCTCCCTCGGGCTCCAGAGGCCCCCCCCCCCCCCCGGTAGGCTGAAAACGGGCACTTCCGGTATTTCTGGAAGGCCCATTTTTTGGCCTCTCGAGGGTGAATCCCACTCCTGGTTGTTTAAGTCGAGGCAGTCCTGTAAACTTCCTTTTGAGGAAGGGATGCGAGGTTCCACTGGTGGCATTTGCTGCCCTGCGCGTTTTACCTGCCGGCGAGTCTGACCGCTGCTGTCCTCTAGCAACTTCTGCCTCTCTGAACTTTCTGAACTTGCCGAGATGAATTTGGGAGTCAGGTACTTGCCGGCCTGTCTAAGCAGCAGCTGCAACACACCAACTAGGCTTGTTCTAAGCTCAGATCAGGACGGGCCTGTTCTGCTAACTCCTGCAACTGAGTTAACTCACCCTTGAAACAGGTTAGACAAGTGAGGCAAGGGAAGAAGAGGAAAAACTGCACATGGGAAAAATACAGCACCAGGAATAGACTTAAATGCATCTCTTTCCTCATCCAAGGGTAGAAAATTAAATATTCCTCACCATTTCATGTGTTCTTTGGAGGAAGGGATTTAAGCAACGTCACTGTCATCCGTGGACATACGGATTATTGTGAGTCCCAAAGATGCCTTTTTTTCTTTCTTTTTGAAGAGGCAAGTGTACTTTCTGCTTTTTCTTTTAAAGACGTTTCGCTTCTTATCCAGGGAGCTTTTCAGCTCTGACTGGAGGGTGGGGAATGGAAGTCATAGATGCGAAATGTCTTGGGGGGAAAAAAAACCCAGAAAGTCCATTTGGCTCTTGGGGGGGGAAAAATAAAAAAAAAAAAGCACCTTTGGGACAATCATGACCTGAAAATCTCCTTAGACATGGATTCTTGTGAGGTTTTGCAAACCTTTTTTTTTTTTTTTGAGGTCATTATTATTATTATTAGGAGATATTGTAAAACAGGCAAAAAAAAAAGAGAATTATTTGTAGCTCGGGGCTGACATGAAAGGTCCTTGGTGCTCTCTGAGCTTGGTGGTTTTTCTTGTAGACCTTTCATGACCCAACTTGGTAACAGCATCAGGGCTAGAAGGGAGTGGGGATAGAGGGATGACATTATCTGGTTTGGGAAGGAAACTACCAAGCTCAGAGAGCACCAAGGACCCCCGGAGGCAAAAGAGAGAAACGAAGAATGAAGTAAGGGGAACAAAAGGAAATTTCAGCAAAGCTCCTTCAGTGGCCAGCACAGTTCTAAAATCAGAGAGGGGTTTGGCAGGAAATATTCCAAGTTAGTCAAGTGATATAAAAGGGAAAGTGGCAGCGGACGGATTTAATCCACCCTGATCACATGTCACATTAATTTTCTTCCTCTTGGCCCTCCTCCAGATGTGCAGAAACCACATCCCCCAGAATCCTTTGAGCAAGCAAGCTAGCTATGAACCTTGGGAGTTGGAATCCCAACCTAACTGGACAAGGGGAGTGGCAAGGAGAATTCCAGATTAAATATCCAGAATACAAGCTTGTTTACTCTTCCTTATGGGCAGCGGCAGGATGGGGGGGGGGGGAAGCCTCCAAATGCACAGAAAAAGATATTAAGGTATCTTTTCCAGAGGATTACCACCCTGATCAGCACTACAGGGGCCTATTATGGGATAGCCCTAGGCCCTAGGATATGGGATGAAGTCCTGCGAGGACAGACTCTAATAATGCAAGGAGTATATGGGTCAGGGAGGGGGTCACACCTGTGGGGTGGGCTCCACTGAGGTCTGAAGTACGGCAGGCTGAGAGGCACCCGCAGGCTGTGTTGCTGGGATGGTGTGAGCAGCATTTGTCTAAAGGATGAGAGGAAAATATTATTATTATTTGTGAAATTTGTCTGCCACCCCTGCAGGGTGTCTCTCGAGGTGTCTTACAACTTCAAAGTAAAACTGTACGTAAGCATGTATGTAAAATTGCAATAAAAATACAGGTTATAACTAAAACTTAAAAGTCAGGGAGGAAGGGAGCAGATATCAGAAAGTGGGAGATAAAAGAGATAAGACAGCCAGCCCCTCATTATTATTTTTTTTTTAAAAAAAAACATTTATTCAGGACCCAGATTGTTGGGGGCAACAATCAGCAGAATCTGTAAGCCACTTAGAGAGGGCTGGAAAGTACTATGAAGCGGTATACAAGTCTAAAGCTATTGCTATCTTCCTTCTTTCCTTCCTTCCTTCCTCCCTCCCTCCCTTCCCTTCCCTTCCCTTCCTGTTAGAATGCAGCATTGCAGGCAAACTCTGCCCACAGTCTGGAGTTCGATCTTGACTGGCCCAAGGTTGACTCAGCTTTCCATCCTTCCAAGATTGGTAAAAGGAGGACCCAGATTGTTGGGGGCCAAGAGGCTGACTCTGTGCTTAGAGATATCTGGAAAGCACTGTGAAGTGGCATATAAGTCTAAGCACAATTTCTATTTCAACCAACTTTGGGCAGCTCCCCACTAAGCGTTTAAAAGAACATATAAAACCACTGAAAGCTACATAGGACATAGCTGCAGACCATCGAAGAATATTCCTCACAGGGATCCCACCATGGTGGGTCATTGAAGGCTGTCTCTACCCCTGAACTTACTTGCCGAGAATTGTCCGAGAAAGGATTGAATTCATCCAGGTTACCTTGGTTCGCGTTGGCCAGCTGAGTGACCGAAGGATCCTGGAAGACAAGGAGAGGAAGAGGAGGAGTTTAATAGTTTCCCTGGAACATAACAGGGGTGTATGTTTAATTCTAGACGAGGTTCTTGGGCCCGTTCTGTTTACAGTCTAGACTGATGTTTCTCAACCTTGTGAATTTTAAGATGGTGGGGAATTCTGGGAGTAGACGTCCATCCTTCTTAAAAGTTGCCAAGTTTGGAAAACATTTCCTTCAAAGCATTCAGGCATTCTGCAGACCCAGCCTTTTTACTCCAACCCGGCCTTTTAACATTTAAATTGTCAAGAAACTCCCCCCTAACCATGATGGCTAAGAACCGATGGCAGTTTCCTGCGCTCCCAAGTGGGCAATTATAAACCCTAAAAACAAGGTTAGTCCCCAAAATGAAGAAAATTATTAATTTCAAATTCCAAATCCAAATTCCACCAAATGCAGCCACATCTATTTTGTGGCCTCCAACTCTCCCACTGTAAAGGGGGCTACCAAAATGTTGCATCTCCCCGTTGCAAAGCCGCAACAAAACCCCCATCACAGCTTAGCTGAATCGGTGGTGAACATTGCAAACTCTGTTTAATGGATAACTTCAGGCAAAGAGTCCAAGTGCTGACACTCCCGCCCTGAGCAATGTTGTTATACAACTTTGTGAATCACTTTTGCAGGTAAGGAGGCTGGAAAACCAGTACAGGTAATCCTCAAGTTACAACCACAACTTGAGCCCAAAAATTTAGGATGCTCAGTGAGTTGTTTGTTACATGAATTTGTCTCCATTGTACGATCCTTTCTTGCCACAGTTTATTAAGGGAATCTCTGTGGTTGTTAAATTGAATAACTTGGTTGTTAGATGGGCAAAACTCGCGTAATGAATGTCTCACTTAACAGCATAAATTTTGGGCTCTATCGTAGTCCTAAGTTGAGGAACTGCTGGTACCCACAAAACAGTCTGTTTTTAAAGGATTCTATTTTTCTTTGATGACATTTGATTGTCTAGACCAAGAAGATAACTGTTTCCTTTTGGGAAAGTGAAAGAAAAGTTCGTATGAAACTTTAACAAAAAATTTAAAAGAGGGAAAGAACTCAATAATAGCAAAACATGGGTTTCATGACTTGAACTACCTAATGGAATATTAAAAAAAAAAAAAAAGCAATTAAGACACTAGATTCTGCTTCAAGTACCCACAAAATTTAATGTCATAGGAGAAGCAGCATCACGGAACAGGCTGAACAAACTTGAAAGTCTGCTGAATGATTGGCAGCTTGACTGAAATGACAGAATCTTGGCTTTACAAAAAAGGAAGAGGCAGCTTGTGAATTGCATCACTTCGTTTTGTCTCCCTGGGCTTGCCTAAGTGAGAAAGTTGGACTTCCTGAACAGGGTGGAATAGGGGAAGCAGCCTCGTGCATGGACATCAAAACAGCTGGACAATGTTCTTAGTGGCCAGAGCAAGTTTTGGGGAAAATATAAGTATAAATATAAATATTATGTGTGCAAGGGCTAAATTGATTAATGAGATATAAAGGCATGGATCTCTGTAATGGTAGTTTATTACTCCAACGATGTCAGCAGAGGCTGACAAAAGCTTAGTAAGTATAATAAATATAATTTTAGTTCCGGAGATCGCAAGATGTCTGTTTCTTCTCTTACAAGTATACCTGGAACTCTTATTTTAAGAATAGTTTTTTCTTTCTTTCTTTCTTTCTTTCTTTCTTTCTTTCTTTCTTTCTTTCTTTCTTTCTTTCTTTCTCTCTCTCTCTCTCCCTCTCTTTTTTTTTTCTTTCTTTCTTTCTTTCTTTCTTTCTTTCTTTCTTTCTTTTTTCTTTCTTTTTCTTTCTCTTTCTCTCTCTCTCTCTTTCTTTCTTCTCTCTCTCCCTCCCTCTCTCTCTTTCTGTCAGGTGTCCACCCTTGGTAACCTGAAGACTTCCAACTCTCAGAATTCCCCAGCCAGCTGTTCTTTGTGAAGCCTTCAGCTATGCTGGCTGGGGAATTCTGGGAGTTGGAAGTCCACAAAATCCTAAAGTGCCAAAGTTAGAGAGCCCTGATCTAGCCGCGTTGTGTGTCACAGAGACTTTCCTTACAAGGCTCAGGAATTATTCCGTTATGTGTTACAAAACCTACGCACACCTGCAGAGCAAATCAGCCTGTCCCACATTGCCACGCCCAGTTCAAGAAAACAAAACTCCAGCTGCCACTTCCTTTGACAAACAACGATACATCTCCAAGATAATCCATATATATTTAGAATAGAATTCTTTATTGACCAAGTGGGATTGGACACAGAAGTCTTGGTGTAAATGCTCTCAGTATACATAAAATAAAAAAATACATTTGTTAAGAGTCAAGAATCATCAGGTAAAACACTTAATCATAGTCATAGGGTACAATAAACAATCAAATCATACTAGGACAGTCAATATAAATCTTAATGATACAAGTGACAAAGTTACAGTCCTACAATCACAAGTGGGAGGGGATGGGTGATAAGGAGTGATGAGAAGAAGTGTGATTGGACACATAAGGAATTTGTCTTTGGTGCAAACGCTCTCAGTGTACATAAAAATAAAAAAAAATACATTCATCAAGTATCATAAAGATTCAACACTTAATGATAATCATAGGATACTAATAAGCAATCAAATCATACTAGGGAACAATAAAAAAATATAATTTGCAAAGATACAAGTAACATGGTTATAGTCATAAGTTGGAAGAGATAGGTAATAGGATGAGAAGAATAATAGTAATCCAAAGGGTTTTAAGAAGAGACTATTGTGTTATTTTTCGTAAAAACGGGTGTCACGAATTTTGAATTGTGCAGGAGTAACTGGACCAAGCAACAGTTCAAAACCTACAGGCTAATCTCAGAAGTAAAGCAACAAGAAAAGATTAAATTAAGATTAAATAAGAAAAGAATTCAAGCAGATCCGTGCTTCTCAAAGAATCACTAAACTTTCCAGTGGTAAAATCAGTGCCAAAGGCCATCTCGTTGAATACAAGGTTTCCAACGTCCTAAATGCATGTTTATTTATTTTTCAACAAAAACCATAACTAAAAGATCCTAAGCCTTGTACCAAAAGTTACAAAAGTATCTTCCCACCAGCTCGCAACCCTAGAGTAACAGGTACAGTATTTCAGAAGCAGAAAATATCTGCGGAGATAACATTAGCTATATGAATAAAAATTTCTTCAGCAACTTATTGTCAGAACCCTCGTCTCGAGTGTCTTAGTTATTAATTCTTGCATCTTGTCATGAGGAAGAGAAGTAAATGGATTAAGAAAAATGTTACAAATCCTGCAAGACAAAAACTGACTCTTTGAAAATGACGTTCAAACAAAAGAATCTTTTCTCCCCCCAAAACAATAAAACTAAAGTTGTTTCTTCCAAGGTTGGAATAACTTTCCAAGACAGCGTTTAAGCAGAAGTAGGAAGACGCGGGAACCACCCTATATTATCTAATATAAAGGAATTTAGAGATGACCTCGGAGAAGATATGAAAGAGCAATTGAGGAGGGAAATGAAGAAGAGGTTACAAGGTCCAGAAATTGAAAGAATTGTGAGAAGGGAGACAAAATGACCCTGCCTTGATTTAGTATAAGATTTTAGAATAGGATAGGATAGCAGAGTTGGCACCTTGGAGGTCTTCTAGTCCAACCCCCTGCCTAGGCAGGAAATGCTACACTATTTCAGAGAAAAGGTTATCCAAACTCTTTTAAAGAACTCCCAGTGTTGGAGCAGTGACAACTTCTGGATGCGAGTTGTTCCACTGATTAAATGTTCGAACAGTCAGGAAATTCTTCCTTAGTTCTAGGTTGCCTCACTCCTTGATCAGTTTCTATCTATTGCTTCTTGTCCTGCCTTCCGGTGCTTTGGAGAATAGCTTGACTCCCTCTTCTTTGGGGCAGCCCCTCAAATACTGGAAGACTGTTATCATGTCTTCCCTAGTCCTTCCTTTCACTAGACTAGACATACCCAATTCCAGTAACCTTTCTTTATATGTTTTATCCTCCAGTCCCCTAATCCTCTTGGTTGCTCTTCTCTGAACTCTTTCTAGAGTCTCAACATCCTTTTTTACAGTGTGGCAACCAGCACTGGATGCAGTATTCCAAGTGTGGCCTTACCGAGGCCTATTAAAGCGATATTATTGACAAAGTCTGCACTACTCTTACTGCTAATCTTCTCATCACTCCTTATCGCCCATCCCCTCCCATTTGTGACTGTAGGACTGTAACTTTGTCGCTTGTATCCTAGCAATTTTTATTGACTGTTTCCTAGTATGATTTGATTGCTTATTGTACCCTATGACTATCATTATGTGTTGCACCTTATGATTCTTGACTCTTGATGAATGTATCTTTTCTTTTATGGACACTGAGAGCATTTGCACCAAGACAAATTCCTTGTGTGTCCAATCACACTTGGCCAAGAAAGAATTCTATTCTATTCTATTCTTCATTCCAATATTCTATTCTGTTCTATTCTATTCTTATTGTACCCTATGACTATCATTAAGTGTTGTACTTGACGACTCTTGACTCTTGATGAATGTATATTTTCTTTTATGGACACTGAGAGCATTTGCACCAAGACAAATTCCTTGTGTGTCCAATCACACTTGGCCAAGAAAGAATTCTATTCTATTCTATTCTATTCTATTCTATTCTATTCTATTCTATTCTATTCTTCATTCCAAGATTCTATTCTGTTCTATTCTATTCTTATTGTACCCTATGACTATCATTAAGTGTTGTACTTGATGACTCTTGACGAATGTATCTTTTCTTTTATGGACACTGAGAGCATTTGCACCAAGACAAATTCCTTGTGTGTCCAATCACACTTGGCCAAGAAAGAATTCTATTCTATTCTATTCCTTATTCTATTCTTCATTCCAATATTCTATTCTATTCTATTCTTATTGTACCCTATGACTATCATTAAGTGTTGTACTTGACGACTCTTGACTCTTGATGAATGTATATTTTCTTTTATGGACACTGAGAGCATTTGCACCAAGACAAATTCCTTGTGTGTCCAATCACACTTGGCCAAGAAAGAATTCTATTCTATTCTATACTATTCTATTCTATTCCTTATTCTATTCTTCATTCCAATATTCTATTCTGTTCTATTCTATTCTTATTGTACCCTATGACTATCATTAAGTGTTGTACTTGATGACTCTTGACTCTTGATGAATGTATCTTTTCTTTTATGTACACTGAGAGCATTTGCACCAAGACAAATTCCTTGTGTGTCCAATTACACTTGGGCAAGAAAGAATTCTATTCTGTTCTGTTCTGTTCTATTCTATTCTTATTGTACCCTATGACTATCATTAAGCATTGTACTTGATGACTCTTGACTCAGTTTTGACCGTTTTTCGTACTTACGGCCACTGCAACATCCCCAGGGACACAAAATCAAAATTCAGATATTGGGTAACTGATTCACATTTATGACGGTTGCACTGTCCCCCGTGTGTGTGTGTGTGTGTGTGTGTGTGTGTGTGTGAGAGACGTGATTCCCCTTTTGGGGAGCTTCTGACCAGCGAAGCCAACAGGGAAGCTGGATGATTTGCTTAACAACTGGATGGCTAGCTTAACACCAGCTGTGTGTCAGGACTCCAACAAAGTCACCCTCATTCAAATCATAAGCCTCTAGCCGCATCTCAGAAAAAAGAAAATGTATTAGAAGTGGCCATGTTGGCGTTAGCTGGATGAAATTGATACTAAAACACATCATTCATTTCCCCTTTGATCCTGGTCTTCCCCCCACCCCTTGGATGTATATTCTCCAATGGGACACATCCATAGCCAAGCATCATCAATCACGCTCTCCAGTAATATTCTTGCCAACTTTGGGCTGCCAGGGTGATTATCTAGGCATTTGAGGAATGCATTGTTTCCCTCACTCCCTTTCTGCTGGCAGCTAAAATGACCAAAGGAGTACCTTTTTAGTTGACACTATGATTTACAACTGTGGCAAGAAAGGTCATAAAACAGGACTTCACAAATGTCTCACTTAGCAACAGAAATGTTGGGCTCAATTGGGGGTCATAAGACGAGGACTACCTGTCTATAGGATTCTACAACAATAAAGTAACATTCCTGGCATCATCGTCGTGTCCATTTCTTGAGCTGGCCTACCTCAAACAGCTGCCCAGATGCACAGAGACAATCACACTATCGCACAAAGATCATAATAAATCTTGCGTTCGCGGCCCACTTTCTTCATGTTCCAAGTAATTGGAACATGGGAGTAATTTTATTTAATCCTCATCCCAAATCCATAAATTAAGCTAATTTAGGGGGGAAAAGGCAAGAGAAACTGAACAGGAAATTCCTACTCCTCTTAGGTCTAAATAAATTTGCAATGAAGGATTAAAAACTTTAAATAATAGTATCTGGCGTAGGTTCTGTTCCATTGTTAGGGACTTGGAATGACAAACTTCAAATCCTCTACAGCAGCAGAATTATGAGGAAAGCGACAGGAAATGTGTCTTAAAAGCTGCAAAATCAAATAAAAGAGCAGATGAAATCTTTGCCAGATTATGAACAATAACACTCCTTACAGCAGAGATTCAGCAACTAGTCATATTTAGCAAACATATATATATACCTTGCATTTGAAAGGTCACAAGCAGTGCATTAAAAAAAGATGAAGAAAACACTTTGAAAAATAGGGCAGGAAATATCTTCGCAAAGGGGAGCAAACAGCAGCACAACCTCAAAACCTAGCTGATATTTCAAGAAAATCATGTCAACATGGCTCTGCTCATACATAGCTTGCTGAATAGTTATTTACTCCGATCAGGGAACCTCAAAGAGCAGATCAGAAGCGTTCTCTACAATCCTTGTTTAGTATTCACTTCCAAGAACAACTATCATTTTTATGTTGTTCTATTATCTATATAAGAGGAAACAACATTTCCCTACTGGAGAAATGAATGACTTGAAACCAATCTGACTGATCTATTTCGCACAATCATGTTTACATTTTATCTCTTTTTTTTTTCCTCCTCTCCATCTTTCATCAAGAAGTTGGCACTTCAATTGAACCCCCTTCTTTTTAAGGCTTCAACTTCAACACACACACACACCCTTGGTTTAACGCAACGCACTACACTACCGTAAGCTGAAGCAGATATGGGTAGTTTGTGGCTTACAGTAATACAGGAACCAAGCGATCGTGTTAAAGCACAAAATGGCTTATTTGTTCCAGTGTATTATGTGAAGAGAAGCAACTATGTTTTTATTCCTAGCTCTGTAGTGGCCAAAAAAAGCTCTACAGAGAATCATTAAAACTGCCCAGAATATCACTGGGCTCCAGATACAAGCCCTGGACGGCATCTTTGCATCTCGCTGTTTGAGGAAGTCGCACAACATTCTCAGAGACTCTTCCCATCCTGCTCACAATCTTTGTGAACTGTTGCCTTCTGGCAGAAGATACAGAACGATTAAAACTCGGACCACGCGTTTTCTGAACAGTTTTTATTCCAGAATTAAATTGCACTTGACAGTGAACTTAAGGACCACTATCAGTGAGCTGTTGGACAATATTACTTGGTCTGTTGTGTGGATGCTTGTGTGTTTTTAGGTGGGTGGGGAGGTGTTTGGGGATTGTCATGTGTGTGTGCATGTTGAGTCTGGTCTCTGGGTGTTATGTGAATTTCATTGTATGTATGCTGTGAATATGCTACGTACAATGACAATAAACAATTCAATTTAGGGTAAAGCATGTTGCATGGATCAGAGCTAGAGAGCAGGAAACTGTCTAAATTAGCTGAAACCACAATGAATGTTGGGGACAAACACATTTCTTGCTTAAATTGAGCTGATTGCAATTTATTTATATGTTGTATTTCTATCGTGATGGGTTGAACGACTTCACAACTAACAACAAGAAGATTTCTATCTCACAGAGAGAGTCTGGGCAGCATACATAATAAAACAAAACACACAAAAACATGTATGTAGAAAAACATTTAAACCACACTTTAAAGAAAAAAAAAAATGATGGCAAATGTAGTGTGCAAAAGAGAACCATCATACAACTGTCTAACCGGCTCCTCACGATCACGGGATCTCCAGATTTGTTGACAAATATTTTCAGGACATTCTGGAAAGTTAACGGGGTTGGAACCAGCCTCACCTTGGGGGGAAATGAAGTTTTTCACATGGTGGGGACTAGAGAAGAAAAAGCTTTCCTCCTGGCTCTTAAATTTTACCACAATACCCATAAATGCTGTTTTGGCTGTAAGAGACTGACATGGCTACTTCTTTGGAGAAATCAGTTCAGGAGGGGGTCCTCCCAACTTGGCAACCTGGACATCAATAATTTCCAGAATTCTTCAACCAGTTATGTTGGCTGAGGAATTCTGGGAATTCAAATTCCACAAAAGTGGCCAAGGCTGGAGTCCCTGCCCTGGGTTAAGGAAATAGTCACATTTTCCCTAGAAATCAGATTTAGTAAAAACCAGCATATTTTATCTTTTCTTGGGGGAGGGAGGAGAAAATGTTACTTATTTCCTTGTATTTATCTATGAAATGCATAAGCCGCCCATCTCAACGCTGAGCAACCCTGAGTGGCTCACAACACTGTAAATCGTGTTTCGCCTCTAGTTTTTGGGCCCTGTGGAGGGAAGGGCAACTTGGGCCCTGTGGAGGGAAGGGAAACCAAAGCTCAGATCCAGACTTAACCCAGCTGATCTTTGCTCCTTATTGGCCACTATTCCTACCTTTACTTTCCCCACCTTTTAAGGAAGTGAAATCTAAAGGTGAAGTAAAAAAAAACTACAATAAAGGAAAAAAAAGTAAAATGACATCAGATGACGTAAGTCTGATTAATGTGGTAATTTTTATTTGTATTGGTATTGTTTTTGTATCAAACTGAATGACACTCAGACCCCCTACATTGTCCATGGAATGATATGGATGGATGTTTAAAAATTAAAAAAAACTTTACAAAAAGAAAAAGCAAAAAAGCTCAGAAGCTGAAAAAGGGCCACAAAATTGGGGTGCCAGCCGACAAAAACAGACCACCCCCTCTGACCCAGACCCACAAATCCCTGTGGAACCCCTTCTCCTCCCCCCACCCAGAATTCCCAGCCCAGGGGCAATTGGGGACGATGGGGGTTGTAGTCTTTAACCTACTCATGGGGCGGGGAGTACCAGGTGGGGCATGGGAGGATGCCTTCCAGGTCCCATGGGGGGGGGGTGTCAGGCTACTTCATCGCCCCTCCCCGGCCCAGAATTCCCAGCCCAGGGATGGTTGGGGACGATGAGGGTTGTAGTTCTAGCCTACTCATGGGGCAGGGAGTACCAGGTGGGGCATGGGGGGTGTGCCTTGCTAGGTCGGATTGTGTGTGGGGGGGTCAGGTTACTTCATTGCCCCCTCCCAGGGGCAGTTGGGGACGATGGGGGTTGTAGTCCTAAATTTACTTATGGGGCGGGGAGCACCAGGTGAGGTATGGGTATGTGTGCCTTGTCAGGCCCCATGGGGAGGGAGGGGTCAGGTTACTTCACTGCCCCCTCCCCGACCCAGAATTCCCGGCCCAGAGGCGGTTGGGGACGATGGGGGTTGTAGTCCTAAGCCTACTTATGGGGGGAAATGACTTGCCAGATCCCACGGAGGGGGTCAGGTTACTTCATTGCCCCTTCCCCCATGAAGTATAGTTGCCTACTCCCCCCAATTAAAGTGAGGCCTACCCTCTCCCTACTCGCCCCTAAAGTGGGGGGGGGGGTTGGGGAGGGGAGACCCGAAATTCGGCCTGGCTTACCTGGAAGGGATTGACGTCCACGGGATCCGCGAAGGGGTTCGCGTCGAAGGCCGACATGGCCGCTTTTTAAAATTATTTTTCTTCCTCGCCAGCCACCCGGGACGAAGACCCTGCCGCACCTGTTCTCACCCCGGTCCGCTTCCTACCCCCCCCTAGAAACCACACACACTTCCGGGAGAAGGCTGGTTTCCGCCCCCACCTTCGGACTCCCGGCCACGCCTGCGCAGTGCCGCCCTGAGGGTGTTTTTTTTGCACGTGACAAGGTTAAGCCCCGCCCCGTTCCCTCCCCCCCCACCTTGTGATCTCATCGGCTGGGCGGAGGAGGAGGAGGAGCGAGGCAAGAAGGATGCGCATGCGTAAAATTGACTTTAAAAAAAAAAGTGTGTTTTGGTCTTCCTTTGCCTTCCGGGAGGAAGATGCTGAGGAGGGGAATACATTGTGAGCATGCGCACACTTTGTGAGCATGCACACGGCAGAAAGGTCTAGTTCGTTACCGTATTCTATGGTGTAATAGCGCTGTGTTTATTTTTTTTTAAATGAGGAGATCTGATTGAATTATAGTCCCTTAATTGTATTGTTTAAATTACTTGAAGAACAGTTCGGTGTTATAAGAAAAATAAATTAGTAAAACATAAATAAAATAAATTAGGCTTGTTCTGCAAGAGATTTCAAATTTCAAATAGTTTCTATAACAGCCACATGGTCATTATTATTTTCAATAATAATAATATTTCAATAATAATGTGCTTTAATCTCAACCTCCTTTCTGTCAGCCCTGACACTTTCTGTCATTCTTTTATTTATTTAAAGCATTTATGCTTCCACCTCACAGCTTTTGGAGGACAGGAAAGAATCATCTTCCTTTTTTTTCTTAATAAAATAGTGAATAAACTTACAATACATAACTAATAAAATAGCCAGATTTAATTGACTAACCCTGATTTGATTTCAATGCCAAATCAGAAACTAACCATGGGGACACAGCCATATAACAGAGCTGAATTATCACAGTGGCTGTTGCTTTGGTTATGGGCATAAGAAATTTTGAACTTTTGGAGATGAAAATTACCAATAATCAACATATACCCAGCTTGAAATGGGATAAAATTCTAGTTCCAGACGTCTTAAAACTCTCATCAAATGATTGTTATTCCAGAATTACAAATTCCAAGACAAATTCCTTGTGTGTCCAATCACACTTTGTCAATTAAAAATTCTTATTCTATTATGGAGTTTCTGCATCACAATAAAGGCATGAAATAGAACAAAAAAGTCAACAGCTAATATTTTATCACAATCCTTTATTTTCCTTTGATCAAAAACATTCCTACATGTCCTTCCTTATTAAAAAAAACAAAACCCAGCCAGCTCTTAACTGAGAATCTTCAGACAACATTTCTAAGAAAATGTTTTCGTATTTTTAAAAAATTGTATTCAGAGCTTTATTAATCAGAGATATTACAAAATATGTATTTGTCAAGCTTGGCCACTTCAAAGTGGGTGGACTTCAACTCCCAAAATTCCCCAGCCAGCCAGGGGGAATTGTGGGAATTGAAGTCCAACTCATCTTAAAAGTAGACTTCAACTCCCAGAATTCCCCAGCCAGCCAGTCAGCCAGCCAGAGGGAATTGTGGGAATTGAAGTCCAACTCATCTTAAAAGTAGCTCAGGTTGACCAACATTGGGGTAGATAGATAATGTCTATATTTCTGTATATGTTGTCTATATTTCTACTATTTTTTAATGTATAAAATTATGTGAATACAAAAATATATGTATTTATGAATTGGAAAAAAAATCTATATTATCTATATATTTCTGCTAAGGCAGCAGGAAAACGTAACCATCTTGGCGTGGGAGGGAAGCGGTGTATGGGAACTGTAGTCCAGATCAGCAGTGTATGGGTACTGTAGTCTCAAATCAACGAAAGGGGCAGCTGCACCGGTGGAACCTCTGCCTGTCTTCTCTTGCTTTGTATTTCAAAGGATTTGAAAGACTTATTGGGGGAAAGGATCCCGGCTCCGAAGTCACTCCGATTCCGCTTTCCTTCCTCCAGATTTGCAAAAAGAAGCCACTGCTCCGGATTGAAGAACTACATTACCCAGCTTGCCCAGCCGGTTGCCGGGAAGAGGCGTGGCGACGTCTCCTTCACTCTTTTTCTTCTTCTTTCTTCTTCTTTTTCTTTTTTCGCTTCGGCTTGGCAAAAAAGAAAAAAGAAAGAAAAAGAGGAAATCGGAAATCCCAGAATGGCCAACGAGTTAAGAGGTGAGTTTGCGAAGCGAAACGAAGCAGGTTGCAAAATGCGAAACAAGGGGGGGAAAAAAAGAAAAAAAAAGGCGAGTTTGCAAAAATGAATGAATCTCGGCTGGGAAAAGAGCTGCCAGAGGCTGCCCGGCTGGTCTGGCGGGGTCTTGAGGGGGAGGGTCTTCGGGGGGGGAAGGGAAAGAGAAGAAGCCCCCCCTTGCACCGGGCGGAAAGGTGCGGATGCTCGAGCAAAGCTGCTTTCGTGGATGTTCGCCCGCTTAAGCGCTGTATATGCTCTGGTGGGGCGGTGGATGATGGGCTGGGAGGGGTGGGGGGGATTTGGGGGCGGTGAGAACACCCCTGCACTGCCAAACCGGGCTGGAAAAAGCACTGATGCCCCAACAGATGCTGGGTTTCAGATTCAGGGTCCTTTGGCTGCCTCAGCGCTGTATATTCTGGGGAGAGGGAGGGGTGTGTGTGTGTGTGAATTTATTTTATTTTATTTTATTTTTATTATTTTATTTATTATTTTATTTCTTTTGTCAAGCAAGTATTAGATAACAGGTATATAAGTATAAACATGGTTATGAATACATGAAGTGGATACGAATAAAAGGGAACCATAGGACAGAGACGGTAGTCACGCTGGTGCACTTATGTCACGCTGGTGCACTTAAAGTCCTCTTAGGCATGGACTGAGGTCCACGATAGACAGTCTAAGGTTAAAGTTTTGGGGGTTTGAGGTTGTAACCACAGAGTCAGGGAATGTGGGTTCCAGGTGTCGACCACTCTGTGGCTGAAATCGTATTTTCTTGCAATCGAATTTGGTGCGAGTTTACCTTGAGTTTGTATCAGATAACAGATAACCAGAGTTGGAAGGGACCTTTGTAGGTCATCTAGTCCAACCCCCCCCCCGCCCAAGCGGGAGACCCTGCACCATTTCTGACAGACGGCAGTCCAGTCTCCTCTTGAAGGTCTCAAGTGATGATGAACCCACAACTTCCGAAGGCAACTTCTGTTCCATTCGTTGATTGTTCTCCCTGTCAGAAAGTTTCTCCTTATTTCCAGGTTGAATCTCTCGTTCGGTTTCCATCCATTGTTCCTTGTCTGGCCTACAGGTGCTTTAGAAAACAGCTTGACCCCTTCCTCCTCCTCTCTGTGGCAGCCCCTCAAATATTGGAAGACTGCTCTCATGTCTCCCCTGGTCCTTCTCTTCCCTAGACTAGCCAGGCCCAGTTCCTGTATCAGTTGTTTGCCCGTGTATTGTTGTGGTTGAAGCTAAAGTTACAGTACCTGAGAGGATGCCCAGGTGGGGGAGAATGTGCTTTTCAAACCCTACCCACCTTCTGGTGTCTTGCTTAGAGGGGATCTCTAACCTGCCTACCTGGCTGCCAATTTAGAGAAGCCGCTTGGGGTCACATAGCTTCCTTCTCCCTCACCTTATAGCGGGGAGGGTATGGGCAGGGTCTGAAATTGAAAGGGAGGGAGGTCAGATCAGGATGTAGGGTAGAAAGTGCCTGCAGACACCCCTCCCCTCCTTGCAGTAATCCACAATTTCTCCCAAGCTCACCTGGGCTTGGAAACTAAGCTGAGTTAACCCTGTGGGGGGATTGTATTCCAAATTATCCCGGGGAAGTAAGTTTTATTTATTTTTTAAATAAAAATCCAGGGAAAACCTTCATGGTTCTCCCTGCAAAGATGCGTCAACCAGAGGTGATATATTCAGCCAGTTCTGGAGAACCGGTAGCAGAAATTTTGAGTACTTTGGAGAACCGGCAAATACCGCCACTAACTGGCCCCGCCCCCATCTATTCTCCGCCTCCCGAGTCCCAGCTGATTGGATGGATCTTCTTTTGTTGCCCTGCACAGGAGAACAGAGCTGGAAAGCAGGTCAGTGGGTTGGGGAGGGAATAGGGGTTTTGCAGTATCTTTCCCCTGCCATGCCCACTAAGCCACACCACATCCACCAAGCCATGCCCACAGAGCCGGTAGTGTAAATAAAAAAATTGAATCCCACCACTGGCGTAAACAATCCACCTTAACAATTAGCTAAGATGTGTGAATCTGTCTTTGGGGGCTTCGGTGGGGAGGTTTTTTCTCCCAGGTCTTCTTGCAGATGCTGGACCTGAAATGGAGACCTCTGCCTGGCAAGGAAAGGGATGTGCTGGAATTGTGAGCCACTGTGGATTGCCCGACGCATAATATTTCTGCCTGGGGAGGAAGGTTCCACTCGACCTCTCTGGATTTTTGCATGAAGGAATCGATGCAGAAAAATCTGCAGAAATCCATCGTTGTTTCTCACTCATCTCAGTCTGTTCCCAAAATAGCCATTTATCTCAGGGATGAAATGTTACCCTTTGGAACTGCTGCAGCTGTTTGTAGCAAATCAAGTGTCCCTGTAATCTTAATCTTAATCCCTTGTCATCCTTTATCCCTTTGCTTTTCTCTCGGCGGGAACAAACAGATAGAAACGGCCCAATTTATTATTATTTTTTTAAAAAAGGAGAAGGGAGATTATGCTTTGCACCTTGTTGGCACTGCTTGTTGTCTTGCAGCGAAATCTACTTCTGATATATTAACTGGCTGATTGGAACCCAGCAAAAGATTTAATCTTTAATCCTAGTTTTTTTTTTTTTTGAGATAAACCCAAAATCAGCTGGGTTCCTAAGCAAAGACATACAGGAAGTCTGGTCTTGCAAAATTGTAATGGTGAGGTTTGCACGGCACGCTTTGTAATTTAATTTGGAGGTTGAAGCGAGCAGAAAAGAGCGTTTAATACTTCTTTGCAAGGTCATGTTCTGGATTCCCTTCTCCCTGCATTAAATAATTCTAGGTGGAGGATAGTTGAACACTAGAGAATTTTTTGGGTAGGAGATGGCTCGGCTGAGCCCGAAGAAGGGGTCAAATCTGTCATCAGTCATGAATCCCTGTGTGCCCATAACAGATCCTAAGTCCTGTCCACAATGAATTCCTTTCTTAACTCCCAGTAATTTGCCTGGACCATTAATAATTCGGATTCTTGAAATGGTGCGGTGGCCTAGAGATGGAGCTCTTGCCTCACAACCAGGAGATTGTGAGTTCGATCCTAGGTTAGAGTCAGATATTTCTGGGCACGTTGAGATATTATCTGCTGAATATAACTCCACATTGGTGACAGGAAGGTCATCCGGCCAGTAAACACTCTGCTAGCGCCATTCAGTTGCCCAGATGATTAAAAGTTCAGATTCTTCTAGAGGACTTAAGCTTGCAATAAATCTTTATCATCATTTGGACTGCACGAATCTCCTGATTTCCCCCCGTGCTTGACATTTTTATTTACCTTGTATGAAATTATAACCTTGGGGGGAAAAAACCCCCCAGCTTTCCAGAACCATCTTTCAACCCAGATTGAGCAACCTGTACTTGGTTATAAGATGGTCAATGAGATGGTGATGCTTGTGAGATGGATGTCCTTGAATGACTTCCTCTCCTCCTCCTCCTCTTCCTCTTCCTTCTCCTCCTCCTCTTCCTTCTCCTCCTCCTCTTCCTTCTCCTCCTCCTCCTCCTCCTCTTCCTCCTCCTCCTCCTCTTCCTTCTCCTCCTCCTCTTCCTTCTCCTCCTCCTCCTTCTCTTCCTTCTCCTCCTCCTCCTCCTCCTCCTCCTCCTCTTCCTCTTCCTTCTCCTCCTCCTCCTCTTCCTCTTCCTCTTCCTTCTTCTCCTCCTCCTCCTCTTCCTTCTCCTCCTCCTCCTCCTCCTCTTCCTTCTTCTCCTCCTCCTCCTCTTCCTTCTCCTCCTCCTCCTCCTCCTCTTCCTCCTCCTCCTCCTCTTCCTTCTCCTCCTCCTCTTCCTTCTCCTCCTCCTCCTTCTCTTCCTCCTCCTCCTCCTCCTCCTCCTCTTCCTCTTCCTTCTCCTCCTCCTCCTCCTCTTCCTCTTCCTTCTTCTCCTCCTCCTCCTCTTCCTTCTCCTCCTCCTCCTCCTCCTCTTCCTCCTCCTCCTCCTCCTCCTCTTCCTCCTCCTCCTCCTCCTTCTCTTCCTCCTCCTCCTCTTCCTTCTCCTCCTCCTCTTCCTCCTCCTCCTCCTCCTCCTCCTCCTCCTCCTCCTCCTCCTCCTCTTCCTCCTCCTCCTCTTCCTTCTCCTCCTCCTCCTCTTCCTTCTCCTCCTTCTCCTTCTCCTTTCTCTCTCTTTTTGACTCGCTCAGTGTTTCCCCTGGCCTGTGCTGTGCAGAATTACGCGTGGGGTAAGCCAGGACGGGACAGCCAAGTGGCCAAGCTCTTAGAAAGCAATGATCCGACGGCACAGATTGACGCTGACAAGCCCTACGCTGAGGTGAGTCCTTATTCCTGCAGATCAACCAAGTTTCCGGCATCCATTATTCAAAAGTTCACTCTGGTCTTCCTTCACATGAAGCTGAAGAAACCTAATGAGTTAAGAAAACAGAGCAAAAGAAAGTCTCGCTCACAGCTGTCCTCAAAGACAAGATTTGGGAGTCATGGCCATCTCCGTGAGGGTGGTGGGTCACCTCGATTGAGGTGGTGCCGTTGAGATTACTGCCAACACATACTTGTATATATATATGTGTGTGCCTTCATGTCAGTGTTGACTCCTGGCGATTGGCCTGGGAAAAAATCTTTGTAGTTGATGAGTTTTTAAGAAGTAGTTTGCCATTGTTTCCTTCCTTGGGCGGAGAGAAAGTGACTGGCTCAAGGTCGCTCAGTTGGTTTCATGCCTAAGGTGGGACTAGAACTCCCCATCTCCTGGGGATTGGCCCAATGTCACCCAGACAACTTTAATGCCTAATGCAGGACTAGAACTCACAGTCTCCTGGTGATTGACCCAAAGTCACCTAGTTGGCTTTCACATCAACCATGGGACTAGAACTCACAGTCCTCTGGTGATTGACCCAAAGTCATCTTGTTGACTTTCATGGCTAAGATGGGACTAGAACTCACGGTCTCCTGGTGATTGACCCAAAGTCACCTACTTGGCTTTCATACCAACCATGGGACTAGAACTCACAGTCCCCTGGTGATTGACCCAAAGTCACCTAGTTGGCTTTCATACCAACCATGGGACTAGAACTCACAGTCTTCCAGTTTTTAACTTCTAGATCACAAGGGAAACAAATATGTTTGGCCGATCCCTTTGCTAAGACTCGACATGCTTCTCGGGTGGGTTGACTCAATATGTGAAGCCGTGATTGATCTAACCAGGATTATAACATCCATGACAATGAGCTGGGCTCACTTTTCATGTTATGCCATACCCCAAGGTGCTTTGGGATCCCTAGTGCCACTTTTCTTTTCCTTTCCAGCTCTGGATGGGTGCTCACCCCAAGGGAGATGCGGTCATTCTGGACAACCGCATTCCCCAAAAGACGTTAAGCCAATGGATCGCGGATAACCCTGCCTGCCTGGGGTCAAAGGTGAAGGACAGCTTCCAAGGTCAGCTGCCTTTCCTCTTCAAAGTGCTGTCAGTCAATGCAGCTTTGTCCATTCAGGCCCACCCTACCAAGGTAAGGGCTTTTCCTTGGATGTGCGTGGGAATATTTTGCCATTTTTCAATTGTGGTTTCTCTTGGCTGATGGCTCTCTTGGGGGATCGGTGTTATTATATGTCTGATATTAACTCTTTTTCTTTTGGGGATGGGAGGTATGTGGTGTGCTCTTATTTTAGAACCTTACACTATATTTTTTTGTAGGGGGGAGATGAGTTTCAAAACAGCAGAAAATTACATGGCATTTAGAAGCTTTTGGGTTTCAGAAAATGGTTGGTGTAGAGGACATGGCTTGCCACTACTATTGTATAGCAATAGTACTAACACTTAAGACTTATACACCACTTCACAGTACTTTCTAGCCCTCTTTAAGCAGTTTACAGGGTCAGCCTGTTGCCCCCAACAATCTGGGTCCTCATTTTACCCACCTTGGAAGGATGGAAGGCTGAGTCAACCTTGAGTTGGTCAGGATCAAACTGCTGGCAGTGAGCAGTGAGTTAGCCACTGCTAACTCAGTAGAGGGAGGAAGGAAGGGAGGGAGGGAGGGAGGGAGGGAGGGAGGAAGGAAGGAAGGAAGGAAGGAAGGAAGGAAGGAAGGAAGGAAGGAAGGAAGGAAGGAAAACAGCAATAGCACTTAGACTTATATACCGCTTCACAGTGCTTTACAGCCCTCTTTAAGCAGTTTACAGAGTCAGCCTGCTGTTTCCAACAATTTTGGCTCCTCGTTTTACCCACCTCAGAAGGATGGAAGGCTGAGTCAGCCTTGAGCCTGATGAGTTTTGAACTGCCAAATTGCAGGCAGCTGACAGTCAGCAGAAGTAGCTTGCAGTAGTACACTCTAACCACTGCACCACCACGGCTCATGCAAAGTCTTCTTTGGCTCAAGTGGTAGAACCCAAAACACGTCTACGTGCTTTTCTTGGTAGCCTTACAGAAGTGATTTGTTACTGTCTTCTTCTAGGAAGATTTTGTTTTTGACTTCGCAGTGTAACCCATAATCCCACTACTGCGTGTTCTGTTTCCCATCCCAAGGATAACCTGGTCTAAGCCGGCTTATCTTCTAAAGATCGCTCAAGGTTGGTTAGGTTGCTGCTCCTTGAATCGGGTCTTCTGTTATGTATGACACGGTCTATGATGGCATTGGAGGGTCAGATATGGGCAGGCAGTTTTTTCTTGGGTTCTACCACAAGAGATGATGGAAGCAGTGGGGAAGGCCAGGCTTAATTTCAGGGTCAAAATGGACCCTGTGTGCTGGATCTGGGAGCATTCACAGAACGTTACACAGGGGATAGTTTATCAAGCCAGTTCGGTTGACTTTAATCTCTGTTGGGTTCCAACTCAGCTGCTTATTACAGAAGGAACCTTTTGGACCCATCTCCAAATTGTATTGCTTTGGGGTCATTTCTGATCCTTTGGGATTGGGTCACTACCCTTCACTAGTCCACCTCTCCGTGTATCTGAGGTCTCTCCCAGATTCTGCGATCCATCGATCAGAAAATGATCGGGTATCAGTTCAATGATCAAAACCGACTTGGACGCTGGTCTTACCCGTTGTCCGTTTCTCCTCTCCTAGGAATTGGCAGAGAAACTTCACGCTCAGTATCCAGAACACTATCCAGACACCAATCACAAGCCTGAGATGGCCATCGCCCTAACCCCCTTTGAAGGACTGTGCGGTTTCCGGCCTGTGGAAGAGATTGTAGCTTTCCTTCAGCGTAAGTGTGCGAGGGGAAGGAGCGAAAGGATCACCAGACACACAAATCCTAGAAAGATAAATGATCTGAGCTTAGTAGATCCTGGGAGTTTTGGACAGAAGGTTTCTTACTTAGAATGTTGCATTGGGAAAACGTTGCATTAGGAAAATGTTGGGAAAACATTGCATTAGAACTGTAGGAACCTCGCTGGGTGATTAGTTAATGACTGTTTTTTTGAGTTAAAGTAACAGTGAAGCAATATAATCTCATTCCTAACCTGAAACTTGAGATATTCAATTTTCACGGTAGAGAAGGTGTGAATTCCAGACACGAATGAGCGGTGAACTCTTAGAACTTAAGAGTCACCTTTTCTCCAAAGAGTTTGTTTTCCCCAAATGGTGTCAACCTCAGTGGGTAGACTACATCATGAGATCCACTCCGCAGGAAGGCTAAAAGTACTCTGATGGAGATTGGTTATCTCCACCAAGGTCGTCTCTTGTGTTCTGTATAATCCAAGAGGCTATATGGAAGATCAGCCACCCGTTAGGGTAGATTCCCACCATCTCTCTGGCCTTTCTACAGATGTCCCTGAATTTCGAGCTCTGATCGGGAATGTAGCAGCGGAACAACTGGAGCGAAGTGGGAGGGATGACCCCCGTGGTGTGTCAGCTGCTCTGAGGGTCTGCTTCACCAGGATGATGAAGAGTGAGAAGAAGGTCTTTGTTGATTACCTCAACCAGCTGGTCAAGCGGATTTCCCAGGAAGGTTAGTCGTGTAGGAGATCAGGACAGGTTAATACAGAGGTGCGAGCTAGACTCCGTGTTCCTGAAGTCACCATTCTTGATAACTCTATAGTCTAGTCAATGTGACCCAAATCCTAAGATAAAGAAGGCTGGGTTTAGTAGTCATCTCTGGGTGTTTTGGTGGTTCCAAGTTTGGTTTTATGAAGGATGGTAAAATTGACCTTGGGGGTTAAGGAAAGAACAGATACACCAGGGCTTTTTAAACCTGATAGCTTTAAGTCTTTTGGACTTCAACTCCCAGAATTCCTCCTTTAGTCATGTTAGCTCAGGACTTCTGGGAGTTGTAGTCCACAAGTCTTAAACTTGCCATGTTCGAAGACCCTTGGAGTACACCATTAAGAGCTCTCTTCCAAGCTATGGATTTCTTTAAGGAGCCATTAGGGTTGAAGTCCTTCAAGATCCCTCTTCTCCCTGGACTTGAGCTCTGGTGAACCTCAACAAGGTTCCCATCATCCTGTTTCCAAAAACTGGAGACTCTCTTCCCTATTCTGAAGGGTCAATTTTTGGGATTCTTCTGTAAGGCTAATCTGAACAGGCTGACACGTACCAGGATGAAGGTGTTGCTGGCACCATAAAAAGCCTATCCTGGGATTCCGCTTGGTACATTCTTAAACTACACACTGTATTCTTAAAAAAAGGAAAAAAAATATAAATGTATATAATTAAAACAACATTCCATTCCAATTCAATTCTATCATTAATATTCATTAAAGTCTTAACATTTTTAACGTTGCTTTTCAATTAAATATTATACTTCTATGGGAATGGAAGTTATGTATTATATTGAGTGTTACAACTTTAGGAAAAAGATATAAAGGCGTCATACTCCAAACAGTAACCACAGGAGAAATTTTGTTTAATGAGCAAAGATAATAGACAATTGAAACAGGATAGACAAAACATACAAATAGAATGATTTGAACTGAGATGAAATAAATAAAATAAACTTGAGAAAATTAAAAGAGGGGAGAAGCTATGCAGAAAATGTAAAATAGTAATAAGATATGGAATAGAATATAAAAATGAGCATGAACCTGAATTTGCGTCTGTACGAAGAAATGTAACCCGAGATTATGCTGCTTTCAAAAAAGATGTTTTATTTGTATTTTTTTTCTTTTTGTGAAAACTCAAATAAAATTTACAAAAAAAAAAAGCGTATCCTGGATCAATCCTTGCTCAACTCTCTTTCCCGTGTCTTATTCAGCCACTGCAGGAAAAGATATTTCAGCCAGTTGTGGAGAACTCCTTCTCAGGTTACACTCTCAATACCCAGGCGATATCGGTTGCTTTGTTATCTACTTCCTGAACCAGATGAAGTTGCAGCCTGGGGAATGCATGTTCTTGGGAGCCAATGAACCTCACGCCTACCTCTATGGAGGTGAGTTCTTTCCCAGGAAGCAAGTATTTGCATGGAGTGGGGGTGGGAGAAAATTGGCATTTTGGGTCTCTTTTAACCAAGGGTTAAGCCAGGGTTGAGTCCCCACATTATCTAAGCCAGAATTCCTCAACTTTGGTCAGTTTAAGATGTGTGGACTTTCAATTCCAGAATTCTTGGGAATTTGATCACCTTGGTCACTTGTAAGATGTGTGGACTTCCAACTCCCAGTATTCCCCAGCCAACATGGCTGGCTGGGGAATTCTGGGAGCTGAAGTCCACACGTCTTCAAAGTGCCAAGGTGACTTCAAAAGCCATAATGGGACTTCTGATTCTGTGTGAGATTTGAGCACCAGTCCTTAACGAGTGTCCTTACTCTACAGACTGCATCGAATGTATGGCCTGCTCCGACAACACGGTGCGCGCTGGTCTGACGCCCAAATACATCGATGTTCTGACCCTGTGCGAAATGTTGAACTACACACCAGCTCCTCCCAGCTCAAAGTTGCTGTCCCCTATTCCAAGCCGCCTGGATCCTTGCATCTCCCTGTATGACCCTCCCATTCCAGATTTTGCTGTCATGAGGATAGAGGTAAGGAGTCCCACACTTGTGAAATCACAAACATAATGGGTAGCTTCCATTAAGAGTCATAATAATTTATTCTGATAGCATCCCAAAAATGTCTTTGGGGAGAATTTTCCCGAAACAGAAGGAATGGACAGACAATTGTGATTCTAATTTTAGGGGGGGTTATAAATTTGTGCCTTCAGTCCATTTTCTTCTGGAATTCAGCTATTTGGGATGCTTGCAAGTGTAGAAGGAATTCTGATTTTGGTCTGTTCCAGTTCCAGTTGCTTCCTGTTCTAGCTTCAGCTACTTCCTGTTTGTTTCTCTGGCTTCTGTTCTAGCTTCACTTGCTTCCTATTTCAGTTTCACTTGCTTCCTGTTTCAGTTTGTTTTTTCCTGTTCCAGCTTCAGCTGCTTCCTGTTTCAGTTTGTTTCTTCCTGTTCCAGCTTCAGCTGCTTCCTGTTTCAGTTTGTTTCTTCCTGTTCCAGCTTTCAGCTGTTTCCTGTTTCAGTTTGTTTCTTCCTGTTCCAGCTTTCAGCTGCTTCCTGTTCCACCAAACTCAGGAACACTGTTCTTTTCTCTTACTTCCTATGTCGAGCAACCCCTCTGCTTTTTTCTTACAGATCCCTCCCTCCCTTAAGCTGTACCTCATTTCGGCCATCGACTCGGCAAGCATCTTGCTGACGGTCCAGGGTTCGGCCGTCGGCACTTCCACGGCAGCTGGATCTGAAATGATTCTACGTCCCGGAACCGTGTTGTTCATCTCTGCCAATGAGAGCCTCTCTTTGCATTTCAATTCCGTTGAGGGGATGGTTCTTTTCCGAGCTTGTTGCCTCTTGTAATAAGGGACACCGAGCGATTTTCTTCTTTAGAGTAATTCAAGATCTGAAGCTGCCCTTGGTCCACATCTCTCCCATTTGTTTCGCCTTTCAAGGACTGAGGCTGAGGCGACTTAGGAATATCAACGGTCTTCTCTCCTTGGTTGGCTTTTGGCCAACAAGCCTTTGGCCCATTGCTCCAAAAATGTAGGGTTGGAAATGCTTTGGTAGCCCTGCTGCCCCCTAAGTGGGAGAACAAAGGAGACTGTGGGCAATGCTTTTGTTTTCTGACTTGCCAAAGAACATGTCTCTCAATAGATGCTTCTCCTGTGTCATTGCTTGTTTGACTAGGATGGTAGTCCGTGGATCTTAAGATTAAAACAATGTTTTTCAACCTTGGCAAATTGTAGACAGGTGGGCCTCAACTCCCAGAAACCTCCCAAATTTTGAGGTTTGCAAATTAATGAGGGGGGTAAAAGAGGGGCACACAGTAATCGATGGTGGTGTAATTTTGGTTGCACAAATTGGTCCAGTCATGTGATGGCTTGTCTAATGATTGCACTAATTCGGGTCCCAATTATAAGTCGAGGACTACCTGAAGTGTCTATGGAGATTCTCCATATTCTAGGTCATGTCCCCAAAGGAGTTTTTTTTCAAGAGGCAACTGGACTTTCTGGGGGTTTGGTGGTGTTGTTGTTTTTTTTTTTTTAAGATTTTCACTTCTCATCCAAGCAGCTTTTTCAGCTCTGACCGGATGGTGAGGAATGGAAGGATTTCCTCAGGAAAATCAGACAAGCCTCCAAGTGGCCTCAACGTATCTCTAAAAGGATGCAAATGACCAGCTGTCTGCAAGGAGTATAAATCCTTCCCTTCCCCACCATCCAGTTAGAACTGAAGAAGCTTCTTGGATGAGAAGTGAAACATCTTCAAAGAAAAACCAGAAAGTACAGTTGCCTCTTTGGGAAAAAAAAACAAAAACATCTTTTGGGATTACCTGAAAGGTTTTCACTGGACAAGATGTTGACCTTGTATTCTCTCTTTTTCTTTCTCTCTCTCTGTCACACACACACACACACTGACCCTGGCACTCAAACTGGACCCTGACAAGCATCCTAACTAGATCTTGAGCCTAGTCTTGCCTTTTGTGCCTATCCAGCCGTCACATTAACCCATGATGTTTGGCCTAGAGCAGGGGTCTCCAACCTTGGCCCCTGGAAGCCTGGTGGACTTCAACTCCCAGAATTCCACAGCCAGGCTTCCAGGAGCTAAGGTTGGAGACCCCTGGCCTAGAGGTTAGAGGCCTAGAGGCACCAGGCGGCTGTGAGTTCTAGTCCTGCCATAGGCATGAAAGCCAGCTGGGTGACTTTGAACCACTCACTCTTAGCCCAACCCACCTCACAGGGTTGTTGTGGGGAAAATAGGAAGGAATAAAAACAATATAGGCAGAATAAAAATCAGATAAATAAAAATAAATAATACTTTGTTTACCCAGGTGTGATAAGCTATATTCCTGGGTTGTTGTTTTTTAAATAGCACGCTATACAAACCCGGTTTATGGTTGAATACATTTGACCTAAAGGGTCTAGTTGGCATTTTTACCAAGATGAGAACATCAGTTTCAGATAAACAAAGGGACAAAGGGTGTAGCGTAGAAGGTACTTTATTGGATAAGACGCTTTCCTTGGTTAGACTGTACAAAAAAAAAAAAGACACACAACGAACCAAGTATACAATAATATTAAATTTCCCATAAGATTGTCTTGTGCTGTTCAGTTTTTTTTTTTTAACAAAAGAAAAACTTCATGTAATGCATTTTAGTGCTTTAAGGCAGCTTTAAAAAATAAAGTCTACAGGGTAGATTTAATGGAGTCTGCCCCCCAAATGCTTGTAGAATCATCCGTTCGCTCAGCTTTGCAGACGAGAGCTGAGCAAAAATGTGTTTGTATAATGCCTACTAGCATCTTAATTCTTCCTTTGCAAAAATACATATATTTTACTTTTAAGACTTCTGGACTTCAACTCCTTGGAAGTCTTCATGAGACTTAAAGAGTTTCCAAATTTGGAGAACTCTGGACAAGATGATCTTTAAGGTCCCCTCTAAGCCTTAAATACATGTCATTAAGGCTCATTGAACGAGCAGTGCATAAGTAACATGAGCTCCATTGTGAACATTGTAGTTTCTGTCCTGGACAAAAACATTGTCCAGGATTGTGCCAACAAAAGCAGCCCCTTTTTTTCCTAATAAATGGAAAGGAACAGCAGCTTTACAAAAATAATAGCGAAACCAAAAAGATTGGTTTAGCTTAGTACAACTTTCGCCACTATACTATAATATTCACCACTATCAGTACAACTTCCTCCAACCTAGGATTTGCCTTCCCCTCGATGATTAAGAATTCCAAGTCTGAACTTCAAGCAATTGTAATCTGGCACAGATGGAGGGAAAGGGGGAGGAAATGCTGATTTTATAGCTCTAGCAAGCCAATTCTTCAAAGATTTGTACATACAATGTCACTTTTTAAAAAATTAACTTGCTGGTGAGGTGTCCCAGCAGGACAAAAAAACCCCTCCAAATCAGCGTGCCTGCTAGCAACTGATGTTGGATAAGTTTGGTTAAAAAATGGCTGGAGAAATCAGATTTGGGATTGAAAAAAAATCCAGATAACTAGAAGGTGGCAGCCTAATACTGTGTTTTGGCTGCCATCTACTGGACATCTTTAGCTTTGTAATCCACATCAGGAAACTTGCATAATTTCCAGTGGAATCTGTTTCACCCTGGAACAGGTCAACCAAAGACATTGGCTTTGAGAAGGGACTATGATAACTCACTGCAGCCGACATGTCATGTGACAAGTTACACTAATACATCCCCCCCCAAAAAAAGTGGACAGAATCATTAAAGAAAGGATGCAAAAGGAAGGACCAGATGAAATGTGAATGACAGAAATTAAAATGATTATTTAAATTATTTCAAATAATTAAGTGGAGTTGCTGAGTTGGCCACGGCAAGTCAATCCCGTTCCGTTTTGAGAGAGCCACGACATCAGCCTCAACAGCAAGTTGTGCGCTTGAGGAAGAAATGAACTTAATTATTTTTTGGGGGGGAGGGGAGGTTGAGACCAGGAGTGAGATGTATAGGATGTCAACACTGGGACATCCTTCTCAAATTGCAGGGATGCACTTGAGGAATTCTCCAGATCTTCTACGATCAAACTTGGGAGATGACATCGAGTCCCCACAACCAACGAAGCAAAGATGGACAATTTCAGTGTTGATGAACTCCACTACGCCCTCAGCGAGTACAACGTGTCCCATCCAAGATCCAAAACATCCAATCCAACATCCAGAAATCCCACCACACCTTGTCCCTAGAGATGGTGGACATTCAAGGCTGCCCCATCAACATCTCCAAGACGTTAATTGAGACATGTTTCTTGAGAACAATGGATTTAAATTAAAGTGGTCAAGGACAGACCGTTTCTGTTCTGGGTCAGTCAGTGCTGGTGATCTAGGAAGACTAGATCTTGACTTCTTCCCCAGAACGGCTTGGCGGACAAGTCAACACACCTACAGAGTCTGTGCAAGCGGCCTAAAACTCATCCTTTCCTGCAAGGTCGAGGTGAAATGGATTGAGAGCATGCAGGTGTACTTTTCCATGGGTTAATTTAACGTAGACAATGGTCCCTTGGTAGTCTTCGGAGGCTGTTTCTAAGCAGCACCTTCATCCATTTGAAGGCCACCAGGTTTAGAGAACGTTAAAAGTAATGGATGGGTTGATAATGTGAGAGCTATATGCGACCTCCAAAGCTGATGAGCTGATTCAACCTTGTCCTCCTCACTTAGCTTCCCCTCTTATTCCTTTAAACTTCCCCAGAAAGGAAAGGGGTCCAAAGCAACCCCCCCAAAAAAAATTCCATCTACCCAATAAATCAATTGCTCAACAATTGCCAGCCATTGCTCCCACATTAAGGCCAGCAGTTTCCCAGAAGATTTGCAGTTTTATTGCCCAACTGCCCATGGATCTGAGAGGGTCAACCTTCAAACAGAAGGATGGAGGTCAGGTTGCCTTGAGATTCTTTCAGGAGATCAATGAAAGGCTGAATGTTATAACTCAGGCATCTTCAACCTCCTTCCCTTTTACTTCCTAGTAAGTAAAGCCACCAACAGGCTGGCTGGAGACCCAAGAAAAGGCCCATGCCCTCAAGAAGCTTGGTGCAAGCTGCTCTCTCGTGCAAGACAAGACCTCCATTCTAAGGAGGCCCTGCAGAAACGCCTCAAGAACTTCGCTCTCGCCAGGAAAAGCAACCTCTTCCCTCTGTCTCTATGCAGCATAGTTGTTCTTCCCTTCGTATATTGACCTCTGCAACCCCAATATATTGTAAACCTAGTTATCGGAATTGCTGTTGTTCACTTATTTACACGCATACAGGTTTTCTGTTCACCTTTTATAGGGAAGAAACCCTTGCCTCCTGATTAGTCCTCAGGAATGCCAAACCCGTCCAGAAAAAAAACAGCCTCTCTTTGCACAGGGCATCCACCAGGCTCCCGAACACTTAGCGGTTAACACACTTCTACGTTGCACTATCCAGAAGACGCTTGGAGCAGTGAGCAAGGTGCCAGCAGGGCACGGCCTTCCCCTTCCAGGGGCCAAATCTCCAGGGCTGCCCACTCCCCACCCTGCTGATCTGACCTAAAGTTCAAGGCTGGGCTCAGCAGGGATCCAAAAGAAAAGAGAGGAACCGGGGAAAGAAAAAGTGCTGAATTGTTGACCCGTGTTAGTTGCAGCCCTCCGGGGCTTCTTCCTATTGGAGGGAGCAGGAGGCAGAGTCGCCGAAGCAACAGGAACACGGCGAGGAAGAAATGGGTTTTGGGGGGATCAGGTCGAGATCCTCATCGTCGGGGATCTCATCCAGGCGGTAGCCGTCCTGCAGCAGTTGCCGACTGAGATCCTGGTTGACCTGAAGGAGGGGGCAAAAAAATAAAATATGGAATAGCAAGGTTCCATTGCACACTTACCTGGCAGAATTAGGTCTAGTGGTTAAGGTGCTGGCCTGGAAACCAGAGGAGGCTCTTGAGTTCTAATCCCACCTTAGGTGTGAAAGTTGATGGGGGTGACTTTCGGCTAATCACCAGGAGACGGTGAGTTGTAGTCTTGCCTTTTAAGACAGGAGAGCTGGCTTTGGGCCAATCACCAGGAAACTACGTACAAGTTCTAGTCCCACCTTACGCAGGAAAGACAGCTGGGTGATTTTGGGCCAATCCCCAGGAGATGGTGAGTTCTAGTTCTGCCTTAGGCATGAAAATTGACTGGGTGATTTTGGGCCAATCACCAGCAGACGGTGACTTCTACTCCCACCTTAAGCAGGAAAGCTGACTGAGTGCCTTTGGGCCAGTCCTTTTCACTCATCACAACCCGCCTCGCAGGACTGTTGTTGTGGGGGGAAAGAGGAGGAAGGAGTCGCACATGTGTTCTCTGCATTTTGAGTTCGTTATAACAATAATAATAAAGGCAGAATATAAATAAAAACAATAACGACATTCAGGGGCGTCTCTAGAACTTTAGGCCGGTCCACTTCACACACAAAAAGATGCACACACAAGATTAAATGCGGCCCTCAATTCCACAACTGAGGATTAGCATTTGAATTGTAAGTATGGCACCTTCCTTCTGCAGCTCCAGTTTCCTTCTCAAGGGTTGAGAACCTGAACATGCAACAGCAGAATAAGCGTGTGTGTATATGTGATTATAAACAGAAGAAAGAGCAGACAGATCAAGCAAACCCTTTCCTTTCTTATCTTGTCAGTGTGTGAGAGTTGAGGGCTGTTTGGAAACTGAAACAGTATTTGCTGTGTGAGCAAGGAGACAGCAAGGAGTCTGGGCATGGCTTAGCTCAACTGTTCTGTACTAAAGCTGCCTGGGGCCATGAAACTAAAACTTATCTCCTCTGCTTGTGTTTGGCATTTGGAACATATGTCTTTTTAGGTGGGGAGGGGAAGTAGAACTCCTTAGCATCAGAGCGTGTTAATGATGATAATGATAATTTAGGAAATACTCTAAATGTTCTGATAAGTCATTTCGAAAAATCTTTTCTTAGTGAGCACCTCGAAGCCAAGAGGAGGAACCTAGGTGCCAAATTTCCAAGTTTGTAGGCTTTACAGTTCTGGAGATTTTGTGATGATGCGTGAGGGGTCTTTTCGCTTTTATATAGATTAATTTAAATTCAATTATTCAATTATTTAAATTCAATGATAAAATACCAGACTTGCCTCGGCCGAGGAGTAACCGGAAGAACATCTTGATTCCAGGTCATCGCTAGGAGAAGAAAATGAAGGACAAGTTGAAAGGATACCGCAAGCCCCATTTTCAGTCGCCAACTCACCCATAAAAATCAACGGGCCTCCCCCAGAGATTGTAAGAAGCCATCCTGCCACTGATCGGCGTTTTTCAATAAAGATTTAGAATAGAATAACAGAGTTGGAAGGGACCTTGGAGGTCTTCTAGCCCAACCCCCTGCTTAGGCAGGAAACCCTACACCAACTTCAGACAAATGATTATCCAACATCTTTTTAAAAACTTCCAGTGTTGGAGCATTCACTACTTCTAGAGGCAAGTTGTTCCACTGATTAATTGTTCTGTCAGGAAATTTATCTTTCATTCTAGGTTGTCCACTCTCCTTGGTCAGTTTCCATTCATTATTTCTTGCCTTGCCATCAGATGCCTTGGAGAATAGCTTGACCCCCTCTTTTTTGTGGCAGCCCCTCAAATATTGGAAGGCTGCTATCATGTCTCCCCTAGTCCTTCTTTTCATTAAACTGGACATACCCAATTCCAGCAACTGTTCTTTATGTGCTTTAGCCTCCAGTCCCCTAATTTGGGACATCCTGCTTAGGCAAGGTATTTATTCTTGGAGCTGACAGCTAACCAACTTTTTTTTTTTTTTGCTCTAGCTACAATCAGATAATTATTTCCTCCTCTTATCGTATAGCTGCTGCTTGGTCGTAAGCGACTGGTCATTAAGTTGAGGACTACTTCTGTAGAGCCAGCTCATTTGTGGGACAGGATTCAACCTTGTTTTTTCAGACCCACCCAGAAAGTCAAGCAATGCTTACATGCCTCTCACCTGTCGGAATCCAGGGCCACCAGGGTTTCATCTGAGGTCTGGCTGAGCGCAGTGTAGCCCTTGTTGAATTTCACCGTCCTGGTAAAAAGAAGAAGACACTACCATGAAGCTACCAGGCGCAGTGGGGGTGGGAGGGGAGAGTGCAGGGCCTGATCAGAAGGCCGAAGCAGATGTCCACCTAGATCAAGCTAAATTTATTAACACTAGGGAATTCCTGGAAACTTGGCATTCAGACAAAAATGAGTCATCAACAGATCCATAGAGATAAACCACACTTACACACCATTCAAAAGAGACACTAAGAAAAGCTAAACAAAAAGACCAGAACACATCCTCTCCAGCAGTTTACACCCAGATAAGCAGGGATAAACACCAGGCAAATGTCTTACTTAACCACAGGAATTTTGGGGCTCAATCGTAGATGTAAGTCACGGACAACCTGTATTTCTGGGAAGGAAAGGTAGGATTCTCTGTAAACTAAAAACATAAAAAGTGGTTGATATTCCTCTGGCTCTGGAGCCGCATGTGGCTCTTTCCTCCCTCTGCTGTGGCTACGTTGCCGGTTGGTTCCAGAATTGATAGGGCTTCTGGTTAGGACAGGTAGAGGGAAAAGGATGCCACGCTAGGAGGTGACTCTATGGTGGGGGAATCGGATTTCTGGTCAGCAGAGGGAAAAGGACACTGCGCTAGGAGGAGACTCTATGGTGGGGGAACCGTCATAGAGTCTGGTCGGCTCCAGAACTGAATGGGGGAGGCTTCTGTTTGTGGCACTTTGAGTGTTTAAGGCTGCCACCTCCTGCTCTCATTTCAAAGGCTCCACTTTGCGAGTTGCCGATTATCCCCCCCCCCCCCCCACAGCATCCCTGGCTGATCCTGAAAATGCAGAATTATCACTGCCATTCAACACAATGGCTGTCAAAATATTTACAGACCCATCACATCCCGGACATAAACTGTTTCAACTCCTTCCCTCAAAACGACTCTATAGAGCACTGCACACCAGAACTACTAGACACAAGGGGAGTTTTTTCCCAAACGCACTCACTCTGCTAAACAAATAATTCCCACAACACTGTCCAACTATTTACTAGTAGTCTGCACTACTATCACTATTAATCTTCTCATCACTCCTTATCACCCATCTCCTCCCACTTGTGACTGTAGGACTGTAACTTTGTCACTTGTATCCTTACGATCTATATTGACTATTTCCTATTATGATTTGATTGCTTATTGGACCCTATGAGTATCATTAAGTGTTGTACCTGATGATTCTTGACTCTTGATGAATGTGTCTTTTATGCACGCAGAGAGCATTTGCACCAAGACAAATTCCTTGTGTGTCCAATTACACTTGGGCAAGAAAGAATTCTATTCTATTCTATTCCTTATTCTATTCTTCATTCCAATATTCTATTTTGTTCTATTCTATTCTATCCTTATTGTACCCTATGACTATCATTAAGTGTTGTACCTTATTATTCTTGACTCTTGATGAATGTATCTTTTCTTTTATGTACACTGAGAACATTTGCACCAAGACAAATTTCTTGTGTGTCCAACCACACTTGGCCAATAAAAGAATTCTATTCTATTCTATTCTATTTCTACTCTACATTCTATTTTATTCTCTATTCTATTCTATTTTCTATTCTATTATATCCTTATTGTACCCTATGACTATCATTCAGTGTTGTACCTGATGACTCTTGACGAATATATCTTTTCTTTGATGTCCACTGAGAGCATTTGCACCAAGACAAATTCCTTGTGTGTCCAACCACACTTGGCCAATAAAAGAATTCTATTCTATTCTATTCAAGAAAAGGACATAAAAAGCTGACCTCAAGCCTCCTGGTTTGGGCTGTTGCCGGATGGCTCCTGAAAGCACCCCCTTCTTCCGCAGCATTGCCTTTGCCATCTCGCGATGTTTTTCTTTGACACACACACACAAAAAAAATCAAACAGGAAGAGAAATTCAGCAACTGGATCTGCTCTTTGGGTTTCTGTAAATAACCCAATTTTTGCTTTGGCTGTTCGTAGCAGCATCTCACGCTTTTGCCAGAAAAAAACAGCCTTTGGGTTCTAAGTTCGGTTCACTTAATGGTCACCATGGGTGATCCATGTTATGACCACCATGACTTATGACCTTAAATGGGCAGCCTCCGTTACAGTTGTTAAGTTGAGGACTTTTCATAAACAACACATTTTTGGTGGTATTGGAGAAAAACTGCATGTTCTTTTACTTACGTAGCTTATCCTGAATAGAAGATGGTTTGTTCATAATGTAGGGACCTCTTTTCTCTACCGGGGGGTCTCGGCACATCCTTCGTTTGTCCAATTGCCCCTGAAAAAGGAAAGTGGGGAGTGAGAAGTTGAAAGAACCATTGCTTTGGATGTAAAAATGTAAACGGTCAATAAAATTAAACATATGCGATGCAAGGTGTGTGGAAGGGTTAACACACACACAGATTAGTGTGGGGCCCCAATGCTTGCGGGGCTCATGCCTTAAGACAGCCCGGGGGGGGGGGGAGGCTGAAAAGCAGAGCCCAACACTGAGCCCCCAGCCCCCTTTCCAAACGCCAGTCTTGAGAGGTGAGATGATGGGGAGGGGGATTAGGGTCGGGTATAGAGTTTACTCTCCCCCTCCTGGGCCAGGCTGGGAAAGCCTGGATCTCCCTCCTCGCCTTTGACATAACTTGGCCCGTTGTGAATGGAGCCTCCCCAGCCAGCAGCAGTCTACCCCCCCTCCCCCAAACTCTTCCGTCTCCTCCAATAGGAAGACCAGAAGAAGCTGGGGTGAGGGGTTTTTTTTGGGGGGGGGGTGTCTTCCCAGAGGCATGAAGGCCCGAACTCAAAGACCCCCAGGCCGCCGCTCTTTTTCCCGGCCTCACCAGGTCGCCGCTGGGCCCGAGGGGCGGCCCGGCTTCCTTCTCCCCCCGCGGCGGCTCCTCCTCGCCTCCGTCTCCTGTCGCCATCGCCGCTTCTGCGGGAGAGAGTTCCGCCGCCCCCGCCCCCCTACCCCGAAGCCCCGCCTCCGCCCGTCATCGCGCCGCTCCGCCAATAAGGAACCGCGACGGGGCCGGTCCCTTGTTCAAAATTAGCATCCGTCTCTCTCTCGGATTGGTCGGTTCTTCCGTTAAAGCCCCGCCCTCGCTCTCTTTCTCTCACTTTCTGGCGGGCAACGCCTATGGGCGGGTTAAAGAGAAAGAGAGGTGACCAATGGGAGGCGGGCCCTTGTTTTGTTTGTTTTGGGGAAGAGCAGGGGCGGAATTAGAAGGGGCGCTCTAGGATGCTGGCGGACTTGCGCTCCGTGGTGCCTGTCAGTTGCCCTCCCATTGCTGAAAATGTTGCTGAACAGACGAGCAGGAAAAAAAACAACCCTCCCAGTGTAATTTTTATCTCATTGGTGTGAAAAAAGGGTTTTCTCCAGCCTGCTCCAGATGGACTACAACTCCCATCACCCATACCTATTTTTGTTAATTTTAATGTGAACGTTTTGCTTTATGTCAGGGGTCTCCAACCTTGGCCCCTGGAAGCCTGGTGGACTTCAACTCCCAGAATTCCACAGCTGGCTGTGGAACTCTGGGAGTTGAAGTCCGCCAGGCTTCCAGGAGCCAAGGTTGGAGACCCCTGCTTTATGTGGTGGTTTTATTTATTATTTATTTATTGAATTGATATTGCTGCCTTATTGGCCCATGGCGACTCGAGGTAGCTTACAGAATGTAAAAGCATATTTAAAACAAACAAACAAACAAACAAAAAAAACCACAATAAAAACTAACAAAAGGAACCTAATTAATAAATTACAATAGAACAAAATCTGGAAAAATAAATAAATCACCTCCCCCCCAAATTCCCCCCCCCACATCCCGCTGCTCCAAGGACAGCAGATCACAGGAGCCATTTGATGGACTCCAATCCTCTCTGGGTTCCCCAGGCCCTCTGGCAGAACCAGGTCTTCTTCATTGCCTTCCAGAAGAGTGCCAGAGAGGGGACCATTCTAATCTCTGGGGGGAGATGATGTTCCAGAGAGAGGGAGCCACCACAGTGGAGGCCCTTCTTCTGGGTCCCACCAGGTGTATCTCCCTCAGGGGTGGGATCTGTAGCATTCCCTGCCTCACTGCTCTGATGAGTCAGGTAGATGTGACCGGCAAGAGACAGTCATCCCTCAGATCACCTGGCCCCAAGCCATGAAGGGCTCTAAAGGTGACAACCACCACCTTGAATTGCACCCGGAAGAAAATTGGCAGCCAATGCGGCTCCTGCAGGAGAGGTGACACATGTGCACACTGGGATCTGCATAAAACTATGCGGGCCGCTGCATTTTGCTCCACCTGGAGCTTCCAGATGCTCTTCAGAGGCAGCCCCATGCAGAGCGTGTTGCAATAATCAAGACAGGAAGTGACTAAGGCATGAGGGACTGTGAGTAGGGACTGTTGGTCCAGAAAAGAGTGTAACTAGTGCACAACCTTCAGTTGCGCAAAGGCCCTCCTGGCCCTTCGAGGAGTGATGAGTCCAGGAAAGCCCCTAGATTATGCACAGCGTCTCCTGGGGGTAGTGCCACCCGATCCAAGAACAAAGGTGGTAATTCTCCCTGAGCCAACAAACCCCAAACCCAGAGCCATTTGGTCTTGCAAGGGTTTGGTTTCAACCTGTTGCTCCCTATCCAGCCCCTAATAGCCTTCAGGCACTACGAGAGGGAGGACACAGCAGCACTTAACTCACCACAGGCCGAGACATACAGCTGAGTATCATCAGCACATTGGTGATGTGGATGGATGATCTCACCTAGCGGCTTCATATAAATGTTGAACAGGAGTGGAGAGAGTACCGAGCCCTGCGGAGCCCCTTGTTATAAACTATAAATGTATACCTTGTTGTAAATTACATAACATTGCTTGATGAGATATAAATTTACATTTAATAAATATTGTGGCAAGAGATCTGATTAACCTATTTCTATGAAGGGAAGCTGTGAAGGCGTGTAAGGACAAAGCAACATGGAGCAATTCTTAGCCATTATACCAAGAGTACAAAAACTGAATTTATAATGTATGAGCTGCTTTTCCTGGGATACAGTTGTTCACATCAAGATGTAATGCACCTGTATGTTTATCCTATCAAAATAATGTTCATTATTTACCAATATGAATTATTAAAGCTTGTTATATCTGTTTTATTTTTATGTAAGTCTCCATTTTAGTATATACTCAGTGATATAAGAAAAATCATTGGATCAAAGGAAATTACAGCCAGCAAATGAACAGATCTAATGTGGAGATTTGAGATTTTTCTTTTTATATAGTATATGCTAAGATTTGTGTAAGTGGCTGGAGTCAATCAAGCTTCTTGTCCAACATATATTCCATGAAAGCAATATCATGTTCTTAACATGAATTAATACTTATGAAATTTTCATAATACTTATAAATTTTAATTTCATAATTGGTTTAGCATGTTAAAATGCTGGATTCTTTCATTTTTTGAAATCTGAAGAACTACTTTTTGTGCAGAAATGTACGGAATTCAATAATCCATAATCACAGGCTATAAACACTAGTCAATTCAAACATTTCCTCTTTATTACGTCAACTTTACAATACATATCCAAGATTCAATAAAAGGAAGAAGTGATTTCAAATAAGTAATTATAATGTCTATAGCCAGGTAATTGTTGTACAGTCACAGAACCTTAACAGTGTACCAATGGGAAGTCCATCTGGAAAAGAACAGATAGTTGGAATTAACTTGGACATATTCTTTTCAAGGTCTCTATCTCTTCACAAGCCTCTTGAGGAGGGAGTGGATAGAAAGGTTAAGAAAAGATGTTCCAACTTCAACCCCAGCTGCACATGAATATGTGGTTGCCTAGAGCAATTTAACGAACGACTTGTAGCATTTAATTGCCACTTGTCTACCCTTCGGATGCTTTGTGTAATGCCCAGGTTGCTACTTGTATACAAAAGCATCTAATTTCTATCGGGCTCCATGATCTTTTTACATTAAAAAAAAAATAAATCTGAGAGAAATTGATGTAGAAAAGACAAGCAAAGATTGTAGGCAGGAGAGGAAAGGATGGAGGAAGAGAGATAGAAAGGGTGGCATAGCATTCAAATTTGCTGGGGCTTTGCAAATATGTAATCACCTTGACATCACAGCCATTTTATGAATTGGGAAGCCCCAATCCATTTTGCGGGAGTACCTTCAATGTATTCTCAAAACACCAAATGTACCCCACAAACAATAAGAGGTTAAGAGACCCCTGGTCTCCTCTTGTCCTGTAGCATGGGACTTTTTCCTGCATTTCCATTCCATGTGCTTCCAACTATACATACGGTTTCCATAGTTTTCTTTTAGCATAAATTTGCTTGTGTTAATTTCTCTAATTTTGCTTTGTAGCCAAAATACTTTCACTAGTGTTCTCTCTTCCTCCCTCCTTCCCTCTCTCCCTCCCTCCCTCTCTGTGTATCAGGGAAAATAAATGGTTAATATGAGCAAATAGTGACTTAAGAAGTTAGCAGGATTATATCTGAATGCTATTTAGAAATACAGAGCTTAATTTATTTTTTGTATTTGAGGGATGTCTGCTGCATTTTAAACTAGCGGCCCCCGCAAAAAAGTAAAGTGAAGTACATGAGGTATCTTTTCATTTTTAATATACTTTAAAACTCACAGGTATTAGAGCCCAAGTATTCTACAGAAAATGGATTCCAATTATTTAGAACATATCACATAGCCTACATTTTCTGCAAAGAGACAGCAATGTTTTTCTCTACCTTATTAAAATGGTAGACAAGTGTATTTTCTACATTTTAGAAGCCTTTGTTAATTTTAAACACCAAACAGAATACTGAAGAACATACATACAAAGCAAAAATTAAAGATGTGTTTTCTTACTGTTTACGCTTTGTCCATATCCAGTTCTTCTGGAGTTGAAATGCCCAATTCATTCAAAGTTGGTCTAAGTTCCTGGATAACGTATGGATATATATCCCTGTATCTGCCTGATTTATACTAATTCAAAGAGAACACAAGACTTCAGAACTTGAAAAGTAGATTTGGCAAGACAAGCACACTTAAGCCCAGGAGCTGAACTTTTCTATGGCCCCGATTTTATCCAAGAAATATGCATAACTCACAAACAACAAACATTTGGATTGCTAGCAAGCTGCAATTACTGTCAGTCATACATGGTTTCCCTGAAGTCATTATTTCTGACCACTGACGTTATTTCTGAAAAGTTCATGTCCAGAAAAGCTGTAACACTTAGGTGAAGCATATGCTTGTTACATTCAGCGTCTTGAATTCCCTTTTAAATTGATATTTTTATAGATAACTCAAGGCAGTGAACATGCATAATACCCCTTCCTCTTCTTCCCCAGAACAATAATCCTGGCCCAAGGTCACCTAGCTAGCTTTCATGCCTAAGGTGAGACTAGAACCCACTGTCTCCTGGTTTTTAGCCTGGTGCCTTAATTACTAGACCAAACTGGCTGTCTTGGCACTGGATGGGCGTGAATGAACTAGGAGGACCAGTCTGTCCATGTCGAAGTAGACACTTTATCCCCTACCTATACTCTCTCTGAGATAAAGTCAGTGAATATAAACCGTCTGGCCTACTAGGCCACTGCTTCATATCTGATTCTTCTGCCTCTCCCACTCAAGATCATTTCTGCCTGTGGTGAATGGTTCATTATAAGGGCCACTTTAAGCCCATGTAAGGATTGTGTGTGTGTGTATGTGGGAATCTCAGAAGTGTGTTAGTGAATGCCACTGAGGTGTATAAGGGAACAATTCACCACCATGCTTTATATTGCAAACAGAAGGATGCCTTCACTCACCTTTACCATTTCTAAGATGCGGATTGTGGTAGCAAAGTCATTTAGCCGCCTGCATGCCCTCAAAGCCGCATCAATAATTTTTGGTTCAGGAACCATGTCTGCATCAACCAAGGTGTTAATGCCTGTCAAAAGAAACGAGCATAGAAGGAGAGTGCTGCATTTATTCTAGTCCTCCCCTTCTCATGTTTGTGATGCATTTAACAAAATCATAACATAAAATTTAATTATTTTCTCCCTCTGTTTTCTATTCTATCATCTCAGATTTTGCTGTGGAACATATAAGGTGTAGTAATTCTGCTTATATCCAGATACAAAATCTAAGACAAAATTTCAGGGTTAAAAGCTTAATTCTCTAATATTTACTTCAATCTCAAAGTCTAGCACTGTTAACCGTAATGTATTATAGTTAGTTTTGCTGGACCAATCTAGCTGTTCAAAGTTGGGGGGGACGGGACTCAAGATCTTTGATTTTTACTCTGGGATCATTGCATTTGCTCCAAGAAAGGGGCCTATATAATTCCTATTGGGTTGGACAAATCAATCAAATCTTTAGAAAATACAATTTCTCTAATGCCGCCCCCACTGATGCTTCCTGTGTGTGTTACCTTTCCTGAGTTCCCAGTCATCAATATCAGGTTTGTTGAAGAACATCACCCAACGAGCATCCAGTTCTTCATCTGTGATCTCTGCTTTGTGACCATAGCAACGCAGAGGTAGTGCTGGTTTTTGGAACAAAAATGGGAAGGAGCAGAAGACAAAGTGTGAAACATTCAAGGATGAAGCTATAACACTACAAGGAAAGGTAGTCCTTGAGTTATGACCATAATGAATCTGCCCATAATGTTAACACGATTGTAACAGTGATGGACATAAAACAGAAATCGCTGGACATTGCAGACTTTGGAATTTTTCCACAGAGAGAATATTTATTTAATTGTTCTTAAATAATTCAACTCCGCAAAAGAATTAAATACCATAGGCATAAAAGATACTGGGGACATTTAACACTGAATTACTCCAGTAGCTTAATCATTCAAGGCATAGGAAGAAAATACTAACATGAGAAGAGTCTCAGAGTCTGTATTACATTATTAATAATATAGGAGAAAATTATGTTCAAGTTTGTGGTCTTGATTCTGTGGAACACTCTACCACTGGAGGCGAGACCTTCTTTCACCCTTTTGGCCTTCTGGAAGGGTAGTAAAGCTTGGGTTTTCCCTCTGGTTGGTGGCTCAAGGGGGGATGCTCACCATTGGGGATGGCCAATGGGTTAAGAAGACTATCCATCTCTTGGCTCTTGACTTCTGCATAGTTTTAATTTTTTAACTGCTTTTATTTATCTTTTTATGGTCTGTAAGCTACCCAAAGTAGCCTTATCAGGGAGATGGGTGGCATATAAATGTGATAAATAAGGAAGCTGGGAAATTATTTGATTTTTTGGAATTTCACTTCAGTAATCTTAGTGTTGCAATCTTTTAAGAAGTAAATGAGCAAACCTTGTAATGTAATATTGATTGACTAATGCTAATGGTATTTAATTTCATTGTACAGGTGCAATGACAATAAAGTAAACTAACCTAACCTAAATTAATTCTTATTTCCGCGGTTATAAAAATGTCTGGTAACAAATTCTTATTAAAAGATACATGCCTTCATGAGCACATATAAACTGTGCTAAACGAATGTAAAACCCTAAATATTTAACATGCAGTTTCATTTCTCTCATCTGCCCAATTCCACCAACACTGAGTAATTAAACTTTCAACATCTGTTAAGTAAATGGGCCTTTGGAGGTATTAAAATATCATCAATGTAATATAGCAACTGTGAAAATAATATCTCGTGTGTCCTGATTATTTAGCATATGTCAATGTGCCTTGATGCTAGGGAGGTAAAGAACTTTAAGGCTCAGCTGTGTGAAATAAAATCTTGCATGCAGCAAATAGGAGTTACATATTCTTGGGGCAGCCTCCAACACCTATTCCTACTCTGAAATAGGAAAAAGCTGAAATGGAATACCACTGTAAAATCTAAAGCAGGGGTCTCCAACCTTGGCTCCTGGAAGCCTGGCGGACTTCAACTCCCAGAGTTCCACAGCCAGCAAAGCTGGCTGTGGAATTCTGGGAGTTGAAGTCCGCCAGGCTTCCAGGAGCCAAGGTTGGAGACCCCTGATCTAAAGTAACACAAGGCTGTGGACCTAAAGGTTCAAAGTCCATGAGGTGAGAGGAAGGCAGGGAGGCTATAACCAACAGGTTCTTCAACTAAAGCTTGTTGTTAATAAAAGGGAGAGTAAGACACAAAGAAATGTCTTTTCAACTTCCTTAAAGTTATTAAGCTTTTGTTGCTCTATACATAATTTCTGGGTGTAGCCTATTAAGAATAGAAGCTATACCTTGAATTTTAAATGTCATTAAATAGATATAAATCAGAAATTATGTCATTGACAGAAGTCTGAATCTCATTTAAGGAAAGTGAAAGGCACCACATATGGTTTTTTTCAAACATGACACACAAACCCACCCAAGTGGATAAAGGATCAACTGGCGCAGTCCTTTCCCTCCCTCCCCCAAAATATCCCCATCATTTTGCCTTTTAACCCCAGAGCAAGCAAGGTTTCCCCTTGGGGGGAAGTGTGTGTGTGTGTGTGTGTGTGTGTGTATGGGGGTGGGGGTGAATTCCACCTTAGAGTAGATTAAGGGTCAACTGGGGCAGTCCTTTCCCCTCTTCCCTTCCCCTCCTCAAATAACCAACCCTTTTGTCTTTTAACCCCAAAGTGAGCCCCATTTCCTGGGGGGGGAGAAGAGAAGGGGAGGTGTTACCTGTGTGTAGAGAAGGGGAGAAAATCCACCTTTGAATAAAGGGTCAGTGGGGGCAGAGTCCTCTCTCCCGCCTCCCACCACACAAAAAACACCCCCCCCTCAACCCTTTTGTCTTTTAAGCCCAGAGCGAGCCCGGCTTCCTCCTGGGGGGGTGGGTGGGGAGGGGCAGAAAAGGGAGCGACGGGCCTTCCGCCCTCCGGCCTCCCCGCCTTCTTTCTTCCTCTCTCTCTCTCTCTCTCTCAGTCAGGCCACCGGTTCAATGTCACCTTCCCGCCCGGGATCCTGAGGGCGGAAGCGGGAAGAAACGCCGCCCCCCCCCCGCCTCGTGTGCGTATCTGTGTGGAGAAATGAGGGGCCGCCTTGCAGGGTGATCTCCTGCCCTCCCCTCCCCCGCCGCCGGCACCCACCCGTCAAATCTGACAGGAGACCTGTGAGGGGAGAGCGGGAGGATGAATAGAGGTCGCAGGGGAGGATGGGAGTTGTAGTCCACCCCCCCACCCACCCCCTTTTGTGGAGAAGAGGGGGCCATTTCCCCACCCCTGTCAGGGGGCTCTGAGGCGGGGGAGGGGGGTCTCACCTGCCGCAGCGGGCGTCCTCAGGGCCAAGCCGCGCAGGGCTGGAGCAGCGGCGCAGCTGCGGAGAAGCCGGGCGGCGGCCAGCATGGCTGAGGAGAATGGAAGGCGGAGAAGAAGAAGAAGAAGAAGGAAGAAGGGGAAAAAAAAAGAGGCGGACGCGAAGGAGACCGCGGGCGGTTTTTTAAGCGCGCGACTGAGGCTGCTCGCTCGCCACGCGCTGCCTCCTCCACCCCCCCCTCCCCCTCGGCGATCACCCTTCGGTGCGCGGAGGACAAAAAGGGGAGGAGCCGGGCTAGGGCGGCGCGTCGACGTCACGCCACGCGCACTGACGCAACGCGGGAGGGCGGGGAAAAAAAGGGGCCGGGCCAGGCAAAGAAGAGACAAGGCCGCCTTCGCGGGGCGGGGGCTTCCCAAAGGGGAAGGAGGGAGGGAGCGGGGGGGGGGGGAAGAAAAAGGAAGGGGCGGGTTTTTTTTTCCTTTGCCGCGCGCCGAGGCGGGCGGGGCTTGCCTGGCTGGACGTCAGCCAATCAGAGGAGGGCGAGGAGAATTCCAAAGAATTGGAAAAAAAAAAAAAAAGGAAGAAAAATATGGAAGGTTGCAGGAATGTTCAATTCTGCAATTTTAATTCTAATTAAAAGCCAGAGAAGGGGAATGAGGAATAGATGAAGTTACGGTAAGATTTTTATTTTTTTATTTTTGGCATGGCTTTGGCTGCCTGGCTATCTCCCTTTTTTGAGTTGTTTTTTGAGATTCTCGATTTTTGTTTGACAAATTCCATCAAAGAAAGAAAGAAAGAAAAATAGAATGGAATGGAATAGAATAGAATAGAATATGGAATAGAATAGAATAGAACAGAACAGAATAGAATAGAGAATAGAATAGAAAATAGAATAGAATAGTATAGAATAGTATAGAATAAAATAGAATAAGGAATAGAATAGAATGGAATGGAAGAATAAGAATAGAATAAGGAATAAGAATAGTAGTATAGAATAGAATAGAATAGAATAGAATAGAATAGAATAGAATAGAATAGAATACTTTATTGGCCAAGTGTGATTGGACACACAAGGAATTTGTCTTGGTGCAAATGCTCTCAGTGGACATCAAAGGAAAGATACATTTGTCAAGAGTCAAGAATCATCAGGTACAACAATGATAGAATAGAATAGAAGGATATAGGAATATAATTTAAATAGAATGGGATGGGATGGAATGGAATGGGATAGAGAATAGAATACAATAGAATAGAGAATAGAATATGGAATAGAATAGAATAGAATTCTTTCTTGGCCAAGTGTGATTGGACACACAAGGAATTTGTCATGGTGCAAATGCTCTCAATGGACATAAAAGAAAAGATTGAAGAATCTTTGGATTGAAGATTGTCAAGATTGAAGAATCATCAGGTACAACACTTAATGATAGTCATAGGGTAAAATAAGCAATCAATCTACTGCTTTGCTGTGCCACCTTGTTGCTGGTGTAGACATTTCCGGAGATTTTCCTAAAGGTTTAAACATTTATGCTTGAGGGTTGCCGATTCCCCAGCTGGCCTGCCCTGAAATCGGGGCTGTTCCTCCTCACTCTTTCTTTCCAACTCTACACTGGCATTTAAATAATCTCGATTGCATACCTTCTTCAAGGCCACCTCTCTACTTCTCAGCCTTGAGTCATAAATCATGTTTTGCAATGGTTGGCTTGGTGCGGCACATTAAAAACGCTCAGTTATAGTTTGCACCATCGCAGTTCTGTCAAGTCTGCAGAATAAATTAGATAGGAATCACAGTCAGATGAGCTAATTCTACTTTATTGTAAAGCCACATCGACAGAATTTTGTGAGACAGATAATATAATTCTCCCCTTTACGCTGGAGAAACTAGGGAAGGTCTCTTTGTAGTTTGAGATAGAACAATTAGTGGAATAACTTATCTCTGGAAGTTGTAAATAGCAATAGCACTTAGACTTATATATCGCTTCATAGTGCTCTACAATCCTCTCTAAGTGGTTTACAGAGTCAGCCTCTTGCCCTCAACAATTTTGGGTCCTCATTTTTACCCACCTTGGAAGGATGGGAGGCTGAGTCAACCTTGAGCCTAGTGAGAATCAAACTGCTGGCAGTGGGCAGAGTTAGCCTGCGGTCTCAACAGCCCTTAGACTTATATACCACTTCACAGGGTTTTTACAGCCCTCTCTAAGAAGTTTACAGAGTCAGCCTCTTGCCCCCAACAATCTGGATCCTCGTTTTACTCACCCATCTCAGAAGGGTGGAAGGATAAGTCAACCCTGAGCCTGATGGGATTCGATCTGCCCAATTGCAGGCAGCTGACAGTCAGCAAAAGTAGCCTGAAGTACCGCATTCTGACTACTGTGCCACCAAATGCTCCAACACTGGAAATTTTAAAGCAGAGATTGGATAACCATTTGTCTGAAATGGTATAGGATTTCCTGCCTAAGAAAGGGGTTGGACTAGAAGACCTCCAAGGTCCCTTCCAGCTTTCTGTTCTGTTCTATTCTATTCTATTTTATTCTATTCTATTCTACTCTGCTCCATTCTATTCCGCAGGAAGTTGGACTAGAAGACCTCCAAGGTCCCTTCCAACTATTCTATTCTATTCTATTCTATTCTATTCTATTCTATTCTATTCTATTCTATTCTATTCTATTCCATTCCATTCCATTCCATTCCATTCCATCCCATCCCTGAATTCTATTCTATTCTATTCATTTATTCTATTTTATTTTAGTCTTCATCTATTTTATTCAATTCAATTCAATTCAATTCTATTCTATTCTTATTCCTGTATTCTGTTCTATTCTGTCCTGTCCTATCCTATCCTATCCTATCCTCTACTCTCTATTCTCTATTCCATTGCATTCTGAGTCTCAAGCAGTTTTACTGGGCTCAAGATGCCACCCGGCTCATTAAAAACTCCATCACAGGGTAAAATTCACCAGATGGTTCTGCCATAGGCCACCTTGGCATGATGGATGAACTTCTGGTGCTCGGAGGGTGAAACTTTTTATAGGTGCAAAAAGAAACACTGAAGCTCTTAGTGCCTGTAACAATCTGACAGATGAGACACTGTGGAGAAACATCCTGGGGGATATATAACATTTAAAACATTGCTGGTAGAATTAATGTCAGCAATTCCTGCCCTCCGTTTCTCTACAGCAAAAAAACGACCAATCTGCTCCCAGTCTGCATCAAGGGCCTGGTGCTTTCATCCACAAGGCTGCCTGAAACAAAAACCAACTATTAATTAATTCATGCTAATTATGTTAAGTGGAATTAAACGCATCCATTTTGCTTCACATTTCCTAAAAGAATGTTCCTAGAAATATCACAATCAAGATCAAGGGAGGTACTAATACCACTCTATAAAGCCTTAGTAAGACTGCACCTAGAGTCCTGCATCCAGTTTTGGTCACCACACTATAAAAAAGATGTTGAAACTCTAGAAAAAAAGTGCAGAGAAGAGCAACCAGGATGATTTGGGGGCTGGAGGCTAAAACATTTGATAAATGGTTGCAGGAACTGGGCTTGGCTAGTCTAGTAAAGAGAAGGAGCAGGGGAGACATGATATCAGTCTTCCAATATTTAAGGGGCTGCAACAGAGAGGAGGAAGGGTCAAGCTATTCTCCAAGGCACCCAAAGGCCAGACAAGGAATAATGGATGGAAACTGAACAAGGAGAAATTCAACCTGGAAATAAGGAGAAACTTTCTGACAGTGAGAACCATCAACCCATGGAACAGAAGTTGCCCTCGGAAGTTGTGGGAGCTTCATCCCTGGAGGATTTCAAGAAGAGATTGGACTGCCGTCTGTCAGAAATGGTGTAGGGTCTCCTACTTGGATGGAGGGGAGGGGTTGGACTAGATGATCTACAAGGTCCCTTCCAACTCTGATTATCTGTTATCTGTTGCCTCTTACGTTTCAGGCTGACGATCGGCCATCTAATTTCAACAGCCTGATCAAAAGAGGTTTGTTTGGAAAGGAATTGTAGGAAGAAAAATATAGGCTATTGATCTATCAGATTCAACAAGGGCTTTGGAGGATAGCAGATGCCAGAATAAAGAGACATGAACCAAATTTTTAGATATGATGATTTCAAAATGTATCAGAGCTATTTATAATCCTGCTGTATTGTTGCTGTTGCTGTGAAATGGGATTTTGCAGAAAAATATAAAAAGAATGTCTTGGGATGAGTTCAAGGCCACTGGCCATGGCTACTCCTTGCTGGACTCAGCCATGTCAGTGGACCTCATTGCAATGGGCTATTGATATAAGTAATGTTATGATGGCTTTCCATGTTCCAAATTGTTCATGAAATAAACCTCTGATCTTAAAGTAAGATTTATTGCTTGTGATTTGTCTGTGTTCCTCTTTTATTGGGATATTTCTATAACAGAATTTAAAATAAATACTTGAGTCTACTGTTCTGTTAATATAAAGATTCTGTTAATGTAGCCTTATAATAAAGTAGAATTAACTGAACTGTTAGTGTTTCCATCTCATTTACCCCAGAGGACTGGCCTCAGTCTTTTTCTAAAGAGAGGAATGCCAAGAGCCTCTGATCTTCAAGTAACCTTGCTAACCACCGAAGATCTGGCAGTTGGGTTGTCGCACCAAGTGACAGTTGAGGCATTGGGTTCTCAAGACTGAATGATGGATGAAGTCTCTAAGCTTCAATTCCTGGCTTGTGTCAAGAAGAAAGAATTGGGACCACACATTAAGTTGCAGTTTGAGAGAAATTGGACCATTCATGGGAATGCAACAATTCTAGACTGATGATTTGCTTGACTTTGCCCTTTCTCCTGCAGCTTCAATTTCTTGTCATTTCCTTCTCTGAGGCCCATGAAAGGACCATAGATCTTCTCACGGGAATTGGCCTGACTCTTGTGCTGGGAGAGGTAGCTGGTTGTTTCCTCATGTTGGGGAGGTCAAGAGAGTATTTGGAGGAAGCTGCTCCAGCCCTTTAAAATAGCCTTCTTGAAGTGAGGTTAACCCCAACGCTGGCCAGAAGACCAGTTCTTTCCAGAGGGAACCAATCCTGGGTGAGTGGGATTCCAGTGTATACCTCCTTTGGGGAGTTATTTGTTCTTTTGTTGTAGTGTGATATATTTTATGGATAAGCTGCCACAGGTTTGAATAGAGATGGGATCAAATCATCCATTCATCCATCTATCTATCTATCTATCTATCTATCTATCTATCTATCTATCTATCTATCTATCTATCTATCTATCCCCTTGACAGTGAGAACAATTAATCAGTGGAACTACTTGCCTCCAGAAGTTGTGAATGCTCCAACACTGGAAGTTTTAAAGAAGAGATTGGACAACTAGTTGTCTGAAATGGTGTAGGGTTTCCTGCCTGAGCAAGGGGTTGGACTAGAAGACCTCCAAGGTCCCTTCCAACTCTGTTATCCTATGATTCTATGATTCCCAAGGTTTGTCTACCTTGGTGGTTTGAGTCCCTCCACACCTTCCACAATTGATCCCAGTCTTGTTGGGAAGGAAGTGGGAGAAGAAAGGCAACCAAGAGGTGAAGGAGAACAACAGCAAAAAATTAATATTCCATCATACAGCAGGAAAATGAATTGATCTGTGTGGCAAAGAGCTAAGCGTCCACCAATAGCTCCAAGGAAGCAGCTGTTTGCTGGGAGATAAGAAGGCGGACTAACAACAGATCCTATTAGGAGCTTCTCTGCCTCTCTCTCTCTCTCTCCTGCCTTTCCCCCCTTATTTTCATTCCTGGCTGCATTAAAACAGGGAGATCAGGTATTTTCAAAGAAAGGGGCCCTTAAAAACAGGAGACAGAGAGGGGGGTGGAATTCCAGAATGGCAAGGTCTTCTTTTCCCCTCTCCAAATGTGTCTAAGGTTTGTGCCATTTTTTTATCCAGATATCTTATTTTCGGCAACCACCCAGCTGCCCTGGCATCCGATTCAAAGCCAAAGTTGGCTTGATAAACAGAAAGATACAGAGAAACCAGCTGGAGGTTTAGCGAAACCCTGACTGTGTCTGACAGCTTGTGGTAGCCAATGTGAGCTGATGGGAATGCAAAATGCTGTCTGTCAAAAGCCAAGGTGGATGCCCCCTTTGCCAACCTTTTGTAGAAGGTCTTGGTCAATGGCATTACCCTCTTCCTGAAGAGCAAGAGACAAGGAATAAGAATGTGGCTGCAGATGAACAGAAAACGGATGCTTGGCCTGAAGAGCAGGCCCACTTCATGTCTCAGATATTTTGTAAGCTTCCTGTCGGACAACAATGCCTCTGTCTTTGTGGTGTTGGTCAAGTGGAGAACGTTATCCATAAGGTCAGGAGACCAACCTGGGCAACTTTAAGATAGTTGGACTTCAACCCCCAGAATCCCCCAGTCTGCTGGTTTCCATGCCTAAAGCGGGACTAGAACTCCCCATCTCCTGCTTTCTAGCCTGGTGCCATAACCATTAAAGCATGCTGGCTTATATGTTGTGTCTTACTCCCAAAAAGCATGACCACAAAGACAGCTGCTTAAACATGCTGTGGTCAAATCCAGCCTTGGAGCGAGCTACCTCATAGGTGCTCTCCACGGTGCTGAAAACCAACTCGTTTTAATTACAGTATCCTTTTTTGCTGCGTAAATATTAATGCGTTGATTTAAAAAAAAAAACAGGTATGTTGCCAGCCAATTTTCAAGCCATTCACCCCCTTCCCTCAAAGTAGCCCTCAGCAATCAGGTGCAGGCAATTAAAGCACATTATAATCAAATGTGATCACAGCCCATTGATCACCAACATTAACATTCCAAACCACAATACTCACATCTGAGGCAATTACGGCTGAACTACATTTTATGGAAATGGAACAAATAAATTGGGCATTAAGGTTTCCTTCAAAGCTGGGTAATGATCAGGTCTGGGTAATTCATATGTTCATGAAAACCCTCCATCCCTCCGATTCAAGCCCAGAGAAGTGTTCAAAAAAAGAATCTACGAGGACTTGTGTAAGACTGTTTACTCAGAGAGTGAATTTAGATTAACGGCAAAGGCACCAGGGTTGAAACCAGGAAATTGAGAGTTCTAGTCCTGTCTTAGGACTAGAAAGTCAGTCGGGTGACTTTGGACCAATCACCAGGAGACGGTGAGTTCTAGTCCTGCCTTAGGCATGAAAGCCAGCTGGGTTACTTTGGACCAATCACCAGGAGATAGTGAGTTCTAGTCCTGCCTTAGGCATGAAAGCTGACTGGGTGACCTTGGCACAGTCACATTCCCTCTACCCAACCCTCCTCACTTTGTCACTGTGGGGAAAATAGGAGGAGGAAGGAACATTAGGTATGCTCACTGCCTTGAGTTATTTATCAAAAAAAAAGGTGGGGGTTAAATAATAAATAAGTAATTAAAAAATGTCTGGATTCACATAACTGTCTAAATCCAACTGTGGTCAGGATTATACCAAACCCTTCAGGGCTTAGCTTATTTCTTCTGTGATTTTACATAAGACTCTCATGGTTTTATTCGATCAAGATCTGTAAAATAATCTACAGTTTTCTGTGTTTGTACCTGAGAATAAGCCAAAAGTCAGCAAGTCCCATTATTTGTGCAGACCCAGCCGGTATATAGGAGTCTTTCAAAGGCTAGCCTCTTCTCTGTAGAGAGTGAATATTTATTCTCATTTCTGTAGTGGTGAACCCAGCATATTTTTTTTATATCCCAACTGACACATTATTTGTCTCCAAGAATGATTGCTTTTGATGGATTTTTTTTTCATCCACTTCTGAAATACCCGTGTAACCTTACAAAGTCTCTGGTATTGTGTCACTTTTATAATATTCGCTCAAGGCCTGGAAAGCTTTAAAAGCTTTTTAAAGCAGAAGCACAGTAAACACATCAGGAAGAAGAGAAACAACCAAAAAAAAAAAAAAGGACCTTGGAATAAAAAAAAGTCTAAGGAATAAAGCACAATCTTTTCTTTCCTTTTTAGGTTCAGGGCTCAAGGAGATAACCCTGGGCCTCTGCCCAATCCCAAGGATTATTTTGCTAAATGTAAATAGCAAAAATGCTAATAATGCTGGCATGATTGTCTCCAAATAGCTCATTCCATTCCAAGATGTCTTGTGCGCCCATTTAATATTTTGTTTAAAGAAAAAGAAAAAAAGAGAAATAGAGGAGATGGTTCAACCCATCAGCCCCCAAGTCATTCCCATGAATAATTTCATAATATCCACTTCTTAAGCTCCTAAGGGAAGCAAAAACTGTTTGCAAAATCAGCCCAGCGATGGGTGGCATGCCATTATTCATTTTGAGCATCTTAGCAGGAGCTCCTTTATCCCATGCAAAACTGAGCTGCAATCCCACGATAAAACAAAGCCTGTAGATGCAGGAGATGCATCCTAGGAATAGCATGAAAGCTTCAAATATTTAATAGCTTCTGGATCCCTGGCTCGCATCTCTCTAATCTGAGGCCTCAGATGGCAGAAAAGAGCAAAATAGGTCCATCTGTCTCTTTCTGGATTTCACTCAAATGAAATCACTGGGCTGTAGCCTTGAAGCTGGCCATTAATAACCCCAACAGCTGGTAATGAAGGTGTTGACTTAAACAGGACCTTCCTGGCAACCCAAACATCTCAATGTAGACTTCTCAGCTCCCTATCACAACAGGCTGAGGGAGGGCTTTGGGAAGGTGGTTTGTGTTTGCAGTGTTTATTTTGTTGGCGCTTTTCATATTGCTGTCAAGAAAACTACACAGAGGTATGCATGTTGTCCTTAGGAGGCAAGTGTGATCAGACATGAAGAAATATTAGATCATCAGGGAAAATTAAAAACAAGCCAGGAATTAAAAGAGCAAAGGTATAATCATAGACTGGTGGCCATATCTCCAGCTGCAAATCAGATACAAAAAAAAAGGTGTAGAAGAATTTGGAATTCATACTGAGCTACAACCATTAGATAAAATTCTCAAAGGCCCCGAGAAGTAATTTATAACAAGGATGTATAATTATCTATTAAACTTTGCTTTGGAAGAGGAAGTAGTAAAAGGTTGCATGTTAGCATGGGCAAAAAAAAAATATTGGATATAATATAGACTTAGTGGATTGGGGGGGAAATTTGGGAAGATTTTCTGCCTTCGTTTTGGGGTCAGGTATTAAGTGATATCAAAGGACGATGGCTGGATATTAGCAAAGCTGACCTCAGCCAGAGCACAGAACAATACAAAGGAGCAGTGGAGAAGCGGTGGAGAGACCTGGCCCATAGAGTTGCCAAGAGTCGGACATGGCTGAATGGATAACATCATCCTCATTAAGTGACCTTCACTGAGCTCGGCTTGGGCATCCAATATCTCCAGAAGATTGACATCAGGGAAAGCTCTTCCCAAGGACAAACATACCATGACTATCAGTGGAAAGGTCTAATGACTTTGGAGACCAGAAGCTAGAGAAGATGGAACCGCACAATGCAAAAAAATGGGAAAATCCTCCCTGATTGTTTTCCCTACAGCTGAAATAATGATCTGTCCCTTATCATCTTTTAGCCACCACCACCCAAACAAGGAAACAGCCCCTCAAAAGTTAACGTCGATAAGTGACATTCAACCATGGCTTGTTCAATAAAACTTTATCGAAGCAAAAACAACCGGTGGGGTGTGCAGACAGTCCAAATCTGAACCCATGTTTTACAAACTAGGATTTACAGACCCTGCCGAGCCCAAACCAAAGAAAACATGGGCACATCTCACAATGTGTGAATCTCCTCTTGTGTCAAACCAGGGTTTATTTTTTTCCTATTGAGAAACACCCTAAAAAAATCCTTTAGAGAGCATTGTATTGGTGTACAATATACTGTATATTGTATTGCGTCAAGTGCAATGTAGTCATGCACCTTTCCACTGGAACAAAGAGTAACATATTTCCTAGGTATTCCGCAAAATGTTTTCCCCTCTTACAGCAATTAAAATGCACTCCTTCGCATAAGCTCTTAGCAGATGTGCTACTTATGGCTCTTGAGCATTTGGTGCCTCCAGTGCCTCCTTCTTTAGCCAGTCTGTCATTCCGCTGGAGGCATCTATAAAAAACAGTCTCTTTTCCCCTTCCATTCTGCCCTCCATCTCAATTCAATCTCACCTCCAAGGATCACCTAAATTTGGCTTTCTTCACCATCCAAATCAAAGTAGCATAACTCCCATGCGTTTCTCAATCACTCACACCACCAAGTCAACACCAGGGAAAACATCACAGTTGAATCAAGCCATGTTTTCCTTGTACCCATGCTGGAAGAGGGGGTTGGGCTAGAAGACCTCCAAGGTCCCTTCCAATTCCATTATTCCATCTGCAAGTCCAGGGCAAGCATAAGCATAAGTTAAGCACAAGTGACATCCACTCTACGCAAACCTGCCTTCTCTTTCCAAAGCGTCTCTAAACGCAAATGGGAAACTCAACCAGTCTCCCGAATTATAGCTTGGATTATTCTTATTTTCCTCTCACGTTTCCCCGAAGGCTGAAGGGACACACGAAGTGCACCACCAGTGTACAAAACCCACAAGTCATGAACCCTCCCCGAGTTCTTGGTTTGGGGGCTGTAGGGTTGGGCTAGTCCTCTTCTTGGGGCGCAAGCAACCTTCTCTTAGTTGCCTTGGGGGAGATGCTACTCTCAGCCCAGAGGCTAGCAGGAGGGCTGGGGGCTTGGTAGCCCATTTGGTTGGGGTCCACCAAGTCCTTGGACAAGAGGATGCAGACGGAGGGCACGTTCTTGTGGACGGTGAGATGTTCCGGAGGCCCTTCCGACCGGGGTCCTTGGTTCTCCCACACTTCCACCAAGGTCCGGTACTGGAGCTTGGTGACTTGGTGGAGGCCTCCCAGCCTCCTCTTCATGATCTCCACGCAGGTGATGGTTTTGGTGACGGCCCGCCCGCAGCCGCTGAAGAGGATCTGCCGGATCTCCTCTTTCTCCATCCTGCCCATGGCAAAGCCCATCAAGTTCCGGATTTTGCTGCCTTCCTTCACCTTCATCTCCACCACGTGAGGCTGCAGGTCCGGGAAAGGCGAAGGGCCGCCTTGCTCGGAGGTCTTCACCTTCCTGAAGTTCTCCATCCTGGACTGGACGGCCGGGGGTTCAACGGGGAGGAAGGCAGCGGCCTCGGCGGCTCCAGAACTCATCCCCCCGGTCGTCTGAGGCGCCTCGGTTAGGGACGAGGTGCGTCCCGGCTCGAGGTCTCCCAGCTGCATCTCCGACTCGCTTGAAGATCCAACCCACCCAAGACTTGGCGGGTGCGGGGAGTGGAAGGCGAGACTCACCGGGAAGCGTCCCGAAGCTCTGGAAACCTCCGTGGAAGGCGGTGGGGAGCCAGACTTGCCGCCCGATGCGTCTTCCCGGCCGGTTGCGCCTTCCGCAGCCTTCTCGCCTGCATCCTGGACCGACTGGGGTGCCTCGAACCGTCCGTCCGTCCCCCGCCCCTCTCTCCCCCGCGCCGACGATGAGAAGAAGCAGGGATCGCGGCGTAAAGGCGGGGAGAGCGCGAGAGTTCGGGAGCCGGTCCGACGCCACTTCCAGCGTCCCGGCTCAGCTTTTCCTGGCTGCGGGGTGCGGGGTGGCGGGGAGAGCCAGTCCAACCGCCCGTCCGACTTCTCTGCCGCCGTCGAGGCGCGGCTGAACGCCAGGACGGGGGTCCTGGTCAGATCTTCCTTCCTTCCTTCCTTCCCTCCCTCCTCTTCCTTCCTCTCCTTCCTTCCCTCCCTCCTCTTCCTTCCTCTCCTCTCCTTCCTTCCTTCTTCCTTTCTCCCTCCCTTCCCTCCTTCCTTCCTTCCTTCCTTCCTTCCTCTCCTTCCTTCCTTCTTCCTTTCTCCCTCCCTCCCTCCCTCCCTCCCTCCCTCCCTCCCTCCTTCCTTCCTTCCTTCCTTCCTTCCTCTCCTCTTCTTCCTTCCTTCTTCCTTTCTCCCTCCCTCCCCTCTCTCTCCTTCCCTCCTTCCTTCTTCTCCTTCCTTTCTTCTTCCTTTCTCCCTCCCTCCCCTTCCTCTCCTTCCTTCCTTCCTTCCTTCCTTCCTTCCTTCCTTCCTTCCTTCCTTCCTTCCTCCCTCCCTCCTTTCCTCCCTTCCCTTTCTCTCCTTCCTTCTTTCCTCCTTCTTTCCTTCCTCTCCTTCCTTCCTTCCCTCCTCTCCTCCCCCCCTTTCTTCCCTTCCGCGACGCCCGGTGCCCTGCAAGAGTCACGGCGCGCTCTCGGCGCTTCGCTCGGCGGTGCCCGAGTCTTTCCCTGGCTCAAGGACGAGCGCTGGGCGGGCGGGCTGTGCGCAAGTGGGAATCGCCCGTGTCAGCAAAGTGCAGGCGGCCGCGGTCCCTGCCTCGGAGTCGTCTCCGCCGCGCTCTCCCCGCCTCTCCCGGGAGAAAGCCCTTCGCCTGGGGGGTGGGGGGTGGGGAGGAGGGAGGGAGCGCTCCAGAAAGGCACCTTTCCAACCGGCGGACGGCCCGGCAGGGTAGGACGAGGGCCGCGTGCGGAGGGGCGGGGTGGGTGGGTGATGGTCTGCCAAGCTGGAAGGCTGGGAGCGTCTGGTTATTTGGGGAGAGGGGCTATGGGGTGGGTGGGCTTGGCGAGTGGATGTGTGTTTAGTCTTGGGGACCCCGCCCACCCGCGCTTTGGAGCCCTCCCCTCCCAGTCTAGCCAGTCCAGTCTTCTGCCTTGAGTAGGGTTGGAAGTGGGACTTGCCTTCTGTCTTGGTGGCTCTCTCCAAGTCTTTGGTTCCCTGAAGGAGGATGACCTTCGCACCGACTAAGGTCAACGGACAGAACATTCCCCTGCCTATATTCCTCGTCCTCCTCCTCCCCCTTCTCCCCCACTCCTTCCGCTTTTTCAGCACTACCTGCCTCCTTTTTCACTCCTTCTCCTTCCCCTTCTCCCCCTCTCCTCCTCCTCCTCCTCCTCCTCCTCCTCCTCCTCCTCCTTCCTCATCTCCATCGCCTCCTCCTCCTCCTCCTCTTCTCCTCTTCTTCTTCTCTTTCTCCATTTCCCTCTCCTTCTCCTTCTCCTCTTCTCCTCCTCTTCTTCTTCACCCTCATCATCTCCAACTCCTCCTCCTCCTCTTCTCCTCCTCCATCTCCCTCTCTCCTCCTCCTCCTCTTCTTCACCATCATCTCCATCTCCTCCTCCTCTTCTCCTCCTTCTCTTCTCCTCCTCCCTCTCCCTCTCCTCCTCCTCCTCCTCCTTCCTCATCTCCATCACCTCCTCCTCCTCCTCCATCTCCCTCTCCCTCCCCTCCTCCTTCTCCTCCTCTTCTTCATCTTCATCACCTCCTCCTCCTCCTCCATCTCCCTCCCCTCTTCCTTCTCCTCCTCTTCTTCATCTTCATCATCTCCATCGCCGCCTCCTCTTCTCCTCCTCCTCCTCTTCCTCCTCCTCCTCATCACCTCCATTTCCTCCTCCTCCTCCCCCTCTTCTTCATCATCATCTCCATCTCCTCCTCTTCTTCTTCCTCCTCTTCTTCTTCTCCATCTCTCCAAACCTCACTCCCTTCCAGACCCGATGATATTCCCTAGCTGGGTCTTGAAATGCCTGCAAGTAAACAACCCAGCTGTGAAGGAGCCAAGAACCCCATTCTCCTTTTGCTCCTCCCCCCCCCTCTGCAAACCCTTCTAGCCCTGATGAGGTTACCTAGTTGGGTCATGAAATGTTTGCAAGAAAGCAACCCAGCTCAGAAAGCATCCAGGACTCCCGCACCTTTCCATCCTGAGCTACAAATATTTTCCCTTCTACTGGAAACTTGGATAGTGAGACCAAATAAGTAATAGGGAGGTTCCAGATATACATTTTGCCAAAGGCACCTTCTCCTTGGGCCACGGAGAGATTTGTCCAAGGTTATCCTGACGGTTCCTATCCCAGAAGAAAGGAAACAAAATTCATTCCTGTGACTAAATTTATCTAAGGTTTCTTGATGGACTTGCTGCACTCCAGGCTAAGAAGAAGAAAAAGAAAAACAGTTGAAAGTTGGATCAACCCTGCAGGATTATTGATTTGCAATTGAGATATCAACTGCACTGGAGTCCTCAGGACTGTTTTTATGCCTCTTGGAGATTGTAAATCTCTCCCCTTTGGATTGTCAAGTAGCTGGATGGAATTGGGGCATTTTCAGAGAAGCATCAAAGCCACCCAATGCTCTCTCCTTCATCTCTGCAAACCAGTGGTTTGGTTTTAACTGTTGGGTTAGCCATGTTTCTGAGTTTTCAGCCAATGTGCCTTGCAAGCTGTTGTTTTTGGTTTGTGTTGAACCCAAGCAGTTCTGATTTATTCAGTAAATTGTGGTTAACCACAACTAATGGAGAAGAGAACCAGCCTTAAACGAAGGATACATTTCCTGGCAGTTTGAACAACCCGGGTCATGACTTGTCTCCAGAAGTTGTGAGTTTTTAAGAACAGATTGGGCAGCCATTTGTCTGAAATGGTACAGGGTCTCCTGCTTGAGTGGGGCTTGGACTAGAGGATCTCCAAGTTTCCTGTCTTGTTGTTTGTTCTGTTATCCTGTCTTCCTCTCTCCCTCCTTTCTCCATCACTGGAGGTTTTAAAGAAGAGACTGGATAACCATTTGTCTGGAATGCAATAGGCCAGGCTCCCCTGCTTGGGCGGGGGGTTGGACTAGAACAGGGGTCACCAACCTTTTGGACCTCATCATTTTAAATCCCGCAGACCAGAGACCCTGGGAAAATCCCCCAAAAAGTCTGCAGGAAAATTCCCCACCCCATTTTCCAACCAATCGATCATTCTTTATTTGGGATCGCAAGACGGCTCCAGCTCCATTCTCAGGGGGAGAGAGAGACTTTTGGCTTCACGCAAGGAAAACAGCAGAAGCCGCAGAAGTCTTTCTTTCTCTCCCCCAAACTCCACCAGGAATGAATCTTTGTGAGACTTGTCACACCGGTGCAGCCTCTTGGAGCAAGGAGGCCTTGCAGGGTCCCAGAGACTCATTTATGGTGGAATTTGGGGGAGAGAAAGAAAGACTTTGGTTGCTTTCCTTGCGTGCAGCCAAAAGAAGACAGAAGCGGAAAGAAGCAGCCTGGTGGCCAGGCCATATGCATGGGGAGAGTGGGGCAAGTTCTCCCCCTCCGCCTTTTCCCTCTCCCCTCACTATTTCCCACGGGCCATGTGGGCGGGGCAGCCTTGTGTTCCCGTGCAGCCTGGATGAATTGCTTTGGGGGTGACAATTCTCTGTGGACCACCAAAATTTTGTCACGGACCATCAGTAGTCCCTGGTCCAGTGGTTGGCGACCATTGGACTAGATGTCCTCCAAGGTCCCTTCAGTCTCTGTTATTCTGTTATCCATGGCCTTCTCTAATCCAATGCCGGATTACAGCTCCCGATGTATATCTATAGCAAGCACAACTGTGGGCTGAAGACGGCTGTTTTAAATGCAAGGCATTGGCAATCCAAATAAATAAAAATGACATATTTGTTTTGATAAAACATGACCATTACGTAGCATGCTTGACCTATATTTCAGTTAGCAGCTGAGTCTCTGGCTCCATAGGATCTCTCTGAATTGCTGTTTACTAAACATTCCCAATTGGTCTCTATGTATGTGCATATTCTAAGCTATTTATTTGGGATACTGCTAAATTGTACTACTGCTACTAATGCCACCGCTAATCTCCATTTTTAAGACTCGCAAATACCGTCGTCTTGTACAGTTGCCAGCAAATTGTCTCAGCGTCTCAGTTGCTAAACTGAGCTGAGTTTATGCACAGCCAGTGCATTCTTCCTTAAAGATGCTCCTTCACTCCATGTTTAGATAATGAGCAAAGAGAAGCTGTAATAATATATATATATTACATTTATGTTTGATGCTTCTTGATTGCACTCTCCTTTTAATTGCTATTGTGCATGCCAGTCACCCGGCAATCCCTTCTTGTGAAAGGACAGATCTCTAAATTTGCTAAATAAATAATTATGCAGGGCTCACATAAAAGGAAGATCATGAACTCATGATTACACCAGAAACAAATTCAATGGCTTATTACGCCACGATCAAGGAAGGAAGGAAGGAAGGAAGGAAAGGGAGCATGAAGCTGTGAGCTTAAATAAGAAATGTAAAGTGGTTTCCATCAGTGCCACCGATGGAAATAAATTGCTAGGTGGGTGAGAGCAAAAAGGAATTTATAAAGCAATTGCTTTTGAAAGAAGAAGTAATATCCAAGTTATTCCTGTTCAAAGACAGTCATGTCAATGGCCAAAGCTGACTTTGTATCTCCTGCAGTTGAAAAGAATTCTTAGTTGTTGGAAATGTGCATGCTTTGAATTGTAAACACAACTGTGCAAAATGCTGAAAAGCAAAAGGTTCTGGGGGCAGACGAACCCACCACGCTGTATGTCTCAAGGACAAACTTAACAAGCTCTTATAAAACTCTTGGAATATTGCATCCATGTGATGACCCCGTAGTCTCTCAAAATAACCCAAAACCAAAACATATATTAAAGTCCGGTAAAGCCCTCAACTTAACTTCACTCTTTTATGAGGCACAGTTTAAAGTCACAAAAGTAAATAATGAGGCAAACAGAAAACCAAAACAAACCGCATTGATGAGAGTCCCGAAGCAAGCCAAGATAACTAATTATAAACTCCAGGAAAATAACCGAGACAAGTCCATGGGAAGAACGCCAGCAAAGAGAAGCCTCTTTCAAGGTAAACACTAATTGACTTCAGCAATTCTAACTGCGCAGTTGCAAACTTATATCCATATCTCCCAGCTGCAAGTCACGAGGAAGATCATGGTAATCTCCTCTTGAGTAGACCTTGCTTTCTCCTGATCCTCTCCTCCCTGTGTGCCCTAGGATGAATAGGGGATGGGCCTGGATCCTCCTCTGACTGTCCAGCCGGCCTCTGCCCTTCCCCAGCCTCCCCCACCACCTCTGGAGCCACATTCCCACTCCCTGTTGGCTGTTCCTCCTCTTCCTCAGAGTCAGTCTCCACAGCGGCATGACAATCCGGTTTTGGCCATCATGATATGAAACAAAGAGATGTTGAGACTCTAGAAAGAGAACAGCAAAAATTGTGGGGTTGGAGGCTAAAACATATGAAGAACAGTTGCTGGAATTGGATATGTCTAGTTTAATGAAAAGAAGGACTAGGGGAGACATGATAGCAGCCTTCCAATATCTGAGGGGCTGCCTCAAAGAACTGTGGGTCAAGCTGTTCCCCAAGGCAAAACAAGAAGCAATGGATGGAAACTAATCAAGGGTAGAAGCAACTTGGAACGAAGGAGGAATTTCCTGACAGCAAGAACAATTAATCAGTGGAAAAGCTTGCTTTCAGAAGTTGTGGGTGTTTCACCCCTGGAGGCTTTTAAAGAAGACACTGGACAGCCATTGGTCTGAAATGATATAGGTTTCCTGCTTGAGAGGAGAGTTGGACTAGATGACCTCCAAGATCCCTTTATTCTGTTAAAAGCTAACTTCCTGGGAATTCTTTCTCCATCTCAAGCGGCCTCCAGTTCTTTTCCCTCACCAAATGAGTGGCCCTTGATGATATATGCAGGAATGACCACAATCCTTTAATATTCCAAAGAAAGCCACCCTTTATTGAATGTTGTCTGCTTTTTTATTTTTTAAACAAACTAATAATTGGTTGCAGAACCATTTTTATTGTTACAACACAATCAATATAGACAAGAGTTTGGTTGGCGAATTGCAGGGGAAGAATGGATAGACATGGAGCTGAAATGGAACATTCCAGGTGGCAAGTCTTTCTTGGCTTCTCCCCAAGAGAGTTATGGAATGGGTCAGGGGTGGGTGGGGCTAAAAAGGAATGGGGAGGGACCAGAGCCAAGTGGGTGGAGCCAAGCTCTCCCCTTTTTCCTTCTGATTCCATCTACAGTCTTACCATACACACCATAGGTGGGTATTCAACAGGTTCCGACCAGTTCTGGAGAACCGGTAGTGGAAATTTTGAGTAGTTCGGAGAACCGATAAATACCACCTCTGACTGGAGATTTTACAGTGTCCTTCCCCTGCCACCCCCAACCAAACCACACTCACAGAACCGGTAGTAAAAAAGTTTGAATCACACCACTGACACACACACACACACACACAAACGCATAAATAATTACAGATTTTTTTTAAAAACGGAAGGTCGAAATGAACGATGATGTTATCCAAATTGGGTAATGAAATGTTTGCAAATTCAGACAGCACCAGACTTCAAAGAAAAGAGAATCATTTTTGAGATAGATAGATAGAAAGATACAGATAGATAGATAGATAGATAGATAAACAGATGATTGACAGACAGAGAGAAAGACAGATAAAATAGACAGATGATAGTTGGAAGGATATCCGGAGATAGAAGATGATAGATAGAAAGATAGATAGATAGATAGATAGATAGATAGATAGATAGAGAGAGAGAGAGAGAGAGAGAGAGAGAGAGAGAGATAGTGATGTAGAGATAGATAGATAGATATAGAATGATGTAGAGATAGATAGATGGATGGATGCATGGATGGATAGATACTGATAGATAAATATAGAGTGATGTAGAGATAGATAGATAGAAATATAGATAGATAGATAGATAGATAGATAGATAGATAGATAGATAGATAGATAGATAGATATAGATGGGTAGATAGATAGATAGATAGATAGATAGATAGAGAGATAGAGAGATAGAGAGATAGATAGTGATGTAGAGATAGATAGATAGATAGATATAGAATGATGTAGAGATAGATAGATGGATGGATGCATGGATGGATAGATACTGATAGATAAATATAGAGTGATGTAGAGATAGATAGATAGAAATATAGATAGATAGATAGATAGATAGATAGATAGATAGATAGATAGATAGATAGATATAGATGGGTAGATAGATAGATAGATAGATAGATAGATAGATAGATAGATAGATAGATAGAGAGATAGAGAGATAGAGAGATAGATAGTGATGTAGAGATAGATAGATAGATAGATAGATAGATATAGAATGATGTAGAGATAGATAGATGGATGGATGCATGGATGGATAGATACTGATAGATAAATATAGAGTGATGTAGAGATAGATAGATAGAAATATAGATAGATAGATAGATAGATAGATAGATAGATAGATAGATAGATAGATAGATAGATAGATATAGATGGGTAGATAGATAGAGAGATAGATAGATAAATTGATATAGATGGGTAGATAGATAGATAGATAGATAGATAGATAGATATAGATGGGTAGATAGATAGAGAGATAGATAGATGGATAGATAGATAGATACCAATAGATAGATAGATATAGAGGGATATAGAGATAGATAGATAGATAGATAGATAGATAGATAGATAGATAGATAGATAGATAGATAGACAGACAGACAGACAGACAGACAGACAGACAGACATAGATAGATAGATAGATACCGATAGATAGATATAGGGATGTAGAGCTAGATAAATTGAGAGAGAAAAAGAAAGAGAACAAGAGAGATAGAATAACTTTGTTGTCACTTTGAGTGCACACTAATCAGCATACATTAAAATGAAATTTCGTTGCATATGGCTCTCAAAGGGTCACCACCTCCAATATCCACTACACAACCCTGACAAAATAAATAAGTACCAAATTCTGCACATACCCACATCATATCTTATAATCACAGAGCACTATGGTTTCCCAATTCCAGCCTTGGCAAGCGAATCCGTTCCGCCCACCGCCCCACCACCAGGTGCAAAGCCATTCACTCTTATCCCCCGTGTTGTCTCCCTCCGTCAGGGTTGCAATTCACCCTCTTGTCCCCCCACATACAAGGAAGCTTGATTGGCTATAGAAATCCACTGGCAAGGCTAGCATTGCATCACCTGGCTTAACAAACTCTCTCCCGCCAGCCCCTTTCTTTTTTTTTGCAACCTGCTAAACAACAACAACCCGTCTGCAATCATGTTAAACAGTTTCCACCTCACTGAAACCCATTGATAGGGCACTTTCCCTCCATAAGGCGATTAATTTAGGAAAGAGGAGGAGAAGAGAGGGCTGCTAATGACTCCCAGCCTTGCTCTCCACTCTGCTTCCCTTTCTATCTCTCCTGCAGCAGCGCTTAAAATGTAAATGAATTTCATTATTAGCAGCTTCATCCTCTAATTGCCATCCAGAGCCATTCATTACTCTGTCAGCTTATTGGATGGAGGACAACAGCCCGGGTTCCCTTATCCGAGACCGAAGAAAAAAGCTGAAATGAGCTCAAGCAAAAAATAATCATATAATAATGATAAAATCGTAACCCCTTAGACAAAATTGGGGAATGGGATGGATTTGGGGCGATGCAACTGGCAGGCAGTGGGTGTAAAGGAGAGCGGGGGAATTGCTTGATTGATTTAAATGAGGAGAGGCTGGAAAAAATGGGAGGGAGGGATTAAAATGGAGGATGGAGAAGAATTTCTCTCTCTCTGTCTCTGTCTTTCTCTCTCTCTTTGCTTAGTGACCTGGCTCTCCAAAATCCAGCCTAGCTTTGCTGATACCTTTGCTTGAAAAGAACGTTAAAAAAAGCTGGTGGGCAGTTTTGAATGAAGCCTCCTTTTTTTGCAGCAACTCTTTCATAACGCTGTTCTCCATGGGGTTGGAATATAATTTCTCACATGCCAAATTTAGTATTTCTGGCCTTGTGAGGCCCCAAACTACAGCAAATAGTTGATTCTCGGTGATTTCTGGCAAGGGTTGGCCTCGAAGCTGCCTCAGGTTATGTGGATGAAATTGTGCATAAGGATAGCAGCATCTAGGCTGCCAGGTTTCACACTCAAACACACACACACACACACACACACACATACACCCCAGACACAGACACCGTTTTTTTTTTTTTAAGATGGAAGCAGGATGAACTTTACGACAAATTGTCACTGTTCCCAACCTTAAAAAAGATCAAATTCATGCATTGAGATTCAGATGTTTCAAACTAGTTTTAACAAATTCCATCACATCACTTAATGTATTATTTCATGGAATAGCAATGTTTTCTTTTTATCTTTCTTATCTTTGGAGTTTTTAAAAAACTTTTTCTTGCTGTGATCCTCCCTCCCTCCCTCCCCTCTCTTCATCTCCTCCTTTGTCTTCCTTTACCCCCTTTCCTCTCTTCCCATATCCTCCCTCCCCCTTCCTTCCTCTCTCCCTCCTTCCATCTCCTCCTTTGTCTTCTTCCCCCCTTTTCTCTCTTCTTGATTCTCATTCCCATATCCTCCCTTTCCTCCCTCTCCTTCCTGTCTTCCTTCCTTCCTTCCTTCCTTCCTTCCTTCCTTCCTTCCTTCCTTCCTTCCTTCCTTCCTTCCTTCCTTCCTTCCTTCCTTCCTTCCTTCCTTCCTTCCTTCTATTTCATTTTCCTTTCCTTCCTATAATCTATAATAACTGAGATGCTTGAAAGACTCAACACAAAATATGATCAGTTGAAAACCTGGACCCCAAAAAGCAGTATACTGTAACCAGATCGCTGGCCCTCCCCGTTTCCTTCCATCCCTCCTGTCCTTTATCAGGGCAATATGGAAAATTGGAGCACCCGACACAGAAGCATTGGCACTGGGCACCACATGCCTTTCTATCTGTGTTTGGCATCAACCCTTTGGTCTCCGTCTAAGGTTGCATTGCAGCTGGGAAGTTGTTAAGCAGCTCTCTAGCTGAGTCCCAAACAGTGCAGTTGGTTAGCCCTTTGGGAAGAATAACAGAACAACAGGCTTACAGAGTTGGAAGGGACCTTGGAGGTCTTCTAGTCCAACTTCCTGCTCAAACAGGAAGCCCTATACCGATTAAGGACTACTCACTGAATAAGGTTTGTCAGCCAGTTGCAAGTCCATCTAGTGGTGGTGCTATCTATTCCACTTTTTTCTAGCTCAAAGTCAATGCAGGGGAACCTTGATTGGCTGACCACTGTGTGATTCACAACAACGGTGGAAAAACGGGTTGTAAAACGGAGTGCAACTCGCTGCCTTGCTTAGCGATGGAAATTCTGGTCCCAATTGTCACCGTAAGTCGAGGACTACATATTCTCCTGCCTCGAATAACAACAATCCCTACTCACAGTCCTTCATGCCTTAATCACTTCCCGTCTTGATTATTGCAACATGCTCTGCATGGGGCTGCCCTTGAAGAGCATCCGGAGGCTCCCGTTGGCGCAAAATGCAGCGGCCTGCATAGTTTTATGCAGATCCCAGTGTGAACATGTGTCACCTCTCCTGCAGGAGCCGCATTGGCTGCCAATTTGCTTCCGGGTGCAATTCAAGGTGGTGGTTGTCACCTTTAGAGCCCTTCATGGCTTGGGACCAGGTGATCTGAGGGATGACTGTCTCTTGCCGGTCACATCTACCTGACCCATCAGAGCAGTGAGGCAGGGAATGCTGTAGATCCCACCCCTGAGGGAGATACACCTGGTGGGACCCAGAAGAAGGGCCTCCTCTGTGGTGGCTCCCTCTCTCTGGAACATCATCTCCCCCCAGAGATTAGAATGGCCCCCTCTCTGGCACTCTTCTGGAAGGCAATGAAGAAGACCTGGTTCTGCCAGAGGGCCTGTGGAACCCAGAGAGGGTTGGAGCCCAGCAGTGGTGGGATTCAAATTGTTTTTACTACCGGTTCTGTGGGTGTGACTTGGGGAGCTTGGCTTGGCTTGGTGGGTGTGGCAGGGGAAGGACACAGTAAAAATCTCCATTCCTTCCCCACTCTTGGGGGGAGATTATTGCAATATCCCCCTTCCCTCCCCTCCCCACCCCACTAACCTGCTTTCCAGCTCCGTTCTCCTGTGCAGGGCAACCAAAGAAGACCCAGCGGATCAGCTGGGACTCAGGAGGCGGAGAATAGATGGGAGAGGGGCCAGTCAGAGGTGGGATTTGCCAGTTCTCTGAACTACCCAACATTTCCTCTACCGGTTCTCCAGAACTGGTCAGAACCGGCTGAATCTCACCTCTGGAGGCCATTAAATGGCTCATGTAAATCTGCTGTGGCTGTTGGGGAGGAGGTGGGAGGGGGTTTGATTTTACTATATTAATTTATTTGATTTTATGAGTTGTATTGTTTTTAAATTGTGCTTTCATATGTTGTATAAGTCTGCCTTGAGTCGCCATGACAAATAGGCAGCCATACAAATCTAATAAATTAATAAATAAGTAATTGAGAAACTAATACAGAGTAAGAAAGCGAATGCAGAAAGTAAAGCCTGCCACCTAGTGGTCTCAAGGAGACCTTCACCAGGCGACTCTGGGCTGCTTACGCCATTACAATACACTAGGGGTCTCCAACCTTGGCAACTTTAAGACTTGTGGACTTCAACTCCCAGAATTCCTCAGCCAGCAAAGCAAGCAGCAAAGCTGGCTGAGGAATTCTGGGAGTTGAAGTCCACAAATCTGAAAGTTGCCCAGGTTGGAAACCCCTGCACAATAAAATACACACACACACACAAATTTTCAGTGACTTATCACCGGTTTTTCACCCTTACGACCCTTGCCAACATTCCCCCATGGTCACATGATCAAAATTCAAACTCTTGGAAACTGACTCATATTTATGACGGTTTGCACTGTCTTGGTGTGTGTGTGTGTGTGTGTCACGTGATCCCTTTTTGTGACCTTCTGACAAGCGAAGGCCATGGGGAAGCCCGATTCACTTAACAACCGGGTTGTTACTGGCAGTGTAACAGCGTACTTAACAATGGCAGTGATACATTTAAGGCCTATGGCAAGAAAAGCTCCTAAAATGGATGTGTGTGTGGAAATATTCCCTTATTAAATGTCTCACTTAGCGACTGAAACTTGGGGCTCCATTGTGTTTGTGAGTTGAGGGCTCCCTGTCTATAGAATCACCTTAAAATTGCATTAAAATGCAAGCTATAATTAAAGACGGGAAGGAAAGGAAGCAGAATATTTAGGGAAGGGCGTAGTCAACTATTCACCTCCGGTGTGTCTCAAAGGTGCTTATTTCAAGAGGCAACTGGACTTTCATTTGTTTTTTGAAGATGTTTCACTTCTCATCCAAGAAGCTTTGTCAATTCTGACTGATTGGTGGGGAAAGGAAGGATTGATACTCCTTGCAGGCTGCTGGTCATTTGCATCCTTTTAGAGCAGGGGTCTCCAACCTTGGCTCCTGGAAGCCTGGCGGGCTGGCTGTGGAACTCTGGGAGTTGAAGCCCGCCAGGCTTCCAGGAGCCAAGGTTGGAGACCCCTGTTTTAGAGGGTCATTGAGGCCACTTGGAGGTTTATCTGTGTCCTCAGCATCACCTGAATAATGCTGATGGTTCCTGTCGTCTGCCATTTTTTTTCTGGAAATCTGTTCATCCCACACCATTCCAAGGGTGTTCATCCCAAATTGTACAGCTAAAAGTCTGCAGAAGTCCTCCAGGTGATTTGGTTATCCCAAAGGTGCTTTTTTTTCAACAAGCAATTGGACTTTCTTGGGTTTTTTTTTTTTAATTTTGAAGACATTTCGCTTCTCCTCCCAGAAGCTTCTTCAGCTCTAACTGGATGGTGGGGAATGGAAGGATTTATACTGCTTGCAGGCAGCTGGTCATTTGCATGCTTTTGGGAGAGCCGTTGAGGTCACTTGGAGGATTATCTGTGTCCTCAGCATCACCTGAGTGGTGGTGCTAATGATTTCTGTAGTCTGCAATTTTCCCCCTCCCTGCAGATCCATTCATCCTCCCACACCATTCGAAGGGTGTCCATCCCAAATTGCTCCGGGGTTGATATTCCCCCATGAGTGACCCAAGCCAATGGGTAGAGCCAAGACTTCCAGCTCACGCGGGAAAAACCAGGAGGGTGGGAAATAGGTCATGTATTCCTCCCCCAGCTTTCAACTTAAAGACATCCTCCCCCCCCAAACTCTGGTAATATCACACGACTAACTAGAGCATACAAAACATTTGCTAGATTAATACTTGAATACAGCTCATCAGTCTGGAATCCACATTACATATCTGATATTAACACAGTAGAGAAATATTTCACAAGAAGAATTCTCCACTCCTCTACTCGTTGCAGAAGACCTTAGGCCACCAGACTCGAAATTGTAGACCTAGAAAACCTTGAATTATGCCGTCTTCGGTCTGATCTAAGTATGGTATATAAAATCATACATTGCAATGTCCTACTGGCCAATGAATACTTCAGCTTCAACCTAACAACACAAGAGCACACAATAGATACAAACTCAAGATTAACCGCACCAAACTTGATTGCAGGAAATACGACTTCAGCAACAGAGGGGTCAATGTCTGGAATACTCTCCCTGACTCTGTGGTTTCTTCCCCAAACCCCCAAAACTTTAACCTTTGACTGTCTACTGTTGACCTCACCCCTTTCCTAAGAGGTCTGTAGGGGGCGTGCATAAGCGCACCAACATGCCTACCGTCCCCGTCCTATTTCTTTTATTTTTCTTATATGTATCCATGTATTCATAACTATGTTTTTACTTATACCTATTATCTTGTAAGCAATTGACAAATAAATAAATAAACAGAATGGTCAATGTCTGGAATGCTCTACCTGACTCTGTGGTTTCTTCCCCAATCCCCCAAAACTTTAACCTTAGACTGTCTACTATTGACCTCACCCCTTTCCTAAGAGGTCTGTAGGGGGCGTGCATAAGAGCACCAATCGTGCCTACCATCCCTGTCCTATTGTTTCTTTTTATTTTTCTTATGTATTCTGTCCTTTGATTCACTTGCTTGAATAGAAAGACAGAGTAACTCTACAAATTCTTCCAGACAAAGTTTCTTTTATTGGATTAGATTAGGTATCCTCAAGGTAACTCACAGTTATGTCGAGATGCATCTCATGTCCAATTCTTTGCAATCATTGAACTCATTGGACAGAACACTATGTGTATCTATTTCATAGATCCATAACTATGTTTATACTTATACCTGTTATCTTATAATTGCTCGACTAAATTAATTAATTAATTAATGTCCAATTCTTTGCATAGGTGAAATCGTGGGACAGAATATTATATGTATCCACTTCATGGATTCATAACTATGTTTATACTTATACCTGTTACCTTATAATCGCTTGACAAAATGAATAAATAAATAAAAAAAATCAATAAATAAACACTCAACACACACACACAACCGCCAAGCCTGCTCTTGTCCTTGTGATTGGAAATCCGGCAAACAACCCCGCAAGCTCCGCCCCTTTCCCCTGGCAAGCCCCTCCCCTCCGGCCCTCCCCCCGAGCGCGTCAGCACCCTGGACAGCGGCGACAGCTCCGCTCCGCCTGCGCGCTCGCCCCGCCGCCGGAGACAGCCGCCCGCCGGGCCCGGGGAAGCAAACCGGCCGGTCCTCGCCAGAGCCGCGGCTCTGCAGTAGCGGGCGGGCGCCGGCGGGCGGGCGGGCGGGCGAGGGAGGGAGGGAGGGAGGGAAGCCGAGGGCTGCGGAGACCGGGATCCGCGCGGGGCCCAAGAGCGGCGAGCGGTGGTGAGTCCTTTAGGCCCTCCTTCCGCAATGGAGAGCGGGAGGCGGATGGGGGAGGTTGGGGATCGCGGAGCCTTTGCTGGCGAGGGCTTGGCCGGCCTTTGGGAAGGGCTCTTTCCGCCCCTCTTCCCCTCCAACCCTCCCCCGCCACCCTCCCCGCAGCCTCCTCCCTCCCCCTCCCCAACCAGCAGAAGTGATCCAGTGGCTCAGCGGATCGGCAGATCAGCTCATCTTTCCTAGGAACCCTGGGATGAATTCCCGCCCCCCCCTCTCCTCCGCGACAACCGCAAATTGTTGATGGAGGCTTCCTCCTCCTCTTCCTCCCCCTCCTCCCTGCAGTTCTTAGCCCTGATAGGATCTAAGATCATTCATTCGTTCGTTCAGAAGCAGCAGAGGCCAGGCAGGCAGGAGATTTGGCTAGCGGGATTAAAGGGAAGATCTTCCTTCCTTCCTTCCTTCCTTCCTTCCTTCCTTCCTTCCTTCCTTCCTTCCTTCCTTCCTTCCTTCCTTTTCTCTTCCTCCTCCTCCTCCTCCCTGCAGTTTTTAGCCCTGATAGGATCTAAGATCATTCATTCATTCATTCATTCATAGGCAGCAGAGGCCAGGCAAGCAGGAGATTTGGCTAGTGGGATGAAGGGGAAGATCTTCCTTCCTTCCTTCCTTCCTTCCTTCCTTCCTTCCTTCCTTCCTTCCTTCCTTCCTTCCTTCCTTCCTTCCTTCCTTCCTTCCTTCCTTCCTTTTCTCTTCCTCCTCCTCCTCCTCCCTGCAGTTCTTAGCCCTGATAGGATCTAAGATCATTCATTCATTCATTCAGAGGCAGCAGAGGCCAGGCAAGCAGGAGATTTGGCTAGCGGAATGAAGGGGAAGACCTTCCTTCCTTCCTTCCTTCCTTCCTTCCTTCCTTCCTTCCTTCCTTCCTTCCTTCCTTCCTTCCTTCCTTCCTTCCTTCCTTCTCTCTTCCTCTTCTTCCTCCTCTGCCATTTTCTTCACTGGATGATGCAAAGGTGCTTGAAACCAAAACGCTAGTCTCATGTTTTGCTAAATCCACCTGTCGGGGGTGTGTGGGGTGTGTGGGTGTGGGTGTGAATCAGGCTCTGCCGGAGATGAGCCAAGAATCCATTTTCTCCAGGAAGCCTCAGGAGGCTCACAAATCCACCTCGGGCGCCTGAATAAAATTTGGGAAGCTAGCCAGTAGAGTGCTGTTGATCTCCGCTCCTGGCTGGCATTTCTCAAGCAATGCCTTTTTACTCCAAGGCAAGGACGTGTTTTATCACCTGCATTTCGTAAACTCTGTGGGTGTAGTTCCGTGATGTGTGCATTTCAATTTACAGTGCTGGTGTCGAGGCCTTTCTCAAGCAGAAGGAGAGGTGTAAAATATATGTATTTTTTTTCAAGGCGGAGGTTCTCCTGTTAGATGTTGTCCAGAGACCAGAGAAGGGTACAGAACATAGTTGAAAATTAACTGTGGTGGCAGGATCTGCCTAAAATGCCTGTGGCTCAGTTCACACATGATCCTAAGCCATTGAGTATCTCCAACCAGTTGCCCTGGCTCCATGCCAAATTAAAGGACTACAGGGTTGTAAAACGGGAGTTAAATAAGTCACGGTTTGTCATGGTAGTAAAAGTTTGATTTGAAATAAGCCATAGTTGCCAGAGTTCACTTGAACTGCTTTTAGAGAAAGCACATTACCTGGGCTCACACGTTGCTCTAAGCCAGGGTTGCACAATCTTGGCCACTTTTAAGATGGATGGACTTCAACTCCCAGAATTCTACAGATCCCAGGGTTACCAGTAACCAGGCTGATCATGAGGCTGGAGGTTGGTCCATAGGGTTCCAACTCTCTTGATACTTTTCCTTGGGAGAAATTTGGATCAAGATTCCCTTGGGTTAGTTCATTCAAGTCACCTCTGGAGACTTCAGGCAGATGTTACTGAACCAATTGGCTTCGGGAGAAGTGAAAAAGAAAGAAAGAAAAGATTTTGCAATGTAGAAGAGAGAGGGAAAAGGAAAGAGAGAAAGAAAGAAAGAAACAGAAAGAAAGGGGAGAGAGAGAAGAAGAGAGAGAAAGAGAGGGGGAGAGAGAGAGAAAGGGGGAGAGAGAAAGAGAGAGAGGAAGATAGAGACAAAGAAAAGAGAGGGAGAGAGAGAGGAGGGGGGAGGAGAGAGAGAGAGAAAAAGACAGAGAGAAAGAGAGAGAGGAAGATAGAGAGAAATAAAGGAGAGAGAGAGAGGAGAGGGAGAGAGAGAGAGAGGAGAGGGGGGAGGAGAGAGAGAGAAAGAAAGACAGAGAGGAAGAGAGAGAAAGAGGGGGAGAGAGAGAGAAAGAAAGGAGAAAGAAAGAAAGAGAAAGAAAGAAAGAAAGGAGAGAGAGGGGAAGAGAGAGGAAAAGAGAGAGAAAGAAAGAGAGGGGGAGAGAGAGAGAGACTGAAACTGACTATCTTGAAATAGGCTACTTGCGCTGACCATCTTACTGCCTAATCCAGAGGCGGGATAAACAGACTCACCAAAGGCCTGGAATAGCTTTATAAGAGACGTATCTCATTTCCTCCAAGTTTACACGCTGTGATTCCAGTTATCTGATTGTTCCCCCCAGATCTACATTTAAAACCGTGGTGGAGAACCTGTCCTTCTCTAAGAGTTGCATGTGCACAAGGGAACAAAATATAATATAATATAAAATTCAGGTCAAAACATTAAAAAAAAAAAAATCACCATAATATGGTGCCGGAGAACAGCACTAGATGGTTATAATTCAGTAGGTTTCAATAATATTAGCAGGTTGACAATGACCAAATGGCTTTGTCTCCCTAAGATCAATTGGAATAGAGCTGGAAGGGACCTTGGAGGTCTTTTAGTCCAGCCCCCTACTCAAGCAGGAGACCCTAGACCATCACAGACAAATGGCTATCCAATCTCTTCTTAAAAACCTCCACTGATGGAACACCCACAACTTCCGGAGGCAAGGAGTTCCACTGATGAATTGTTCTCTCTGTTGGGAAAATTTCTCCTTAATTCCAGATTGCTTCTCTCCTTGATGAGTTTCCATCTATTGTTTCTTGTTCTGCTTTGGGGAATAAGTTGATCCCCTCTTCTTTGTTGGCAGCCCCTCAAATATTTGAATTCTGCTCTCGGCTTTTCTCTAGACTAGCCAAATCCTGCAACCGTTCTTCATATGTTTTAGTCTCCAGACCTTTCATCATCTTATCGTTGCTCTTCTCTGCACCTTTCCCCAAAACCTCAACATCTTTTTTGGTCACTTGGTGACCGAAACTGGATGCAGTATTCCAGGTGTGGTCTTACCCAGCCTTGTTTCTCTAAGAGGCTATAAAAATATTCAGGTGCAAACCAAATGAATGCCCTCTAGTAGCTCGATGTTATAACAACACTATCCATCTCTTTGTTTCTACTTCAGCTTCGGTGGTGACCTGAGCATTCTTCTACGCAATACACAATACATTGAAGACAAAGAAACACCATGGGAGGTAAGTGAATGATAAATTTGACCTTTGGAGTTAATCTTGTCGTGTTATGGGGAAATTAAGGAAGAGGAAGGAGTATTGCAGGGGTCTTCAAACTTGACAGCTTTAAGACTTATGGACTTCAACTCCCAGAATTCCTCCTCCAGTCATGTTAGCTCACAAGTCTTCAACTTGCCAAGTTTGAAGATCTTTGGAGTATTGGCTAACATTTACTGCCTGGAATTATTTATAAAAATTAATAAAGGAAGGATTTTAAAAGAAATCTAAGAAAATTAAAGGAAATGTTGTGTAAAGGATTGATGCTTTGAGCAAAATTTGGGAATGTCAAGGCTTTAACCTGAGCAGTAACTTTGTAGTAGTTACATGTAGAAGGAGCTGGCAGAAACTGGGGGTGGAGTTAAAAGAGGGATCAGCCTAGAACCCTTACGTAGTCACAAGCAAACGAAATCCCACACTTCTTGACTTCTGCGGACTCTTATCTAACTCTAAGCAGGCGCACCTAGGCTTTTAGCAATCGATCAGTTTAATTGGACCTTCATGTGGGGACCTTGTCTTTCCACCTGATGGCATACAGGGAGTCCTCAACTTACAACAGTTCATTTAGCGACCGTTCAACATCCTTGACAAAAGTGACCTGTGACCGTTTTTCACACTTATGACCGTTGCAGAATCCCCATGGTCACAATTCAGGCCCTTGGCAACAGATTCCTATTTATGATAGTTGCAGTGTCATTGTGATCCCCTTTTGTGACGTATTCATTTAACAACCGTGTAACTAACTTAATAACTGCAGGGATTCACTTAACGACCGTGGCAAGGAAAAGTCGTAAAATGGGACCAAATTCACTGAAGCGATGTCTCATTTTGAGCTCAGTTATATGGTCGTAAGTGGAGGACAATCTGTATGTCATATAAAATGTTGTTTTTTTGTTTTATCTTAGATAACTACTCAGGATTTGCTTTGCTTTTTAGTTTGGGAAGAGAGAACCACTCCTCCCCCCAAAATGACTTTTTGCTTTTCATTGCAGAAAGAGTCAACAATTTTCCCCCTCTGCCCCGATTCATCCCCCTGAAGCCATGTTTTTACCAGGATTTCGACGAGGAAATTCCACCCCTTCACAGAACCACGGTCAAGCGTCTTTACTACCTCTGGATGTGTGAGTTCAGTGTCTGTTGGTTTGACGGGCAATAAATAAACCCGGCAAAAGCTGCAGAGAAAAAAAAAGAGAGAATATACTGCATTGCTCTAACTAAAACTTATATATATAATTTTATTTTATTTTAATTTTATTTATTTTACTTTATTTTTTATTTTATTTATTTTACTTTATTTTACTTTATTTTTATTTATTTATTTATTTATTATTTTATTTTTTACTTATATTTTTAATTTATTTTATTTATTCATTATTTTATTTTATTTTATTTTATTTTATTTTATTTTATTTTATTTTATTTTATTTTATTTTATTTTATTTTATTTTATTTTATTTTATTTTATTATCTTTACTTTACTTTACTTTACTTTACTTTACTTTACTTTACTTTACTTTACTTTACTTTACTTTACTTTACTTTACTTTACTTTACTTTACTTTACTTTACTTTACTTTATTTTATTTTATTTTATTTTATTTTATTTTATTTTATTTTTCTGGAATAAAATTTCCAGCAAAAAATGCTCCATAGTGAACAATGAGTTCGCTTAAGGGACTACCGTGTTGCATTCATGAACATTGGGTTTGCATAATGACCGCTATAAAAAAAAGGGGTCACAAAATCAGCCACGGTCAGATGGGGACCCTCTTAAGAATGGCCATGAATTAACAGCTTTATGGGGAGTCCTCGATTTACAACAGTTCATTTTAGTGACTGTTTGAAAGTTACGACGGCACTGAAAAAAGTGAGTTAGGACCGTTTTTCACACTTAACGATCACTGAGGCATCCCATGGTTGAAAATGATCAAAATTCAGGCGGTTGGCAACTGACTCATATTTATGACGGCTGCAGTGTGATCCCCTTTTGCGACCTTCTGACAAGGAAAGTCAATGGGGAAGCCAGGCTCACTTAACAACCATGTGACTTACTTAACAACTACAGCAATTAATGTAACAACTGTGGCAGGGAACGTTGTAGCATGGGGCAAAACTCACTTAGGAAATTTTCACTTAGCAACCTATTTTTTGGGTCTCAATTGTGGTCATAAGTTGAGGACAACCTGTATAGTTTAAAAACAGGGAAGAATCTATTTTCTGAACTAGGATCTTCAGTGAGTTCTGTTTATCTCTGGCTGTATGATCGGCTTCTTTGCTCCTTCTCTCTCTTTCTCCCTATTGTCTCTTTCTCTCCTTCTTATTCTCTCTCTCTGTTTCTTGTTCTTTTTCCCTTTCTCTCTCTCTCTCTGTCTGTCTCATTTTTTCTCTCTCTCATTTTCTTTGTCTTTCTTCTCTCTCTCTCTTGCTCTTTCTCTATTTCTCTCTCATTTTCTCTCCCTTTGTCTCTCTCATTTTCTCTTTCTCTTCTCTCATTTGTCTTTCTCTTCTCTCTCTCTCTTTCTCTCTCATTTTCTCTTTCTCTCTCTTCCTCTCTCTTCCTCTCATTTTGTCTTTTTCTTCTCTCTCTCATTCTCTTTCTCTCTCATTTTCTCTTTCTCTCTCTCTTTCTCTCTTTCCCTGTCTCATTTTCTTTCTCTTTCACTTCTCTCTTTCTGTCATTTTTTTTGTCTTTTTTTCCTTTCTCTCTCTCTCTCATTTTCTCTCTTTCTCATTTTGTCTTTGTCTCTCTTCCTCTCCCTTTCTTTCATTTTTGTCTTTTTCTTCTCTCTCTCATTCTCTTTCTCTCTCATTTTCTCTCTCTTTCTCTTCTCTCTCTCTCTCATTCTCTCTCTCTTTCTCTGTCTCATTTTCTTTCTCTTTCACTTCTCTCTTTCTGTCATTTTTTTCTGTCTTTTTCTTCCTTCCTTTCTCTCTCTCATTTTCTCTCTGTCTCTTTCTCTCTCATTTTGTTTTTCTCTTCTCTCTCTCTTTTTCTCTGTCTCTTCTCTCTCTCTCTCTGTTTCTATAACTGTATCTACAGTGAATAGCATCACCTTGGCAGTCAATCTGATCGGTTGCCTTGCATGGCTGATTGGAGGAGGCGGAGCTGTTAACTTTGGACTGGCAATCCTTTGGCTTATTCTCTTTACACCCTGCTCCTACGTCTGCTGGTTTAGACCTATTTACAAAGCTTTCAAGTAAGTGATAGGGTGGGGTCTTGTCTTCCGTTCCTCCCTTCTTTTTCTTCAGTGATGTATCCCCTCCCCTCCCCTGGAAGGTCTTCCTTATAGCTGCTCCTCGTTTAATGACTACTTGGGTTAGCCACCACTCACAAACACAGCAGTGATAAACCATAATATTTTTTTTAAAAAAACATTTATATGTGTGTATGGACTGACAGCAAAAGCTTTTGGTGAGAAACTGATTAAGGCCTGGTCAGTTTCAGGCAGGAGTTGGGAGCTGACAGGAGAGATCTAATCAACCAATTAAGGCCAGAGAGCTGAGCTTATTAAATCATCCTTAGCATTTGTTTTAGAGTCCTGCTGCTTGGGGAGAATATCAGCTTAAAAAAAGACGGCTTGTTTAAGCAATCTCTCTGCCTTGCAAGGGGGTAAAATAATAATAATAATAATAATAATAATAATAATAATAATAATAATAATAATAATTTTAAGAAGATACTTGGTTGATACCTTGGATGCTGGCAGCAACCCGTATCAACCATCAGAGCCAGCCACTGGATTTGTGATACATTTTTAATAATAATAATAATAATTAATAACTAATAATAATAATAATAATAATAATAATATTTACCTTAACACTTACCTTAACAGTTCCTAGGTCCTTGATTAGGACTCAAGCTGTTGAGCCCCAAAGGCTGTGAATCTCACTAAAGATTAACCAATATTAACAATAATAACAATTTTTATATTATCTTTTATCCATTAAATATGAAACTCAGTCAACTGAACATTTAAAAATGTATCACAAATATCATTGACTGGCGCTCATAGTTGATATAGGTTGCTGCCAGCATCCTAGATACTTGGTTGATACCTAGGATGCTGGCAGCAACCTGTATCAACCATCAGAACCATTCAGTGATATTTGTGATTTATTTTTAAATGTTCAGTTGACTGAGTTTCACATTTAATGAGTAAAAGATAATATATAAAAACAAAGCGGAGGCCCAGGCAACTGCATGGGAATCTGAATTGGATGGCAGCAACCAGTGATCCTTGCCGTGACTCTGCCTCTCTGGGGAATTCTGGGAGTTGAAGTCCACCCCTCGGGAAGCTGTTGAGCTTTGAGTAGACAGTACCTTCTTCTTCTTTTTTTTTTGCAGGACAGACAGCTCCTTCAGCTTCATGGCTTTCTTCTTCACTTTCATGGCGCAGCTTGTGATCAGCATCATTCAAGCCGTCGGCATCCCCGGCTGGGGAGTTTGGTAAGTTTGGGACGGTTGTTGCTGTGTTTTATCGGCGTTCGTGGAACATGAGATCCAGCTCTTGCTGCAGATCCCTAGTTGGATAAGACGGGCAGAAAACTTTCTGATGGACTTGGTAAAATGAAAGCTGATAGGGTGGCTTTGGACCAATCACCAGGAGGCTGGGAGTTCTAGTTCTGCCTTACCCATGAAAGCTGACTGGGTGACTGGATCAATCCCCAGAAGGCTGGGAGTTCTAGTCCCGCCTTAGACTTTAAAGCCAGCTGGGTGGCTTTGGACCAATCACCAGGAGGTTGGAAGTTTAAGTCCTGCCTTAAACACTAAAGGCCAATTTTAGACTAATCACCAGGAGGTGGTGAGTTCTAGTCCTCCCTTAACCAAGAAAGCTGACTGGGTGACTTTGGATCAATCCCCAGAAGATGGTGACGTGTAGTCCCGCTGGCTGGCTGATTTTGGGCCAATCACTAGGAAGCTGGGAGTTCTAGTCCTGCCTTAGTCATGAAAGCCAACTGGGTGACTTTGGACCAGTCCCTCTCTCTCAGCCCAACCCACCTCAGAGGGTTGTTGCTGTGGATAAAATAGGAGGAGGAAGGAATAATAGACACGTTTGCCACCTTGAATTATTTGTATAAATAATAAAGGCAGGGTTTTTCTTTTTGCAGTCCTATATTTGAAAGGAGCATCTTTCCTTCACCTGCTTTAAAATTTCCTTCATTCTGATAAGACCCTGAACCTCTCAGGATTAAACAGACCCAGACAGAATAAACCGCCCTGAGCGATGGGAGAATATGGCCCCAAATTGCCTAAAAAGTCTTTTCTTTTTCTTTTTCTTTTTTGCTGCAGTGGCTGGATTGCAGCGATCTCTTTCTTTGGGACCAATGTGGGCGCGGCTGTTGTCATGCTCATTCCCACTATTCTCTTCACAGCCATGTCAGTGTTCTCCTTCATTGCTCTCAGTATGGTAAGAAAAAGTGATTTATCCATGGAAAGCCTTGTATTCTTTTTGAAGAAGCGTGCTGATCCATAAAGAAGGATAACATTGGCTTTGGGTTTACCAACCAAAGAGGCACAGCATGAGAGGAAGGAAGGTCTGGAGGGAAGAGAGAAACTGAGTCGTCTTGTTCCTTCTCTGGGGAGTCCTCAACATACAACCTGCTTGTTTAAGCCACCTTTCAAAGCTACGATGTCATGGTGGGGGGGGGGGAAAGGGTCAGACAATCTTCCCTTGAACTTAAGGATAGTTGGGACATTCTGGGATCACACGATTGGCATTTGCAACCATCCTTTGGGACCAGCAGTCAATGCATTTGCTGAACGACCACACCAAGAAAGATTAGAAAATCAAGAGTGGTCATGTGACGGTTCACTTAACAATCATGTCACTTAGTGATGAAATTCCAGTTGGACTAATAGACCTTAAAGGTCCCTTCCAGCTTCTATTCTGTTCTGTACTATTCTATTCTATCCTATCCTATCCTATCCTATCCTATCCTATCCTATCCTATCCTATCCTATCCTATCCTATCCTATCCTATCCTATCCTATCTCATCCCATCCCACTCCACTCCACTCCACTCTACTCCACTCCATTCTATTTAATTCTATTCTATTCTATTCCATTCCATTCCATTCTTTTTTCCCCAGGTTTTTTTATTTTTTACAAACATATCAATGTGTGAACAGTAGCAACTGTGTGTAATACATTTTGATAAAAATTAAATAGTATTAATCATATTTCTTTCATTTAACAAGCTTATATACATCTAGTAATATTACACATATTTTTATTAAATTATAATCTTTCATTATTTAGTTATTCAATATTTCAATGTGTCACTTTTAATGCCAATCATTCTATTCTATTCTATTCTGTTCTGTTCTATTCTATTCCATTCCATTCCATTCCATTCTATATTCCTCTTCTCCTCTTCCCTCCTCTCATCCTACCCTACCCTACTCTACCCTATCCTATCTTATTCCATTCCAATTCCCCATTCATTCTAATTCTAATTCTAATTCTAATTCTAATTCTAATTCTAATTCTAATTCTAATTCTAATTCTAATTCTAATTCTAATTCTAATTCTAATTCTAATTCTAATTCTAATTCTAATTCTAATTCTAATTCTAATTCTGGTCTACTCTGTTTTCTATTCTATTCTATTCTATTCTATTCTATTCTATTCTATTCTATTCTATTCTATTCTATTCTACAATACTCTATGATACTCTACTCAATTCTAGTTCTAATTCAGTGCCGCAGAAGCATTGCACACAGTCAGGGGACCTGCTGACACCTGGAGCCATCCCTTCTTCTCTCTCCTTCCTCTGCAGGTGCACAAATTTTACCGAGGGAGCGGCGGCAGTTTCAGCAAAGCTCAGGAGGAGTGGACCACCGGCGCCTGGAAAAACCCCCAGGTCCAGCAGGCGGCACAAAACGTGGCCGTGGGCGCCGCTCACAATGCCATGATGCAGCACGAAACGCAGTACTCAGCCACCCCTAACTATAACTACCCCAATGACATGTGAGAAGCCCGAGGTGAACCCCAGAAGATGTTGGCTTTAGGTGGGCAAGGAAGGAACAAAGAAGGTGTGGGTTGAGGGTGCGGGTAGGTTGTGTAGATTTCCAAGGGATGAATACCACCATCTTGTTGCTGGTTGGAGGTGGGGGTGGGGGTGGGGTGAGGCAGCAAGATGGTGGGAGAGACCTTTCCACGAGGAAAATCTCTAAATTGGATTATTCTTCCTCTTCCTGGGTCCCCATCCTTGGGCTTCCTGTGGTGTCTTCTCTCTCTTCCTCTTCCTCCTCTGACAAAGTAACACATTGCCTTGCAGGACAGTTGTGTTGTGCTGTGGTGCCTGTGTGTGTGTGTGTGTGTGTGCGCGCGCTCATTTTTCCTTTTTTTGGGGTGAAACTGTGTACGGTGGTATTTTTCGACATTTTCTTGCGGTGATCATGATTTTTCTAGATTTTTCAGAGCACAGGAGAGAAGAGGTCTTCACTTCTACGAGAGGGAAGCCCTTGAGCATTTCACCCATTCTTGGATATTGCCGATTCTCTCTGCAGCATAGTGGATTGTCGGCTTCGTAACCCTTCACTCCCTCCTCTTTCTCTCTCTAAAAGCCACAGCAATAACCCCAGCAAGTTATAAACCTGGCTAAGTATGGGCTTATTTCACTTTTCTGGGAAGGCCATGTTTATCAAGATGGAAGCCAAGACAGCCTACATCTATCTTGGATGTTTTCATCGTCTCTATTCTGTTCCCTTCTTAGGCCGCTTCCTTTCAGCCTGAGCAAATTCATATTTTACGAGTCTACACTTTCTAATCAGAGCTAACAATAGAATGAAAAGCAGGCCTTCCTTTAAAAACATCTGGAAAAACTAAACCACCACACGATAACAGATAACAGATAATCAGAGTTGGAAGGGACCTTGTAGGTCATCTAATCCAACCTTCCACCCAAGCAGGAAAATAGCTTGACCTCTTCCTCCCTGTGGCAGCCCCTCAAATATTGAAAGACCGCTATCATGTCTCCCCTGGTCCTTCTCTTTACACGATGTGTATTTTAGGATGGGTTTCCAACCCAATTCTTCCTTCCGTGAGGACCTGGTTGTGTTTTTGCTCTCTCAAATCATCCAGTCCATATTTCGAGGTTTTAAGATTTTAAAAGCAGATTCATCTTGTTTTGGAAGCAGCCAAGCTGCTAACGTTTTGCTCTGACTTCCTTGCCAAATATTAGCTCCCCTCCTTTCGAGAAGAGTAACTGCAGGGAGATGGTTAAATAAATAAATCAAGGCAACTTTGCAAATAAATAGGATGTAGGATAAAGAATCTTGATTTCTGTTTTTCCTCACTTGCAGACTTTTCTGCTTGTGTGATTCCACTTCTTTGCAGGATCTGTCAAGTCTACCAAACCGTATTGGGCATCTGTTGAGAAGGGTAGTATTCAGGCGGTTAAGCTGTCTTGCTTTAAGCAGATGGGTTGATCTCAGGCATCCATCTCTTCTTGAAAGAGATGAAGCTCCCACAATTTCTGAAGGCAACTTCTGTTCCATTGGTTGCTTACTCTCACTGTCCGAAAATTTCTCCTTACTTTTAATTCAACTTTTAGGTTGAATCTCTTCTTCATCAGTTTCATTGTTCCTCATCTGGCCTTCAGGTGCCTTGGAAAATAGCTTGACCCCTTCCTCTCAGTATTTGAGAGGCTGCCACAGAGAAGAGAGGGTCAAACTATTTTCCAAGGCACCCGAAGGGCAGAGGAATAATGGATGGAAGTTGATTAAGGAGAGATTCAACCTGGAAATAAGGAGGATTTTTTTTCTCACAGTGAGAACAATCAACTGATGGAACAGAAGTTGCGGGAATTTCATCACTGGAGGCTTTAAAAAAGAGATTGGACTGCCATTTTTCAGAAATAGTGTAAGGTTTCCTGCTTGGGCAGGGGGTGGGGTTGGATTAGATGACCTACAAGGTCCCTTCTAACTCTGTTAATCTGTATAAACCTCTCCAACGCACTTCAATTAAAGTAGCATTGTGGGGTCCTTGGTGCTCTCTGAGCCTGGTGAGGTTTTCTTGCAGACGTTTCCTGACCCAACTAAGTAACGTCGTCAATGCTCTGATGGTGTTGATGGGGATGGCGAATGTTACCTAGTAACAGAACATCTGCCAGAAAACAACTTAACTGGAATTCTGGAAATTGAAATCCACACATCTCAACCTTGACAAGGTGGAGAAACATTCCTGTACATTCTTCGATTTGTAGAGTGCTTTTATTTGTTGGACTGTGCTGATTGCAACGTTCTGATAGCAGAAGCTGAGAATGGTGTCATTATTCTGAACAAGAGATGGACGTCTGTATATTTGCATCGATTCCAAATGGGCTCCTTTTATTCTAGTACTAATATCTAGTCTCCTTCGGCAGAGAAGAATTGTGTCACAGAATAGCAGTGGCCATCACAATCCTTACGCTGTATCTAATTCACAGTGCGATCTTTTTTTTTTTTAAATAGATATCTCAATGGGGAAAGGAGGGGGGATTTTAAAACATCTGACCACATGTGATTATACAATTGTTCCATGTCTGTCCCTGATGAAAAAAGTGTCAACCTGGAAATTAATAAATAAAATAAACTGTATGAATAAAACACCTTTTTGCTCCTTTCTGTAGTAGATGGTTAGACTTAAAACAGGGATGTCAACATGCAGGGTTGTATGTGGAGAAGCTCTGATAAGCTGTGAGGGAACTGGTTGAAGAGGCTAGAAAGGGAATTGAGGTATCTTGAGTGTGAAGGGGGACTTGGTTTATATAAGCCACAGTTAAACCACATGTGAGTGGATTCGCACACCATTTTATGCAGATGATACAATTATTTTCTTTGGGTAAGTTTTATTGCTTAGGTGCTTTATCTTGCCTTGACCTAGCGGCAGTTTTGGCAAAAGCACATTTTCAAAAGCAAAAATCCATTATTAAAATAGAAGCACCAAAACCTGCAAAAAAAAAAAGTCTTTCCACAGCAATGAGACAAAACTGCACAGGAGTCTAGAGCAGTGTTTTTTAAACTTGGCCAGATCAGTGGACCACAACTCCCAGAATTCCCCAGCCGTTCCTTGCCGGCAGGGGAATTCTGGGAGTTGAAATCCACTCATCATATAGCCAAGTTTGAAAAACATTGCTTAGCATCAGGAGAGCCATTGAAGAATTATAGGATTCCTCTTAAAAACAGAAACTCCTATCTTAGCTCCTGAAGCGTGTGTTTGCTCCACTGTCCACATTCTAAAACAGAGGTCTCCAAATTGGCAACTTTAAGACTTGTGGACTTATTTCTATTTATTTATTTATTTATTTGTTTATTTATTTGATTTGTCAATCTTACAAGATAATAGATATAAGTATAAACATGAATAAGAATACAGGATGGGGACAATAGGACTTCAACTCCCAGAATTCCTCAGCTGGCTGGGAAATTCTGGGCAATTCCCAGAAGTCCAAGTCTCAAAGTTGCCAAGTTTGCAGGTCTCTGTTCTAAAACTAAAAACTAAAATTCTGATTTTGGGCATCGCTTCCATCCTCCTGAAGAGGGAGGGAGAAGCGAGTTGCGTATGGGTCTAGGAATCCACTCTATGGCCATCCTACCCGGAAGTAGAGTCAGAAGAGTTGGTCCAGCCGCTAGAGCCGTCGTTAACCACTTCGGGAAGGAAACGGAAGTTGAGCCCCCTTTAAAGCCGCTGTGCTTTAATACAGAAAGAACCGGAAGGTACGGTCTTTATTGACATCCGCCGGCCGGAACTTTTTGATCCGCGGTTTGTGTACCCTTAATCGCTTCCCCCGTCTCTTTCCTTTTGATATGAAGTTTTTACATGTGATTTTATGTTATACCGATCCAGATTGGATTCTGCAACATTATCCTGGGACATGTACGTTCGCCTCCGTTACATATTTTTATACCGGATCTTAGACTCAGAAGGCAGGGAAAGCCGAAGGCAAGTTCACATCCCCAAGCCCTCCCTGTAAGGTAGGCCAACCTGCAAGAACGAGCGATTACTTCCCCCAGTGAAGTTTCGTGGCTGGCCAAAGATTGAGCCTCTTCAGACGTTGTTCTCTGGGGGTTTTCCACAATTCTCTGGGTTTTTATTCTGATTTTTGCTTAATAGGAATAAGCCCTGGGTGGGTTTTGCCCCTGAAAATTCCCATGTGGCACTGGAAAAACAGCTGGGTTTGCTGCTGAGTTGGAGGGGCGTTTTATCAGTCTGTGTCTGCCTGTCTCTGTCTCTCTATCCATCTCAATTATCTACTGTATATCATATATCACATCATCTCTCTCTCTCTCTCTCTCTCCCCCCCCTCTCTCTATCTATCACAATTTTATATCTATCACAATTATATATCTATCACAATTATATATCTATCACAATTATATCTATCAAACACAATAATTTATCTATCTATCTATCTATCTATCTATCTATCACAATTATATATGACAATTTTATCATATATCTATCAATCACAATTTATATCATCTATATCTATCTATCTATCTATCTATCTATCTATCTATCTATCTATCTATCTATCTATCTATCACAATTATCTATATCCATCCATCCCTGTCTTCCTCTCTTCCTCCCCATCATCTAATCTATCTGAAACTCTGTCTGTCTGTCTATCTATCTATCTGCTGCCCATGTCCCCCATGAAGCATCTCTAGGTGGAACATAGAGCGTAAAATTAACCAGTGAGTCTTTCAATTGACCAAATGCAGTACAGAGGCATTTAATTTGGAGCAGTAGTCCTCATGTTTTCTTGTTTTGCAGGTGAAAAAGAATCTCTCTCAGCCTGATCATGGAGGCTACAACGTCTCCTCTGCCACCAATCTGCCCCGGATCTTCGGAGAAGAATGCCCACATCCTCGTCGGGGTAACTGGGAGTGTAGCTGCGCTAAAGTTGCCTCTTTTGGTGGCAGAGCTTCTGAAGATACCCAGAGTGACCAGATTTTCGTAGTTTTTATTTATTGGTCCATTTTAGACCAATAGGACCCCTCATTCATACCGGTGTTTGTCTCTTTTTAGCTGGCAGTTCGGGTGGTGACAACAGAAAATGCAAAACACTTCTATAAAGCCGAAGAGATTCCTGTAACAATCTACGACGACTCCGATGAATGGCAGGTCAGCATAGTTCAAACAGGTTTAGCTTCTCCTTTATGGCTAAGCAGCTTTGATTTGCACCTGGGTTGATAACTGTATAATGCAGCAGCAAATTATCTTGTGTTTTTTATATCTTGCACTGTTTGAATTGTGATAACTTGGTAGGTTCTGAGTTCATTTTACCAGGCCTAGGAAGATGAGCAGGAAAGTGTGGTAATGTTCTGACCCAAACCTTGTTCCGAGGAAACAAACACGAAACGGAGGTAACAGCAAAACCTATTAATGATTCTTTACGAATTCCGTTCCTTCCTGTTTAAAAGGCTGTTTCAAACTAATTGTCTCTGATAAGCACGAGCCTTGCCAAGATTGTGTAAGGCTGCCAAGAACACTAGGTAAAGTTACTAAGAAATATTTCAAACACAAAGAATCTGCAAACACCAACCAAGATATTCCGAACGTCCACAAGGCTTGAGTGCAAAAACGTCTTTGCTTCCTGCAAAGAACTCTGGTTTCTCAGCTGGCTTTTATCTCTTAAGGGAGGGGCCATTACCTTGTAGCCTTAGTCCCGAGTTGCCCATGCTGCAGCAGCTGCTCTTTCCTTCGAGCGCGCTGGGCCCAGGCTCCTCGGGAACCTCTTCCTCACTGCTGCCAGCCTCCACAATCTCTGAAGGCAGCACTCCACTCCCTGATGGTCCTGGCCCCATCCCTGCCTCACACTCAGGCCCCTCGTCTGAGTCCTCACTCTCCGAGACCTAAGCCATCTCCGCCTGCTGCCGGTGAACCACAACAGGTAACCTGGGTTGTATTTATGTAGAACATGATGAAGCCTGCTGGGTGAATGACATTAATTGAAGCAGTATCTTGTCCTCAGCTGTGGAAAAAGCGCACCGACCCTGTGCTCCATATTGACTTGAGGCGTTGGGCTGACCTCATGCTGGTGGCTCCTTTGGATGCAAACACCCTTGCCAAAATTGCAAATGGCATTTGTGACAACTTACTGGTGAGTTACTGGAACATTGCGTGACACTTTTAATTCCAGCTCTTCCTCATTAAGATATGTTGTGGTAAGCTGATGTTTCATAACCTTCTGCAGTAATGGCACCTGTGTAAACCATGAGGATATGACGAGCATGTTGGGTGTGCAAGTGATACAGTTACATCACCAAGATATATGTCAGTCCTTCAAAATAGAGCACAGGTAGTCCTCAACTTAAAACAGTTTGTTCAGTGACTGTTCAATGCTACAACAGTACTGAAAAAAGTGACTTATGACCCCCTTTCACACTTAGGACCAATGCAACATCTCCATGATCTCCCAATCTCTCTACTTCTTGGTTTCTTATATAAATCAACCAGCCTCCGCCTCCAAAGGTCTGACCCAGGGGTGGGATTCAATTTTTTTAACAACCGGTTCTGTGGGCGTGGCTTAGTTGGTGGGCGTGGCTTGGTGGTCATGTGACTGGGTGGACGTGGCTTGGTGGTCATGTGACTGGGTGGACGTGGCTTGGTGGTCATGTGACTGGGTGGACGTGGCTTGGTGGTCATGTTATTGGCTAGGTGTGGCCAACTCAACATCACTCACATCGAGGCACACATCTCTCGTCGCCTGGCCTGTCATGACTGTGGGGATGCTGCAACAGTTGTAAGTGTGAAAAATGGTCATAAGTCACTTTTTTCAGTGCCATTGTAACTTTGAATGGTCACTCCACACAAGCAAAGGAGGGGGAAAAATTCCAGAGAGGTTCCTGATACAGAAAGTCTTGTCCTGCCAAGAATGTAATAAGGGTTAACAGAGAGGCAGTTTCTGTAAGCAACACCAGAATGTTTCCTTCTTGCCTTCCTTACAGGATTAGCCCAGTAATTTCTTCTAACAACTGGTTCTCCCAACTGCTTAGAATGTTAACAACCGGCTCTAGCGAATAGGTGCGAACTGGTAGAATCCCACCCCTGGTCTAACCACATTCTCCTTGTGGTCAGGTCCCCCATCAGTGGCCATTCCCTCCTCAGGCTGTGCCTTTCTCTACAGACGTGCATCATCCGTGCCTGGGACATGAGCAAACCTTTGCTCTTCTGCCCTGCCATGAACACCCTTATGTGGGAGCACCCCATTACGGCTCGGCAGGTGGGGCAACTGAAAGAATTCGGCTACGTCGAGATCCCTTGCATAGTAAAGAAACTGGTTTGTGGAGACGAAGGTCGGTGGGCCTCTCCTTCAGTGGTGGGATTCAATTTTCTTTTTACTTCCGGTTCTGTGAGTGTGGCTTGGGCGTGGTGTGGCTTGGTGGGCGTGGCAGGGGAAGGATACTACAAAATCCCCCTTCTCTCCCCAACCCCGCTAACCTGCTTTCCAGCTCCGTTTTCCTGAGCAGAGAAACCAAAGAAGACCCAGCCCATCAGCTGGGACCCAATGGGAGGCAGAGAATAGAGGGGGATGGGGCCAGTCAGAGGTGGTATTGGCCGGTTTTCTGTACTACTCCAAATTTCCACTACAGGTTCTCCAGAACCGGTCAGAACTGGCTGAATATTGCCTCTGCTTTCCTTCCAATCCCATTAGGGCGAGGTGGAAAGATACATTACAGGTAGATTTCCCCCCCCCCCCCCAACCTAACAACCACAATTGACCTCCCTGCTTTCTGGTCACACAGGCCGAGGGGCCATGGCAGAGATTTCAACCATTGTGGAGAAAACAGAGGCGGCGCTGTTGCAACGGGGCCTGCTAAAGCCGAGCTGATCCCGAACTTGCAGGTACTCTGGCGCTTTTTGTGGAATTTTTACTCTGTGAAAGAAGGAAATCCGCAAAAGGAAAGCTAGAAAGGAGATGGTTTGCTTCTTCCTTTGCAGAAAGAGTAGCGGAAGCTTGGAGCCAACTTCCAGTGGAGGTAGTGGGTCGTTCCTCAGTAACTGAGTTTAAAGACGCTTGGGATAAACACACACCCTCCATCATTGGACTAAAATTTAAAAAGTAAATGAGTAACACAATAAACAAATAAGTAAATAAAAGTATAAATAAAATAATTAAAAAGAAAACTAAAACAACTCCCCCCCCTCCCCCCAAACCCTTCTCAATGAATTACTGGCTCTTACAGGATATAGGTATTATAGGTTCTCCAAGGTCCTTTCCAGCTTCTATTCTGTTCCGTTCTGTTCCATTCCATTCCATTCCATATTTTCTATTCTATTCCATTCCATTCTTTAATTCTATTCCATTCTATTCTAGTCTTTAATTCTATTGTTCTGTTCTGTTCTGTTCTCTTCTCTTCTAATTCTATTCTTATCTTCTATATTCTATGCTATGCTATACTATTCTACTCTGTTCTGTTCTGTTCCATTCCGTTCCATTCTTTAATTCTATTCTACTCTATTCTATTCTAGTCTTTAATTCTATTGTTCTGTTCTATTCTATTCTCTTCTAATTCTCTTCTCTTCTTATTTTCTATATTCTATTCCACTCCATTCCATTCCATTCCATTCCACTCCATTCCACTCCATTCCACTCCATTCCATTCCATTCCATTCCATTCCATTCCATTCCATTCCATTCTATTCTATTCTATTCTATTCTATTCTATTCTATTCTATTCTATTCTATTCTATTCTATTCTATTCTATTCCATTCCATTCCATTCCACTCCACTCCACTCCACTCCACCCTATCCTACCCTACCCTACTCTACCCTTGTTCCCTTCATCAGTTTATTACATTTATATGTTTCTACAAACTCTATGCCTTTAGATCCTCTTACAATGCACCTCCAGTGGTTTGTTCAAGTTGCTTCTTTCCATTCCTTTTTCAGCCTGAAATCTGCACTTCTTCTGGGCTGGGCATCGTCTACACTTCGGGCTTCAAGAGGGTGGGTTTTTTTTATTTGAAAGCCCTGTGAGAAGAGAAGGGGATCAAGATGGATGGATTCAAGCAGGTGCCTCTCTGTGAATCTCCTGCCAAGCTCGCCTCCCTGAATTGGCAGCTCGCTACAGATCCCTTTGACCTATCTCGGCCTTGCCAGGTGTTATTTCTGCCATCCGCTGCTGGAACCAAGGGACCTCCATCCCCCATTCCTTTCAGATGAGGCTGCTTAGGGGAACCCCAGGGCCCCAAAATTGTCTGGGGAAGGGACCCCCAGGAGAACCTGCCTTTTGCTCTGATGGGCTCACGGTGTGAGGAATGCTGACATCAAAGAAGAAAGAAAGTTTGCTGTCTCTCTCTCGGTGTGGTGCTTCTGCCAGAACACAGGATGTTCTCAGCATGTTGATTTGGGGCTGCTTTGTGGGGGTGGTGAATAGAGGCGGAGAATGCCCAGGAATTCCTTTACCAAGAAAGAGGAGCGATTTTGTGAAATCACTCCCAATTCATCGTTAACGGGAGTACTGAGAAAAGGGGATTGATTGGAAAAATGGGAGCCAAGCTTACCTTATTTCTGTTTTATCTGTGTCCATGGACGGGTCAGTGACCTGTCAGATAAAATCAGAGTGTCAAGAGTGAAACAAAGACGCATGTGTGTTGTTGACACAGAGTTTATTCTGTGTCCCTGAGTGCATGACAAATATTTTTAAAAACCCAATAACTCATCCCTCTTCCCCTCCACTCCCAAACAGGACAACTGCTATCAAGAGTTTTTACCCTGTGGTAAGATGGGCAGCTTCTAAATTTTATAAATAAATAGATCAATAAAAAATATCAAGAGATCTTTTCATTTTAAATGCTTGGTGCCAGGCCCGTGATAGGTAGTTCTCCACTGAGGACTAGTTGCTTAACAATAATTTGAAGTTAGGATGAACTGGAAAAAAAACCCCAAAGTCACATTCTCCAACAGAAGTAATTCAACCTTGCTTGATGTCATAAATCTCCACCTCAAGGGACCCAAACATGGACAGTTCATTTCCCACGGGAAGAAGAATCACTTAACCTAAACAACTCTATCTCCACTCCTCCCCACTTAGGAATGTGGCAAGCCCGAAACCTCTCCCCCATGACTGCCAAAGAGAAAGTAAGAAAAAGAATATATACTAAGCCAAACTAAAATGGCTACATATAGGTCAATTTGGGGCTTGACGTTACTGATAATTCATCCCCAAAGTTATAACTGTAGCTCATGTAATCACATTTGGAGGGGCCTGGCAACCAGCTTGAATTTACAACTGGTTGCAGCATCCCACAGTCATGGGAAGTGGCCAAAAATAAAAAATAAAAAAATCAGAACACTCCCCCAATCCATTGCATAAACTGGGTTAGGACTTTAACAACCATCTGATTCGCTTAAGAACTTAATGATTTGCTTAACAACCACGGTGACTTATCTTAAGACTTGTAAGGACTTAAAACCAAATTCTGGCCTCAGATGTGGTCATAAATGGCGGAATAGCTTTACAACTTTTGCAAGGCATGATAGGTGCTAACTAAGCTTTGGGGAAGATGGCCTTACAGAGCTAGTAAAGTGTTTTTCACATGTCAAAGTTCCCAGCTTTGGACATAAGTTAAAGGTGTTTTAATGCGGCTGTAAAATTCAGAAGCAAGTAAATACTTTTTTTTTAAATTAGTTGTGGCCAAGTTGGTTAAGTTTTTCACTAGGGTTGTGAGCTTGACCAACATCTCACTGATTTGAGAAAAGGAAACTCGGTTGAGGTCTATATATCTGAATAAAATAGAACAGAACAGAATTCTTTATTGGCCAAGTGTGATTATAGACACACAAGGAATTTCTCTTTGGTACAAATGCTCTCAGTGTACATAAAAGAAAAGATAACATTCATCAAGAGTCAAGAATCATCTGCACAGCCAAATGGAGGAAAGGTGGCTTAAAATTTGCAGGGCTGTCTCTTTTTGTGATCAGAATCAGTTTCATCCCTTCACCAGCTGCTCACATATTTTTTAAACTTCTTGTAAGCCGTATTTGGGGTTTGGAAAGCAGCATTATTCTCAAGACATGACACAACTCAATGCACTGCGTATGCTGCTTCCCAGTCCTTGGTATCTTCAGTTAAAAAGATCAGGTAGCAAGTTCATTCCCCACCATCCAAGTCAGAGCTGAAGAAGCTTCTTGGAGGAGAAATGAAATGTCTTCAAGAAGGTCCAGTTGCCTCTTAGAAAAGAAAAAAAAAAAAGCACTTTTGGGATAACCATGACCTGGATGTGACTGAGAATCTCCATAGTCATCAGGTAGCAAGTGAGCCAAGTATCTTAGGAGACCATCACTCAAAATCCTCAGGCAGCAGGTTAAAAGATCTGGAGATCTTTTGCCACCCAACAGATACTGCTGGATCTGCTGCTTCATCCCTTGCTTGGCCTTTCGGTGTGCTGCATGGCTCCTGGTGACTCCGGTTCTCCGGAGAGAGAAGAGCATTTTTATAGCTGTGGTGAAAAGTTGCGGTCTGAAGCTCAAAAGGTAAAGGAAGGTCGTGTTTGGAAACACCTCGGCAGACAGGTGCCAAGTGGCCTTGCAGAGGGGTAGCCGGTGAGGTTGAGATTTCATAAATATTGACAGATCTTGGTCTACCCAGTTGTGCAAGCGCATCAAGGCAGGATGTACTCCGCAGGCCAACAGATGGCATGGAAGAGAAAGCGCTTTGCCTTCAGGCCAAGGACCTCCCTAGGGAAGATCTGGTTTTGCAAAACCACAAAGCAAGCTGGCAATGGTCAAAATAAGACTGTCAGGATTCCGGCAGTTATCCCCATTTAAATCATGAGTCTTGAGCCACACTTCCAAAACTTCGAAAGGATTTATTGGGGGTTAACATGTCTGGCGCTGCCTGGGTGCACATCATTCATTGTCACCCTTGACCCTGGTTTCCCCCCCAGCCCTCTCGGTGTATCATAATTCATATTCCCCCATGGGACGTCTCCATAGCCCAGAGTCATCAATCATGCTCTCCAATTAGAATTTTGCACGGTAGAAACTTCGGTCACCTAGTTACTATCTTTGAAAACATTTGTGGAGTTCACTTTTGATTTCCAAGCTGCCACACTGCTCTTTCAAACCCCTTTCCCGCTCCCCCCCTTTCTGTTGGCAACTCTAAAAAGGCCATAGAAATATTTTATGAGTTGACGAAGATGATCTGTTGGGCATCATTGACCTTCCGGCCCTTGTCCTATTGGAGAGAAACAACCAAGTGAGAATCCTTCATGGAATGTGCTTTGAGTGTCTTTGAATTGCAAGGGTTCATTTAGGGATGTTACCCCAGCTCTGAAAAAAAGTGACTTGTGACCGTTGAACAGCCTTCCCTCGGTCCCATGGTCAAAATTCAGACGCTTGGCAGCTGGTTCAGATTTATGGTGGTTGCTAACAACCCAAGTCCACGGGGAAGCCCGGTTCGCTTAACAACCTTGTGACTCACTTATGAACTGCAATAATTCACTTGACAACGGGGGCAAGAGAGGCAGTAAATCGGGTCAAAGCTTGCTGAACCCATGTCTCGCTTGAGTACAGAAATTTTGGGGCTGCCTTGCGGTCGTAAGTGGAGGACTCCCTGTACTCGAGGTCGATCTTCATGCCTTCAAGGACCATCCTGGTTACAGAGAAGTGTGTTTGTCTCCCCCAGCAGATGGCAGTTAGGAGCTGGACCATAAAGCCGAGAATGTATGTGCAGCTTAGAGAGTTTGGCTTAAAGAGTCTGGGAACTGGAGCTCCTGAGAACATTTGTCAACCTTTAAAGTTGTGTGAAGTACAACTCTCACAATTAACAGATGTCATTCATTGTTTTTTCTTGCAATGCTGGCTGAAGTGTGATTCCTGAGAGCTGTCATGTTGGGGCTGCCTGGATTAAAAAAATAATAATCAGAAAATAAAATACAAGCCAAACAGTCAAGACTTTGTTGATGATCCAAACTCTGTCAAGGACCTTGGAGTACGTATCTCTAATGATCTACGTGCTAGAGCCCACTGTAACTACATAGCCAAAAAGGCATTAAGAGTTGTTAATCTAATGCTACATAGCTTTTTCTCTGGTAATATCACACTAATAACTAGAGCATACAAAACATTTGCTAGACCAATACTTGAATACAGCTCATCAGTGTGGAACATGCATTACGTATCTGATATTAACACAGTTGAGAAAGTCCAGAAATATTTCACAAGAAGAGTTCTCCACTCCTCTACTTGTTGCAGAATACCTTATGCCACCAGACTGAAGGCTTTTAAGAAGAGACTGGACAGCCAGTCTCCAGTGATGAAGCACCCACAACTTCTGGAAGTCAAGCTCTTCCACTGGTTAGTTGTCCTCACTGTGAAGAAATTTCTCCTTAATTCCAAGTTGCTTCTCTCCTTGATTAGTTTCCACCCATTGTTTCTTGTCTTGTCTTCAGGTGCTTTGGAAAATAGGTCGAGCCCCTCCAATATTAAGATAGTTCAGGTGTAAGACTTGACCAAATAATCATTCTAGATAAAGATGAAAGGGTGCCATTATTGGGAAGTGGAATGCTTTGAAGAGAGACGGCAGCGCATTGGCATAAGCTTATCAAAAGTGCAGATACCCTGCAAATGGCTCTTTCTTGTGATTGTAACTGAGAGCTTTCTAATCTTCTAAACATAGGATAGTCTAACGGAGTTTGTTATCTTTATCCTTGAGCTTCACCGGTAACTGATATGAAGGCCATAGCTCTCTTTAGACCCGGGGAGGAAGTTACATAGTAAAGAGTTTTGGACTCTTGCCAGCGTGGTTGTTATGAATTAATAAAAGTGCTTAAATAAAGATTATTAAAACCTTTAGAAAAGTGCAGGGTTCTAGCCCTGCACTTCTGATTGGCCGATAATAGCGACATCGGATTGGTCCATTCAGGAGAATCTGATTGGCTATTAACGGGCCTCTTTCATTGGTTAAGGAAGCTAGCGCTTCACGTTTCTTATTGGTTACTTGATCAGCGACTTGCCTATATAAAGGGCTGTTGCTGCCGTAGTTTTTGCTCTGTTCCACAATGTTAAATAAAGAGTTGAAGTTCACTGTTCATCGTCTCGTCTCCACTTCTTGCGTCCATGTGCAGAACTTAACAGTGGTCAAGGTGGGCTGCTCCCATGCCAGTTTGAATTTCTTCCCTGGTGTTTGAGAAGGTTACGTTAGGAAGCTTCTACCCTGTGCTGATTCCATCAAACTTCCGGATTCTCTGCAGTTCACTCAGCACATAGCGACGTGTTCTCTGATATTGCTGCGGTGCCTCGTTCATCTCTCTGCCGGTCATTTGTCTTCCTTCCAAATATTGTTGGTTGATGGGATAAATAATTCAGGATCTGTTGACCTGAAGCCTTGCAACTGTTTGTAGACCCTGCAAGTACCAAAGTTCTGGATTTAGAAGCATCTGTTGAGGCCTTCCTCTTCCCTTTCCCCTTCCCCTTGCCTTCCTGTGTTCATTTTTCATTTTAACAAAGCACTATGCTAACACATCCCTCCTTCCCTCCCTCCCTCCTTCCTTCCTTCTTCCCTCCCTGTCTCTCTCTCTTTTCTTTCTTCTTTTTTCCTCCCTCCCTCTCTCTTTTCCTCCTTCCTTTCCTCCCTCTCCTTCCTTTTTCCTCCCTCCCTCTTTTCCTCCCTCCCTCTCCTTCCTTCTTCCTTCCTTCTTCCTTCCTTCTTTCCTCCCTCCCTCTTTTCCTTTCCTCCCTCTCCTTCTCCTTCATTTTTCCTCCCTCCCTCCCTCTTTTCTTCCCTCCTTTCCTCCCTCTCCCTCTCCTTTCTTCCTTTTTCCTCCCACTCTCCCTCTTCCTCCTCCTTTCTTCCCTCTACCTCTCCTTCCTTCCTTCCTTCCTTCCTTCCTTCTTCCTTCCTTCTTTCCTCCCTTCCTCCCTCTTTTCCTTCTTCCTTTCCTCCCTTTCCTTCCTCCTTCCTTTTTCTTCCCTCCCTCCCTTCCTTCCTGAAAAAAACCCAGATAACAATAAATATTATTATTATTTATTATAAATATACTGTATATATGAATGGGTAGGTTTCTCCCACACACCCTCTCACCATTTCTCCAACATCATGAGACATTAGAATTCCTAGTCATGGTTCTTCTGAGCTATGTGTCTCGGTAATTCATTCCTCACCTATTTTATTTGTCCATCACCATGTTACTTGACCTTGTACTTGACCTTGAGGACCGTATGTTATTTCCCCTATTTCAGCTGTCCTCAGACCTTGGCTGCAAGAAACATAAATATTAGAACCCTTAGTGCGGAAAGAAAATAGGTCAATTCTAGTCTAACTCCCTGCCCAAGATAGAAGTCCATATATCTCCCTGGACAAGTGGTTGTCCAGTCTTTTAAACCCGGAAGCCTATTTGGCAGGAACAATAATCCTCTGCCACAATTCTTTGTTTTATTTATTTATTTTTAATTGTCAGTTGCTTACAAGATAATAGGTATAAGTAAAAACATAGTTATGAATACATGGATACATATAAGAAAAATAAAAGAAACAATAGGACAGGGACGGTATGCACGTTGGTGCGTTTATGCACGCCCCCTACAGACCTCTTAGGAAAGAGGTGAAATCAATAGTAGACAGTCTAAGGTTAAAGCTTTTGGGGTTTGGGGAAGAAACCACAGAATCAGGTAGAATATTCCAGACATTGACCACTCTGTTATTGCTAAAGTCGTATTTCCTGCAATCAAGTTTGGTGCGGTTAACCTTGAGTTTGTATCCATTGTTTGCTCTTGTATTGTTATGGTTGAAGCTGAAGTATTCATTGACAGGTAGGACATTGCAATGTATGATTTTATATTCTATACTTAGATCAGACCGAAGGCGGCGTAGTTCTAGGTTTTCTAGGTCTAGAATTTCAAGTCTGATGGCATAAGGTCTTCTGTAACGAGTAGAGGAGTGGAGAATTGTTCTTGTGAAATATTTCTGGACTTTCTCCACTGTGTTAATATCAGATACGTGTAATACGTGTTCCAGACCGATGAGCTGTATTCGAGTATTGGTCTAGCAAATGTTTTGTATGCTCTAGTAGTTAGTAGTGTAATACTACCACAGAAAAAGCTACGTAAGATTAGGTTAACAACGGAAGCACAGGCTGTTCTCATTTGGAGGCCTTATCTACCCCCATCAGTGCAGTCTAGATAGAACTTTTCCCACGGCGTGTCATTAAACCCATGGAATTTATTGCACGGTGCACAAAGATGGCCAAATCTTTGGGGAGATTTCGACGAGGGGGGGTTTGGATAAATTCAACGGGGTTCTGTCCACAGAAAGTCCTCTACTTAACAGTTCGTTTAGGGACTGTTCAAACTTAAAAACGGCCCTGAAAAATGGGACTTATCACCCTCTCTCGCACCATTTGCAGCACTGAGAGTCTAGAAAAAGTGCAGAGAAGAGCAACTAAGATGATTAGGGGACTGGAAACTAAGACATACGAAGAATGGTTACAGGAACTGGGCATGGCTAGTCTAGGGAAGAGAAGGACCAGGGGAGACAAGATAGCAGTCTTCCAATAGAGGAGGAAGGGGGTCAAGCTATTTTCTAAAGCACCCAAAGGCCAGCCAAGGAATGATGAATGGAAACTGAACAAGGAGAAATTCAACCTGGAAATAAGGAGAAACTTTCTGACAGTGAGAACAATCCACCCATGGAACAGAAGTTGCCTTCAGAAGTTGTGGGAGCACCATCACTTGAGACTTTCAAGAAGAGATTGGGCTGCCATTTGTCAAAAATGGTGTAGGGTCTCCTGCTTGGGCGAGGGGTTGGACTAGATGACCTACAAGATCCCTTCCAACTCTGATGATCTGTTATCTGTTATCTCCATGGCCTCATGATTGAAATTCAGCCCCTTGGCAGCCGACCCATATTTATGACGGTTGCAGCATCCCGGGCTCATGGGATCCTCTGTGGCCACCTTCCAACAAGTGAAGTCAATGGGAAAACCCAGATTCACTCCCCAACCAGGTTACTAGGTTAACAGTTGCAGGGATTCACTTAACATCGGTGGCCAGAAAGGTCGTAAAAACAGGGCAAAATTCACCTAGCAGCTGTCTCGCTTAGCAACAGTGGGGGAGGGAGGCTCGATTCTGTTTGTAAGTCGAGGACTCCCTGCCTGAAAGGGCAGGCACTCCCGAGGACTCCTTGTTATCTCCTTGTGGGGGGAAGATTGCAGGAGAAACAGTGGTTGGGAGAAGGTTTGGGTCGCGTCCTGTCTGGGAATGATCCAGAGGCATTTGGTTGGGAACGGAGGAAAAAAACAAGGTTGGAAGACTCTGTGTTTTTTTTGGGGGGTGGGTGGGTTGCTTTCCTAAAATAAATTTCCCACTTTGTTGTAATGTCGAGGCAGTCGACTAGTTTGATCAAGAACAACTGAATTATGATGATCTTTATTGGAGTACAGTCTTGCATTTATATACATTTTTAGTTATCCTCCATCATTGGTTAACTTTGGTTACTGCTTAACTTTCATTACTGTTTAGTACAGTAATCCCTACAATTAATTATCTCTAGCTAAAGTCTAACATATGTTTACTTCCCCTCTCTAATCCTCCTTTATCCATAGATTAGTGACTTTGTTTGCCTGAGTTGTATTTGCTTGGAAACATTCTTCATCTGAGGTTTGCCATCCGAGATTGGAACATTCCTGCAATTACAACTCTACACCACTTGTGCTTCTTTTTTTTTTTAATTAATAAATTTTATTGAATAAACATTAAAAACAATTGAACACAGTGCGACTTTCTTGGCCATCATTTTGGCCATATAAGCTATTGTATAAAGATACACATAACAGTTAATTTCCTTATTCCTTACATTATTAGTATAGTGCGAGCTGCATATTATTTCTATTTACATTTATCTACATTTATCTACAATTATATACCTATTTACAACCGTCTTTTTATACTCATGCATTCGTATCATCTCATATTTATCCATTATATTCCATTCTCTTGGATTTTCAAAACTTTAGCTTTCATTCCTATATAAAGCGTCAACCCTTTCTTTCTTTTTCCTTGACTCCAGCCATTGATACATTTTACTCCAGACTAATGGAGTATTATGACTCCAGTATTATGACTCTGTCTCACCCTTATCTTTGATTCTAAAGGTAATCTGTTCATCTTTGCACAGGCTAATGTTTTCCTTATTATTTCACTTTCTATAGGGGTATCTTCATTCTTCCAGCCACTCATGCTTCTTCTTCAAGGTGCTACAAGAGAAGGAAGGTCTGTGTTCCTGTTAATTATAGCTGTACATCGGCTGGTTGGCAAGGGGCAAGGTGGCAATTAGAGGCACGTTACTCTGCCAGCCTCCTGACCTTGTGGGATTCCACCTTCATCATCCCTGAAGGATGGTGTCAGCTCCTGTCCATTCCCAAAAGGAAAGGCAACCAGCTCTCATTGTTTCATCAGCCACATATCTCTTAGAACAGAGTTTCTCAGCCTTGGGCAACTTCAACTTGAAGATGGGCAGACTTCAACTGGGGAATTCTGGGAGTTGAAGTCCAGGCAGCTTAGAAGTTGCCAAGGTTGAGGCACCCTTCCTTAGAAGGTAGCAGCTATCTTTTATCAAGACTTCTGCTAGCTCTGTCCGATCTGTCAAAGAAATGTCAAGAAAGAATGTTTCTTTTTTGAAAAGAGTCAACTGCAATATTTTAATTTTCCCTCCCTCCAAAAAAAGGGTCATACAATTCACTTAACGATGGTGTTGCTAAGTGACAGAAATATGGGGCTCAATTATAGTCATAAGTTGAGGACTATCTGTCAACAACAGAATCTTATTAATGAGATAGTTAATCTGGTCTGAAGCAGCCCTTCTATGTTCACCTCCCAGAATAGAATAGAATTAGAATAGAATAGAACAGAATAAATTACAAATAGAATAGAAATAGAAATAGAAATGAATAGAATTAAAACAGAATAGAATTAGAATTAGAATTAGAATTAGAATTAGAATTGGAATTGGAATTGGAATTGGAATTGGAATTGGAATTGGAATTAGAATTAGAATTAGAATTAGAATTAGAATTGGAATAGTAGAATAGAGCAGAATAAATTACAAATAGAATAGGAATAGAATAGAACAGAACAGAACAGAAAAGATTAGAATTAGAATTAGAATTAGAATTAGAATTAGAATTAGAATTAGAATTAGAATTAGAATTAGAATTAGAATTAGAATTAGAATTAGAATTAGAATTAGAATTAGAATTGGAATAGTAGAATAGAGCAGAATAAATTACAAATAGAATAGGAATAGAATAGAACAGAACAGAATAGAATTAGAATTAGAATTAGAATTAGAATTAGAATTAGAATTAGAATTAGAATTAGAATTAGAATTAGAATTAGAATTAGAATTAGAATTAGAATTAGAATTAGAATTAGAATTAGAATTAGAATTAGAATTAGAATTAGAATTAGAATTAGAATTAGAATTAGAATTAGAATAGAATTGGAATTGGAATAGTAGAACAGAACAGAATAAATTACAAATAGAATAGGAATAGAATTAGAATAGAAATAGAATTAGAATTAGAATTAGAATGATAGAATAGAACAGAACAGAGTAGGAAAAAGAATTAGAAGAGAAGAGACTGCGGAATAGAATAGTCTTTATTGGCCAAGGGTGATTGTACACAGAAGGAATTTGTCTCCAGTGTAGAAGCTCTTGCTGTACATACAAACAACAAAGTGATAGGCCATTTAGTATTTTCAACAGGGATACTGAAAGGAGCCACTGCCAGAGGCAGGCAGAGGTTCAGCACCTAGCTTGACAGAATTTTAATTGCAGAGCAGAGCAAGAAAATTGCATCTCCCATTGGCTCCTAATGCTTTGACGTTCTCCAGCACCGCTGATGTTTATACGCGAAGGTTTAGGGACTCGCTAGTGTTGTTTCTTCTTTTAATTGGGTATTTGTTTACCGGGCTCACTGACACCATTGCACAGTTGGCTGGCTCCAAGGACTACGTTCAAATCAGACACGGAGATGTCGACCACAGCTGCTGTTTTTCATTGTTATCTGGATCCACTTAAAAAAAAATAAAACAAAAACTCCGTTTGGAATTGGAATGAACCCGCATCGAATGACCTAGAAGGCTGAGGTTTCTGGGTGCAAATATTTTCTATCCCTCTGGGCCTTCAATGAAATTCGTCCTTATAAACATCAGATTTGAAACATCAAGATACTCCCATGGTTAAAACTAAGTGCGGGTTCAGTTCAAAACAAGGACGGAGTGAAATGGGAGACCAACTGTAAAAGGGTACAGTTGCTCCTCAAGTGACAACCGATAATTACAGTCATAATTGAATCACGACACTTGTAAAAGCTGGTCACTGTAAAAAAAAAAAAATCACCTGATTTTATGACATCTTTTGTGGTGGTCCTTAAGTGAATGTAGAGGCCGTAAAGCAAACCCGGTGGTCTTTAAGGGATTGTAGAAATATGAAATACAAATTTAATAAATCTCTTGGTTCATTATGGATAGGGATCTTTTTTTGCCAGAAACTAGAACAAACCCTGGTTTCCTGAAAAACCAGCAAAAATCAGAAATAATATAATATAAGTAGAATTAGAACAGAATAGAATAGATAATTTAGAATAGAACAGAACAGAACAGAATAACAGTTGGAAGGGACCTTGGAGGGCTTCTAGCAGGGGTAGGATTCAAATTTTTCAACAACCGGTTCTGTGGGCATGGCTTACTTGATGGACGTGGCTTGGTGGTCATGTGACTGGGTGGACATGGCTTGGTGGTCATGTTATTGGCTGGACGTGGCCAACTTAACATCACTCACATCGAGGCCCGCATCTCCTCGCCTGGCCTCTCATGACTGTGGGGATGCTGCAACAGTTGTAAGTGTGAAAAATGGTCATAAGTCACTTTTTTTTCAGTGCCATTGTCACTTTGAATGGTCACTCCACACAAGCAAAGTACCAGCAAAGGAGGAGAAAAAAACTCCAGAGAAGTTCCAGAGACAGGAAGTCTAGTCCTGCCAAGAATGTAATAAGGGTTAACGGAGAGGCAGTTTCTGTCAGCAACACCAGAATGTTTCCTTCCTGCCTTCCTTACAGGATTAGGCCAGTAATTTCTTCTAACAACCGCAGTGCTGCCAACTCTCACGCAATCAGAGTGAGACTCACGCAATTCAACCAATTTTGACTGTCTCACTCTGATAAACGAAATCTCACGCTAAAGGCCCGAGAGATCTTCCTTGCAATGGGAATTCCGGCCTAGAATAAAGGCGCGCTTGTGGAATAAGACCCCCTCCACCCCAAATTTTATTTCTAATTCATCTTAGATTTGCAATTTAAAGCAGGCTAATCCGCTTGCAAATATGCCGAAGAACGGCAGGTTTAACAGAAAGAAATTCCCCTCCCCGTCTCTTTCCCCCGCGGCCACACCTCTCTAGCAAACTAATCTGAATTTTAACCCTTCAAAAACCGTAGCTCCTTGCCTCTAATTTTGCTTTAGATGTGATTTTTCAGGGGATCGGTGGCTCCGAGCAGCCGCTCGCCTCGCCGATAAAAATATATTTGTTTTTCGATTGTACTAAGGACATTGGTGAAGTGTTCCCTGGTTTATTTTTCCTTTTGCCCTTTTTATGCAAGCTGCATCAGCTATTCAAAAGTTAGAATGGAATAGAATTGGAATGAAACTGGAATGGAATGGAATAAATTGGAATGGAACTGGAATAGAACAGAACAGAAAACTATTGTCACTTTAAATGTACACTAATCAGCATACATTAAAACAAAATTTCGTTGCATTCAGTTCTCAAAATATAACCATTACGCATATACCCGCATATACCTGCATATTCCCACATACACATACATATATGACAAAGAAACATCACAGTCCATTTCAAATAATTACCCAATTATTTTTTCAAACCTTTTATGAAACTAAAAGGCTTATGCTATGTCTCATTGGTTTTCATAGTCAAGTTCCCTCACTGAAGAAAAATGTGTTTTTGTAATATGTGTCCTCATTTTTTTTCTTATGCCTATGGGTTAAAATGTATGTATGTATGTATATGTCCAAATCATGACTAAAGTATGCATCAGATTGCACCATTTAAAATGTAAAATTGTCAAAGCTCCCTACCGTGGAAGGGGGGACAACCCCCTTCCACACCATCCCCCCCTCGGTCGCTTTGCTCCCTCGGGCTTGGTCGCTCCGCTCCCTCGCAGTGTCTCACTCCGAACTATCACTCAAGGTTGGCAGTCCTGCAAACGGTTCTCCAAACTGCTTAGAATGTTAACAAATAGGTGCAAATAGATGGTAGAATCCCACCCCTGGCAGGTTGAATCCCAACCCCCTTCTCAGGCAGGATACCCTATACCATGGGGCACTGCAAATGACCGTAAATACACGGCAGTTGCCAAGCACCCAAGCCATGGGATGTTGGGGATTTTGAAACTGGGTTTTTGTTACAATTTTCTAACTATATAGTTATATAGTTATAGTCTGTCAGAACTTTGAATGGTTGCTGAACGGCCAATCATAAATTGAGAACTATCTGTAATTGGGTGACCAGACATTTCCTAGGCCCGTGATGGCGACCTTACGGCATGTGTGCCGGATGTGGTCACGTGACATGGACTACATTTCCCAGGATACCTTAACTACATTTACCATGATGCATTCCCTTAAGGGGACAGCTCACAATTGTTAACTAACGATCCAATTCTCATACGCTGGCTGGACAGCACATCAAATAAAATCCAGAATGGAGCTGAGGCAGCAGTTTTTATAACTCTTCTGACCTCAAATAATTGGAGGCTTTTTTTTTTTTTGGGAATCAACGCCAGTGCTTGGAACTGAACTCAGAAAATGACAGGCAGCCGGTGGAGATGATGTAATGCCATCCTCATTTCGTCAGTGTCTTCAGACTCCTGATATGTCACCATGGGGTTAACATCTGCTTTCCATTGCCAGTTTCACAATTTCACTCGCTCAAGGCCAGTTGTGGCCAAGCACTCTCTTGTGCAACTGGCCTGGGTAAGAAGCCGTTTTAAACTTTCTCGAAACCTGGTTTTGCTTCTGTTTGCAACATAAGGAGTTTTATCCCAGGAGGCGTGTTTGCACAGGGTGGGTTTGTGCGTTCTAGTTCTGCTTCCCTTCCCCCCATCCAAGTTATTTTGCAGAATGTGAATGGAAGGCAGGAGTGTCGGGAGAAACAAGGCAAAAACAAACATTTCCAGCCAGAATTGGCTGCTGTCTTTGCAAACATTTTCAGAGAATGTTATGGGAAAAGCTTTCGAAGGAGGGGCGGTTTCTGCCTCCATAAAAATTGGTGGGTCATTCCTTATCAACTTTCAAGGGATTCCTTTTCTAGAGGAGTATGTTCCCATTCCTTTTCTCCAAAACGAACCTCCAGAGCAAAAAGAGGAAAGATGGAAGTGTGGATAAACTGGTCTCAGCCAAAGGTAAAGTTTTGCATCCAGAAAACTCCACATTAAACGCCTCTGAAATTCTAAGCATGCCCCTGGCAAACAGGAATTCTGGAAGTGGAAGTCCACACTCTTTTAACAGAATAAGAGAATTGGAAGGGACTTTGGAGGTCTTCTAGTCTGACCCCTGCTCAAACAGGAAACCCTACACCATTTCAGACAAATGATTATCTGATCTCTTCTTAAAAAACCTCCAGTGATAGAGCACGCACAACTTCTGGAGGCCAGTTGTTCCACTGGTTAATTGTTCTCACTGTTAGGGAATTTCTCCTTGGTTCTAGGTTGCTTCTCTCCTTGATTAGTTTACATCTGTTGCTTCTTGTTCTGCCTTCAGGTGCTTTTGAGAATAGCTTGATCCTCTCTTCTTTGTGGCACCCCCTCAAATATTGGGTGACTGCTCTCATGTTACCCCTAGTCCTTCTTTTCAGTAGACTAGCCATACCCAATTCCTGCGACTGTTCTTCATATATTTTAGCCTCCAGTCCCCTAATCATCTCCGTTGCTCTTCTCTGCATTCTTTTTAGCGTCTATGAGCAATCTGAAAGTTGTTGAGATTGAAAAATTGTGGTTTGGCACGTGACAATATATGAACAATGTACTCCCAAGTTGCCGTTGAAGGGCTTGGTTCTGTGGTGTACAGAAATCTCAAGAAATTCATGTGGCTGTCCAATACTACGAGCTGCCTTCTATAGCTTCCTTCTGAGAAGCGTGACGTTGATCTGTGATCGTTCAAACAGCAGCAGATGGACTCATTGGCTGAGTGAGATCTGATTGGGTTAGGCAGGGTGGGGACCTCTTCCCATCGTTACTTCCTTATTTGCTGGAGATGACACTCGGCCTGGTTGCGTCCGATGTTCTTTCAAAACTGTGCCTTCAATTTAAAGATTTGGATTCTGCGGTTGATCAGCCCATATCAAAACAACGGGGCTGTTCCCATTCCTGTGGGTTTGGGCAAAGGACAAGGCCTGGTTTGCTGAGAAATTCAGCACAATGGCCCTTTGATCTTGTAGCCTCAAGACATCTGTCACTGTTATTCTACAAATCAGGAGGGTTAGAAGAACATACACGTCCGATTTGCAACTTCTCATACCTGGGTATTTCCTGTTCAGGGCAGGATGATGAATGGTTAGGAAGAAATGGGTCCATCCACCCACCCACCCTTTTCTGCCCCACCTTTATTTCTTAGCTTCATTGCTTCTGGCGATTCTGTCATTCCTTTGTTTGGACTTGCCAAATCAAACTTACACTCCCTTTTCCTCTTGTTGATGTTCCTTTCTGCCTCCCTCCTTTCTGTTTTAAACCAATATCACCTTTATTTCCTCAGCCTGAGAGTTCTAACAAAAGTCCATAGAAGATGTGGCAGCTGGGTGGAGACTTCTTGCCTTGCTGTCTTTTTTAGCATCCTATCTTTGACTAGGCTGGGAGTCCCACGACTTCTAGATCAGGGATGTCCAACTTTGGCTATTTGAAGACTTGTGAATTTCAACTTGCAGAATTCCTCAGAGACCTTGGCTGGCTGGGGAAATCTGGACTTGAAGTCCACATATCTTCAAGTTGAAAGGTTGAGAAATACTGGATTGGAGTATTGGTTAAGGTCATCAGTAGCAACTGAATGTAGGAGGCATTTTGATCAACATTTATTTCCTTCTGTTACGGACTAGCAGGCTTGAAAGCCTGCAAAGCGGATTAGTCCTTTAACAGCAGGTCGTGATTGGTCACTCCAGACTGATCCGATTGGCTAGTAAACGGGCTGCCGCGATTGGGCAAACCAAGCGCGGCAAGCTCAAACCACTGTCATTGGCCGTTTAGCCGCAGCCAGCTCTATAAAAGGGGCTGCTGCGGCTAGGATGATTAACTCAGATCGGAGGTCACTAATAAAGAGCTGTAGTTACTTTCTGAGTCTTGTCTCCATTCTTGGACCCATGCTTCCAGACATAACACCTTCCTTCCTTCCTTCCTTCCTTCCTTCCTTCCTTCCTTCCTTCCTTCCTTCCTTCCTTCCTTCCTGAAATAACAGCATTGTCTCTTGCAAATAACATTCTTAATCAGTTAGACTTGCTAATCCGTCTGAAGGTCCTCTTGGGTTATGTATAAGTAGAATTAAATTACTTTATTGAATCCATATAATATTGAGCTTATCTTTCCTCCGTTTAATAATAGTACCGGTTCTTATCGAATTTACTTTTCTTTGTCCTTCCTTGATTCCTGAAAAATGTATAGATAAGCACACTATTACGGAAATAGTCATGATTATAATAATTTTGATTAAATATAGTACCAATAAATGTAGCAATCCCAAAGCATCTGGCGCACCCCTTGAATACCATTGGCATTGACAAAAATCATTATCATCGGTCAATTGCAAAAGGCAGCTTTACTCGGAACAGCTTACGTCCAACGAAGATATATTTAATATTATTAATAATTTCTGCCTATCCTGGCTCCTTGAGAATTCTGGTCTCAACATCTGTCAAAATAGGCGACCATCCATAATAATATGATTGCTGCAGTTATTATTAATATTGTCACCTCTGGTATTATTTTAGTAGACTTTTTAGGTAAGGGGAAAAATAACCCATTGGTGGAGGCTCTTTTTTTCCCTTGTCTAAAAAAATCAAGTGAAATAATACCAGAGGTGACTGTTAGGTTCGAAGGGTAGGCTTCATAAAGACGAGAGACTCCGGTTCAGTAACAACAGCTCTTTATTTATCGGCTAAAATCAGCTCAGAAGAATAGCAGCCGCAGCGGCTCTTTTATAGAGCTTGCAGCCAATGACATCGCTTTGAGTCTCCCGTGCTTGGTTTTGACCAATCACGACAGACTCCAGTGAGCCAATCACAGCTGCCCTGGTTGTCCAATCAGGTAGCGGTTAAAACGGACCAATAGGAACGTTGGGTTTCAAGTCTGTTAGTATGGAACAGTGACGTTATTAACAATCTCCAATCATAACTGCAAAAATCGTATTATTATGGTGGGTCGCACACTCTGTGCTTGTGATGAAATCAGGAAGTTGAGGAAGGCTAAAACACCTTCAAGGTTTTCTGCTTATTGGATGCCCGCCCGCTCTTTTTTTTCTTAAGTTCATTCTGTTTTAACTTCCTGTTGTGGCTCTGAAGTTCTCTCTAGTTCCACGGAAGCCTTTGACAAAAATCATTTCTCAAAGAGTTATATAACCAGAACTATTCATTTTTGAGATGATTGTACAGTCTTCAGATGAAGCTGGGGCAGCAGCTCTTCCGATAGTATTGCCAAGGCCAACATGGTCTAAATTTTCTCCTTGTTTCAAACCACAGCAGTTCATATCTGTTAACCAGATTGTCGCTGATTCTTTTCAAATTTTCAGCCAGAAGTGATTCATAGGCCACATTCTGACTTATCTGAAATCGCTTCATATTTCTGGAGAAATCTGGCCTTAGATAGGAGCTCTATAACCGAGGAGTGAAGAGACCAACCGTTGCCTCAAATATCAGCTCTTAAAATTGACTGCCAAGTCAAAGGATCAAAAATCTAAAATCCTGGTTTATTCTCCCTGGGGAATTCTGGGAGTTGAAGTCCACAAGCCTTAAAAGTTGGCAAGGTTGGAGACCCCTGTCTTAGAACAGGGGTCGCCAACCTTTTGTACCTCAGGGACCACCAAACTCATTATTTTAAATCCCGGGGACCACTAACCAGTTCTGTGGGTGTGATCATGTGGTCATGTGACTGGCTGGGCATGGCTTGTATGTAAAAAATTTGCTAGCAAGCAAACTCACAAAATTAACTCACAACACATCATGTATGTAAATACTGAATTTTTTATTAAAAAAAAAAAAAGAGCAACTTTTACCAGTCTCTAAGGATGAGTCCTTAGATGATCCCAGCTAAATGGGTGACCCACTTTTGCTTGAAAACAACCAATATTCTGCCCGTCCTGTAATTTCGCATTCACTCCTGGCTTCAATATATCTTTGTCTTTATCACCAAATTCAAATTACTTTTGCTTCACTCTACTTCTTCCAGGAATCAAGATCAATTATCTTCCTACTTTATCTTTATCTTTTTACTGCTTCCAGGAATCAAGATTAAAATATCTCCCTACTATGCTGCCTGCCAACTATTCTGCCTGCCAAGCCACACCCAAGCCACGCCCACAGAACCAGTAGTAAAAAAAAAATTGAATCCCACCACTGGGTGCCACCACAAAGAAGAAAGTGTCATCCTATTTTCCAAAGCACCCAAAAGCAGGAGGAGTAGCAATGGATGGAAACAGATCAAGGAGAGAAGCAACCTAGAATGAAGGAGAAATTTTCTGACAGTGAGAACAATTAACCAGCGGAACAACTTGCCTCTAAAAATTATAAATGCTCCAATACTGAAGGTTTTTAAGAAGAGATTGGACAGCCCTAATCCTAACCCTAACCATTGGAGCATACCGGGGTCCTTCTTTTGCGACCTTCCAATAAGCAAATTCAACAGGGCAGCCAGATTTGTTTAACAACCATCTTCCTAACTTATCAACCGCCGTGATCCACTTAACAACTGTGGCAAAGGAAGGTCATAAAATGGGGGTCAAAGCTCACCGAACAAATGCCTTGCTTAGCAACCAAAAAGTTTGGGCTCTATTGTGGTTGTAAGCCAAGAACTACCTGTAATCCCCAATTCAGTTGCACGAAGAAGGGAGGGCTGCAGAGGCGGCCTGGCTGCGTGCTCTGATTTGGCTGCTCTAGTTGGGATATTTATGCCTTCTTTCATAAAGTCCCCGGGTGATTTACAGCCGAACCGCTAACCTGACGATCAGTTTCAGTGGGTGGCTCGGCCTCCTCCGCTTTTCTCCTAATCAGCAAGAACAAATCTTTTATTTCTGAAGCCGTAGAGAGCATTTCCACACTGGGCAGCCCGAAGCAAAAAAGTTTTGCATTGCTTTGTGGTAAAACTGTAGAAGTCTTTGAAAACTTAAAAACAGGAGGACAACGTTCCATGCAGACAATGAGAAAGAACAGGAAAAAGAAAAAGTGACCCTGAAGATGATTATGCAAAACATTCAAGCAAGATCAGAGAATGTTGAAAAGAGAACAGAGAACATCAAAGAAAGAACAGAGAACGTTGAACAAAGAACAGGGAAAACCGATGAAAACGTCGAGAACATCCAGCCAATGATGATGAAGTATGATGAGAGACTACTTGTTGAAATTCTTCCTGCACCTTTGGCAGAATTCGGCCACTTTTCATTGCCATGGAACAGCTGTTACAAGTTTTAGAGATTTATATCCCATACGTAGGCCAGAATGGAGAATTCCTATTTTGGTTTCCATCGAAAGCTTCGCTACTAATTATGTTAGGGTTATTTTAGCACGGAAACCTTTTAATTTGTTTGCTTTCTGGTCTCCAAAGGGTGGATTTCGTGTCAATCGGCTCAAAAGTCTCCTGGATTCCCCACCCCCTGCCTCTCCTAACTGAAAGCATGAATCCAATAGTTTTCCTGCCAGCATTTTTTTTATTTTGCTCTAAACAAAATCATGTTAATGATCTGAAGGCGTTCATGCTTGCTTTTCTGTGCATGGTTTGGAGCCCTGCCAGGTGGCTTTATTTTTTTTTTTAAATGTAGGAAGTTCCCCCCTCCACTCCCCAGATTAAAATATTCTTTATTCTCAATATTAAAAGAAGCAGGATAGAATGTTTGCCCAAAAGAGAAATAGAGCAAACATGTTCTTAAAGGCAGAAAGCAGGTCCCAGTCTTTGTTAATAGTTTCCAGCAGATGCTCGAAGTCTTTAGAATTGGATATGTTTTGTGCCCATTAAGAAATCCAGGCCAAACTATTCATAAAAAAATACCCAAAAGGTTGGAGCAGATGACATTAAAAATTGCATCCTCCCACCCAAATTCTAAGGACAGGACATGATCTTTAGGACGCAATAGGATTAATCCACCACCATTGAAATACCAAAAGACACAAAAACATTCTTCCTTGCCCAGTTCCCAAGAACAGTGCAAACTTCAAAGTCACAGAAACCTACAATAAGATCCATCCACTCATTCAAACAATTTGTCGGCTGTCCCAGAACTACATGCTGTGGTTGGTTCTGCTCATCCATAAACAGAGTCCTCCTTTCCAAGCAGCCTCCATTTTATTTCCAGGATCTTTCTCCCAGCTTGGAATTGGATTTTTCTTCCAACAGAAATGAAAATTGTAATGTGGTTTGCTAAAACAAGAAAAGGAAGAAGGAGGAGGAGGATATTTATTCATTTGTTGGCCAAACTTGTATCCCACCCATTTTGCTGAGGGCAACACTGCTTTAAAAATAATAAGCCCTCGACTTACAACGGTTACGATTTGTTTAGTGGCCGTTCAAAGTTTTAAAGAAGTGACTCTTGGCCCTTTTGCACACTTATGACCGTTGCAGTCTCCCCAGTGGTCAGTGATCAAAATGTGGATACTTGGCAAGCCAGATTCACTTAACAACCTTGTGACAAACTAAACAACTGCAGGGATTCACGTAACAGCTGCAACAAGAAAGGCTGTAAAATTAAGAAATGTCTTGCTTAACAACATAATTTTTTTGGGCTCAGTCGCAAGTTGAGGACTACCTGTATGGCTTGCTTCCTGGTTTTGGCCTAAGTGATAGACTTCCAACATGACTTTGATGTGGTGCTTGAGAGCTCAAGTTTATCTTTTGAAAAATGACTCAAAACCAAATTGGTATTTTTCACTTCTGTGTATAAGCCAGTCAATCTCTGTGAGAAACACTCCTTCCCTCTCTCACCCCCCCCCCCGGTGAATTCCCACATTTGCTAAGTAGATCTTAACCAATCTAGTTTCAACCACTTTCACACCTCCTCCTTCATCATCCTTTTTCCCTTTTTAATTTGATGGCACTTCTTCCTTTGCTGTTTTGCATTGCTTTCTGCCAATTTGCTTATTCTACCCTATGACTATCATTAAGTGTTGTTTGTACCCAATGATTCTTGACTGTTGATGAATGTATCTTTTTTTAAATGTACACTGAGAGTATTTGCACCAAGACAAATTCCTTGTGTGTCCAATCACACTTGGCCAATAAAGAATTCTATTCTATTCTATTCTATTCTATTCTATTCTATTCTATTCTATTCTATTCTATTCAAACACAGCCACAGAAAATAGGTGAAGCCCCTTTTATTCCTTCACTTTGCTTCCAAGGTCCAAATATTCTTGATGGAAGCCAAAAAACTCTCACACAAACAGTTACAAGAAGGAAAAAAGCAACACAAACCGGGCAAGATAAGGGCTAGAGGACATCCACATAAAACACACACTGGGAGGGATACCAAACTCAGAGAGGAACCATAAACTAGAGATATTTTCACACTTTGTTTCCAGCACTGGCCCAAATGCATGTCTGTCCTTTTAACCAGTACTCACAGCTGCAGCCCATGAAGGGGATCAAGGCCCTTTCCTCTCCCATAGACCACGCCATTCATGTCTCTCCTATCCTCTCCTCCCTGCATGTCCGAGGATGGCCTGGGTCCTCCTCTGACTGCTCAGCCGGCCTCTGCCCTTCTCCAGCCTCCTCCACAACTTCCACTCCCTGTCACCTTTCCTCCTCTCCCTCAGAGTCAGTCTCAACCAGGGGCACAACAGTTAGTCTGTTATTAACCTTGATCTACTATGCTGATCTGGGGTTGTTCAGTCTTTGGCTGTTTGGAAGGGCTTCAAAGTTGGCTTGCGTACTGTGTGCTGATCCTGGCTTGGAAGAAGCCTGTCACCGCCACTCAACCTCCTGCAAGCCTGAACAAGAATTTCATCATGGTCCTTATTATCACCCAGCAGATGCAGTTCCCAAAAGGCTTAAGTTTTTGTTTTGTCAAGAGAAGGATGTGGAGCACTTTAAAAGCTGGCCCCGGGGAAATGCCTGGCCCCTGTTTTGACTATTGTTTTTCATCGGGTGTCTTCACGGGCCATGGGCTGGATTAATTTCACCCGGGTTTATTAGTGGGAAGAAAGTCCAACCTCCCCGCCATAGGCTGTGCATTGAGCCACATCACATGATCTCTCCCTGCTATTAAATCCTCTGCTCGAAACAGACTAATCCTACACCATCACACTTGAGATTCTAGGCTTAGACAACCTTGAACTACGCCGGCTAAGATTGGGCTTAAGCATAGTACATACAAGTTATCTGTTACAATGTCCTACCAGTTAATGACTATTTCAGCTTCAGCCAGAACAACACAAGAGCACACAACAGGTATAAACTTAATGTAAACCACTCCAAACTTGATTGCAGGAAGTACGATTTTAGCAACAGAGCGGTGTAGGAATTTACCACCCACCCCTCCTTTAGGAAAATGAAATATTCTAGGATGTACTAAAAAGGCAGACTATTTCCCCTAAAAAGAAAAGTAGAAACTCAGAGAGGCAGAAACTCAGCCTCCCCACCTTTGCTAATGGACCATTACTCTGGTCTGGGCCAGTCTATTTTACATAACAAAGTTCTACTCCAGGTAGAGCCATAATAGGAATTGCCCAAAGCCCTTTCATTACATCATCACCCAGCAAGGCTCAACCAAGCTTGAGACTTGGGACAGCCTACAGAGTTGTCCCTGCATGACCCCATGGGAGTCTGACAACTAATCAGTATACAAGTTCAAATTCAAATCTCAACAGAGGGTATAAAACCCAGGCACTCTCAGCATCTCTTCCATTCTTTTTTTTTTCTAAGAACAGGACAGGACAGGACAGGAATAGAATAGAATAGAATAGAATTGAATTGAATTGATATTGGAATAGAATAGAACAGAACTAGACTAGACTAGAATGGAATGGAATAGAATAGAAGTAGAAATCAATAATAAAATAGAATAGAATAGAAAATAGAATAGAATAGAAAGAATGAAAGAATAGAATACACTGGAATAGAATAGAATTCAAAATAGAATAGAAATAGAAATCAAGAATAGAATAGAACAGAACAGAACAGAATAAAATAGAATATTGGAATGAAGAATAGAATAGAATAGAATAGAAATTGGAATGGAGTAGAATAGAAATAGAAATAGAAATCAATAATAAAATAGAGTAGAATTAAAGATAGAAAGAATGAAAGAAATAATAGAATAGAATAGAAAATAGAATAGAATAGAAAGAATGAAAGAATAGAATGCAATGGAATAGAATAGAATTCAAAATAGAATAGAAATAGAAATCAAGAATAGAACAGAACAGAACAGAATAGAATAGAATATTGGAATGAAGAATAGAATAGAATAGAATAGAATAGAATAGAATAGAACAGAAAGAATTCTTTATTGGCCAAGTGTGATTGGATACACAAGGAATTTGTCTTTGGTGCATATGCTCTCAGTGTACATAAGAAAAAATAAAATACATTCATAAGAATCATAAGATACACCATTTAGTTTAACACTGAAGTTAAAAAATACTGGATCAAAATTCAAAAATGGCCGTATGAAATTACAAAATGTCGAATAGAACTGAAACCGGAACTGTTCCTCCTGGGGATTATTAAGGGAAAATATACTAAAAAGACAAAAGACATGATTTTGCATATAATTACACGGCAAGAACTGCACTTGCACAATACTGGAAAAAAGAGACTGTTTAGTAATCCAAAAGATCTTAGATTGCACAGAAATGGATAAACTAACCTTAGAGTTAAAGGACAAGGAAGACTTGGAATATTATGCAGTTTGGGAAAATTGGTATCAATGGTTAGATAATAGGAATAAGAAATGTACAGATTAGAAGAAGATATAGGTATGTATATGAATAACTAGAAATGTACGGAATTATGTGTATGTAGCAAGATATTTTAGTACTGACAAAGATGATTGAGAATTGTAAAAAGCTATTTTTAAATTTATTTGTATTTTAATGTTTCAAATTTCAATAAACATTTTTCAAATTTTTTTTAAAAATGTTCCAACCTCAAAACATTTCAAATTTGAAACATTTTGTTTTGTTTTAAACTACACATGCATAATAAAGACTCCTACTATTTGGAAACCAAAAAAAAAAAATACAACACTTAGTGATAGTCATAGGATACTAATAAGCAATCAAATCGTACTAGAAAACAATAAAAATAATATAAGTTGTAAAGATACAAGCAACATGGATATAGCCATAAGTGGGAAGAGATAGGTACTAGTAAGGATGAGAAGAATAGTAATACAGTCTTAGTAGTTAATTTGACAGTGTTATGGGAATTAGTTCTTAGCAGAGTGCTGGCATTCAGGAAAAAACCGCCCTTGTGTCTAGTTGTTCTGATGTGCAGATTACAGATGAGCAGAGATGGAAGGGACCTTGTAGGTCATCTAGTCCAACCCCCGCCCCCAAAGCAGGAGACCATACACCATTTCTGACAAATGCAGAGCCCTAAAGTGTCATTTTGAGGGTAAGAGTTGAAACAATTTATGTCTAGGATGTGAGGGGATCTGTAGATATATTTATTTATTGAACAACTATCGTATCCTCATCTTACCTGAGGGGGGAACTGGCACGGCTTCATTTCATTATGGTTCTCCCCCCCTCCCCCAAGAATTATCACCCAAAAGGGGAATTTTGTGAGATCTGGGCTTGTAACTTGTAACCTAAGTAAATGCATTGCCGCTGACATGTTAGCCTTGTTATATTGCCTTCTGGGAATGCGTTCCCACCCATTTACTCGAAAAAGCCCTTTATTGACAATTAAAGCTGTAAAACCATTCAGTGTTTACAGTTGGAACGGAAAAGGCTAATAAGAGGGAAACTGCTGATAAGAAGGGAAAAAAAGGAGGGAGGAAACAAACCAGATATCCTTTGTGAAAAGTGCTATAAAAATATCAGGATGCCAAAAGGCTGAACACCTGTAGTCTTTCCTTCCTTCCTTCCTTCCTTCCTTCCTTCCTTCCTTCCTTCCTTCCTTCCTTCCTTCCTTCCTTCCTTCCTTCCTTCCTTCTTCCCCTCCTTGTCCCTTTGCCTTCCTCCCTCCCTCTTGCTTCCCTCCCTCCCTCCCGTCTCCTCCCTCTCCTTCCTTGTTGCAAAGTTTCATTCCACTGAAAAAGACTTGCTGAAAAAGACTTCTGGGCCCAGACACAACATGCAGAATTTCCCTAATAGGGAAATTAGCCTGATAAATAAGCTAGTATAACCTAGTTAAATAATCTATCCATTTGTGTCACCAGAATCTTCAAACTTTCATTAGACATTAGATTGCCCAGTGAAATTAAATAACCCAGGCTTTCAATGTAAAGGCATCCTTGAATTTTGCTCCATTCAGAGAGATGTATTCAGTTATTTGTATCCTGCTTTTATTATTTTTACAAATAACTCAAGGGGGTGAAATAAACTCAACACATCTCCCTTCTCCTATTTTCTCCACAAAAACCACTTTGTGAAGTGGGTTGGGCTAAAGAAAGATGGACTGGTCCAAAGACACCCAACTGACTTTCACGGGGAGGCTGGGACTAGAACTCTCTGACTCCCGATGATTGGCCTGAAGTCACCCAGCTTTGCCATATCACCTAGCTGCCTTTACCATGGAAGGAAGGAAGGAAGGAAGGAAGGAAGGAAGGAAGGAAGGAAGGAAGGAAGGAAGGAAGGAAGGAAGGAAGGAAGGAAGGAAAAAGGGAAGATGGGTGGATAGATAGAAGGAAAAAAAGGGAAGGAAGAAAGGAAGGAAAGAAAAGGAATGTTGGGTGGATGGAAGGAAGGAAAAGGATGGATGAGTGGGTGGGTGGGTGGAAGAAAAGGGAGGGAGGGAAAGAAGGAAGGAAAGAAGTGTTGGGTGGATGAAAGGGAGGAAGGAAAGGAAGGAAGGAAGGAAAGGGATGGAGAGAGGGAGGAAGGAAGGAAGGAAAGCTGGAAGGAGAATTCTGGGAGTTGAAGTCCATATTCAAATGTTCCTCAACCTTTGCAACTTGAAGATGCATGGACTTCAGCTCCCAGACTTGAATTCCCACGCTGGCTGAGGCACTCTGGGAGCTGAAGCCCACAGATCTTCAAGTTGGGAAGGCTGAGAAAACACTGGGTTAAAGGACCCCACGCACCCCTTGGGCTGAATCTGCCAGGGTTGAATCTGAGGGAGACCTTGGCATAACCTTATAATAATGCCCAAGGGGTTTCCTTAAGAATGCTTACCACCCCAGTGCCAGGAACACATAATTGTGCCCCTGATGATAAGAAGAATGACTCAGAATCAGCGTTTTCTACTCCCATCCCCAGCCAAGAGCCAACCAAGCCTCCTTCCTTGGCAAGGAGGCAGCAGGCATCATTACGGATGGATGGATAGACTCGGGGCGGGCTTCTGTGGGTGTGTTAAAACACACAGGCCCTAATAATAACAACATTTACTTGTATGTAGTATTATTCTTCCAACTTCTGATTTCTACTTCTACTGTCTAGCCATTCGTCAAACAAACCCCATGTTAAAAAGAAAAATACCACTATATACAAGTAAACATTGTGGTTATCATTGATACTGTGTACAGGTAAATTGATCCAGACGATACACTGTTTATTAAAGTGCTCATGTATACTAAAGAAAAATGTGCAAATAAAATGAAAGAACAAAAGAAAACACGCACGGGTCTTGATGCAAAGTTCTCCAGGAACTTTTTAAGAGGTTGGAGGGGAAGCCTTGCAGCCTTGTAGCCTTGCCAAACTGTAACTTTTAGCATGTTAGGGTAGAGGAATCCCTACGGAGGAATATTGCAATTAAAACTATATTCCTTCACATCCTACTGTTTTCATTCAGGGAAGAGGTTGATTTGACCTCCATCCAGTTTCTTCCTTCTGAGCTGAACTCCTTTTTTGGGGGGGGGGGGTGAGGGGTGAGAGAAAGGGAGGCATTGTGTAATTCCCAAGCTTTTGCAGTCCAAGAGCCAAAACTTCTCCACCTGTTAGATGAAAAGATAAACAGTACCTTCTGTTGGCTCTCCCCCCTCCCCACAACATCTTCTCTTTTAGGTTTTTCAAGGCTACCCTCCCCTCCCCTGGTTTTCCTGGTTCATGACTAAGTCAAAATTCAACCGGTTTTTCTCCTTTCACTATTGTAACCAACATCTGCATAGCAAGGTTTAAAGAAAAGCATCGACAGTTTAATTTGATCTCATCATGAACCTGCCAAAAAGAGAAAATTTACAAATGGATTGCCAACATTTTTGGTCCCCCGGCAATACCTGTTGTAAGAACTTCTTCTTCTTCTTCTTCTTCTTCTTCTTCTTCTTCTTCTTCTTCTTCTTCTTCTTCTTCTTCTTCTTCTTCTTCTTCTTCTTCTTCTTCTTCTTCTTCTTCTTCTTCTTCTTCTTCTTCTTCTTCTTGATATGAACGAGGCCTTCTTCAGTTGGTAACTTAGCACCAATTCTTTCTCTTTATCAATTTGGCCAGAATTGGTGGAATGGACCCGTTGGGCAAGTGCCCTCACAACATGGTACAAACAGGAGAAGAACATCTTCCAAAATTGTCCCCAGCTCATTTTTACAAACAAACCTGAGGGAGCTTTTAGAAATATTTCTTCTTCTTCTTCTTCTTCTTCTTCTTCTTCTTCTTCTTCTTCTTCTTCTTCTTCTTCTTCTTCTTCTTCTTCTTCTTCTTCTTCTTCTTCTTCTTCTTCTTCTTCTTCTTCTTCTTCTTCTTCTTCTTCTTCTTCTCCTCCTCCTCCTCCTCCTCCTCCTCCTTCCTCTTCTTCCTCTCCCTCCTCTCTACACTATTTGACCAACTGAAAGCCTCCCCAAACAGGCAGCTAGTGGCGCAGAAGGATCTGCACATGATCCACGCTGTGTGAGATTGTGGAGAGAGGAATGGGAACGAAATGGAAGAGGGCCATTGATGGAGAATCTTTGGCGACTTAGCCCAGGTGATGAGAGAAACGTTTGAAATCCTTGAGAGAATTTCTGCCTCGGTGGATTCACTATAAACCAAGAAATTCCAGCTGTGGCTTCAGAATTCTGAATTTATCCCAGATGATGAAAGATACCAAGTTGAAGCTGATGTGGTTCTTCCTTCCTGGTCCATCCACAGGAAGCTTGCCTGCCAGGGCTCTTTGGCAGAGGGAAAGAATTTCCTTCCCTTTCTGACTCAAGCATTTTGTTTTGTTTTTTTTAAAGAAATCTGTACAGTACCAAATCTTTCCAAAAAGCAAAGCAAACACAAAACCTGATATCACAGATAGTATTTAGATTACAGGATTGACTAATTTGGTATTTTCCTGATTTCTTTTCTCTGGATATGCATGGACTTCAATTCTCCAGAATCCTCCCACGTGAAGGACTGTTGCTAAGAATTCTGGGAAATACGTTTATGCTGTATAAGTTATGTAAGAACTTAGAAATGGTCTCCTTTCTAACCAAGGAAGTCAATTTGGTCACCAATGAGGTCTGTCTGTCTGATCCATCCATCCATCCCTACTTCCATCCTTCCACCTCTCCATCCATGCATGCAAGCATCCATTTATCCATCTATCCATCCATCCATCCATCCACCCCTGCCTTCCTTCCTTCATCCCTTCACTTCTCCATCTCTCTCTCCATCCATTCATGCCTCCGTGCATCCATCCATGCATCCTTCCACTTCTCCATCTCTTCATACATGCATGCATCCATTTATCCATCTATCCATCCATCCATCCCTTCCTTCCATCCCTTTCTTCCTTCCTTCCTTCCTCCATCCCTTCCTCCATCTCTCTCTTCATCCATTCATTCATGACTCCATGCATCCATCCATGCACCCATCCATCCAAGAATTTGAGGTCAAAGAATTGCAATTCATTTCTAAGGTTAGAAACCAATCCTTTTTTTCCTTTTTGTGAAGAAAAAAAAAAAAGGATAATTATGTCATCTGCAAAGATACAAAATAAAACAAAAAGTAAAACCAAAAAAAAAACCAAAAACCAACCCTGCATGGTTTTCATAGAGGTGGAGGAAGTGAAACACAGAAACTGAAATCAGTCACCCAGATGTCTCCTTGATTGAATGAATGAAACAAGAGCCATTGTTTTAAGGAAGAAGCAACTCATCGGTGAGGAAGGCCTTGGTGGAAAAATCAAGGGAGGCTGCTTTGCAGCCATCACAGATCACTTTAGCCAACGTTCATTCTGGATTTCCTGCCTGCCGTCATCTTAGGACTTAGGCACCTCTTTGCCAATTCTTCGCCGTTGATAATAGCCTTTGCACCTTGGCTTGATTAAGGAAGGAAATGTGCTTCACAATCAGGCACAGTGCCTTCTTAGGAGAGAATTAATTAACCCAGGGAGCTAAACAAGAACGGGCCCTTCACAAGTCACAGGGCAAAGGCTCCTGGCTCCAACATCTGGCTTTAATAGCCATAACAAAGTACGCCTGGAGGTGGGTGAAACACTGCCAATTATCGCTCAGAGTCAGGATGTTCCTTGCCCCAAAAGAACAGAACAAACCGAGCCAAGGTGCTCTTCAAACAAAGCTTTCCCAGAACGTGTATGATTAAGGACATTGGCAGAGATAGTGGCTGTCTTGATTATTTGTCATTAATGGCTTATTCAGGTTTCTCCTTTCGATGGCGCAGGCTCCATTGGCATGGCATGATAATGGAACAGCTTCACTTTCTCATTGCTGGAAGTTCAACATCTTCACCGTGTTGGGTTCCACTCAGGTGTGGGATTCAAAAATTTTTACTACCGGCTCTGTGGCCGTGGCTTGGTGGCGTGGTATGGCTTGGTGGGCATGGCAGGGAAAGGTTACTGCAAAAATCTCCATTCCCTCCCCATTCTTGAGGGAAGGATACTGTAACATCTCCATTCCCACCCTACTCCTGGGGGAAGGTTACTTCAAAATTCCATTCCCTCCCCATCCCACTAACCTGCTTTCCAGCTCCATTCTCCTGTGTAGGGCAACCAAAGAAGACTCAGCCAATCAGCTGGGACTCGGGAGGCGGAGAATAGATGAGGGCGGGGCCAGTCAGAGGTAGGATTTGCCAGTTCTCCGAATGACTCAAAATTTCCACTATCAGTTCTCCAGAACTGGTCAGACCTGCTGAAGACCCATCTCTAGTTTCACTATTGACCTCACCCCATTCCTAAGAGGTCTGTAAGGGGAGTGCATAAGTGCACAATTGTGCCTACTGCCCCTGTCCTGTTGTCCCCATTGATTCGTATCTATTTCCTGCATTCTTACTCATGTTTATACTTATACCTATTACCTTGTAACCAATGTGCCTACCTGTCCCTGCCCTATTGTTTCTTTTTTTTCTTATTCGTGTCCATTTCATGTATTCATAACCATGTTTATATTTATACCTGTTATCTAACAATCGCTTGACAAAATAAAATAAATAACAATAAATAAATAAGTAAATAAATATACTGTATGCTGGCTGCCTTACCTCCGTCAAAGATGAGCCAAATGACCCTCCAATTAAAATAAAATAAAATAAATCCCAAAGCTCTTGAAAAACATGGCAGGAAAAAAAAACCCAACAACATTGTCTCTTTTGAGGAGGTAGAGAAAGCTTTGGGGAAACGGAAACATGCTGTTTGGTAGACCTAAAAACTAGCCAGGCCTTAGGGGTTGCTGAACCGCCATTTTTTTCTCAAGCTCGGCCCCTTTAAGAGTTGTGGGACTTCAACTCCCACAATTCCCCAGCCAGCTAAGGAATTCTGGGAATTGAACTCCATATTCCTTGGAAAGGAACAAGGTTTAGAAACGCTGATCTATCGTACGGCCTGAATGTTGCAGGAAGAGTTCCCATGGTGAAAAACGATCTGTTGTTGATGGCGTTCCCATGTACATACTGTGCACCTTGTGATTGGCCTTTGTGTTGAGTTTGCACAGCCACACAGCTGTTTAATAAAGGGAAGAGCTCCTGCAATCACGGTTACAGTCTGTGACAGTAAAAAGACTCAGAGGGATACTTAATCTGAATGGCAAGAGGGCCTGCACGTATGCGAGACTCCTCCTAGCTGCTTGGTGACAGAAAGTAGATTAGTTTTAGTTTTAGTTTTAGTTTTAGTTTTAGTTTTAGTTTTAGTTTTAGTTTTAGTTTTTTAGTTTTTTAGTTTTTTAGTTTTTTAGTTTTTTAGTTTTTTAGTTTTTTAGTTTTTTAGTTTTTTAGTTTTTTAGTTTTTTAGTTTTTTAGTTTTAGTTTTAGTTTAGTTGTTTATTGTCATTTCACCTTGTACAACAAAATTAAATACCATCCTCAGTGTAAATTATAACCATAAAAATAAAACACAAACACACATCCTTCACATTATATACATTGAATTGAAAACCCCTGATATTGCATTAATATTGCGCTATACAGTAGAATTCAATAGAGCTACTGCTCTGTGACAGAAGCTATTTTTCAGCCTACTTATCCTTGTTTTTATTTTATTTTATTATACTTTACTTTATTGTCATTGCACCTTATACAACAAAATTAAATTCCATCTTCAGTGTACATTATGACAATGAAGATAAACACAAACACACATCCTTCACTCTCCACACATTGAACCGAAAACTCCTGACACCGCACCAACACTGCACTATACAGTAGAATTCAATAGATTTCCTGCCCTGGGATAGAAGCTGTTTTTCAGCCTTTTTGTCCTTGTTTTTATTATCCTGTACCGTCTGCCAGATAGTAATAGTTCAAAAAAAAAAAAAAAAGTGCCCAGGATGAGATGGATCTTTGAGAATGTTTTATTTAAAGCTGTATCCTTATGACTTGCTTAACCAAGAATCTCAACGAAACAATGGATTGTATTTGGCAGAGGCAGGGGGGTGTCTCACACAAATCCATTCCTCCTTTCCAAAGGCTAGGCATCGTGGTGTTTGAGCCTCGGAGCCATGCCACAAAATCTGGCTGCCAAACACCCCTAGCTGACTCACACTTACTCTGTCAAACACAAGCCGGCTTCAGTTAATGCATTATATGATTGCAACCACACCGTTGAAAAAGAATGAGATCTTGCAGCTTTCTTGGAAGTGTAGATGACTCACTGTTTAAATCTCCAAGTGGCACCTACCACTGTCAGCCTGGGGCACTGCTATGATTTGCTTTATCTGTGGCACGTTGAACGATGGTGCCAAACCTTAACACTTAGTAATAGTATTTAGAGTTATATACTGCTTCACAGTGCTCTACAGCCCTCTCTGAGCGGTTTACAGAGTCAGCCTCTTGCCCCCAACAATTTTGGGTCCTCATTTTACCCACCTCGGAAGGATGGAAGGATGAGTCAACCTTGAGCCAGTCAGGATTGTATTGCTGGCAGTCGACAGAGTTAACCTGTAATACTGCTTCTAACCACTGTGCAACCACAGCCCTTCCTTCCTTCCTTCCTTCCTTCCTTCCTTCCTTCCTTCCTTCCTTCCTTCCTTCCTTCCTTCCTTCCTTCCCACTTAGACTTATATTCCACTTCACAGTGTTTTACAGCCCATTCTAAGTGATTTACAGAGGCAGCCTCTTGCCCCCAACAATCTGGGTCCTTGTTTTACCCACCTCAGAAAGATGGAAGGCTGAATCAACCTTGAGCTAGTGAGAATTGAACTGCTGTAGTTGGCAGAACTAGCCTGCAATACTGCATTCTAACTGCTGCATCACTATAGCTCACCTGTTAAAATGGTGGCATTCATTTTTTTTTTACTATCAGTTTTGTGGGCGTGGCTTGGTGGGTGTGGCAGGGGAAGGATACTGCAAAATCACATTTCCCCACCCCCCCACCCCACTAACCTGCTTTCCAGCTCTGTTCTCCTCTGCAGGGCAACCAAAGGAGACCCAGCTGATCAGCTGGGACTCAATGGGAGGCGGAGAATAGATGGGGGTGGGGCCAGTCAGGGGTGGGATTTGCCGGTTCTCCGAACTACTCAAAATTTCCACTACTGATTCTCCAGAACTGGTCAGAACCTGCTGATTACCACCTTTGCCTTCAACCAACCATGATCAACAGCTTCACCCCAAATCACAGCAGGACAAGACCGTGTTCAAAAACTATCTGGAGTTTAGGAATGAAAGAAAGGACAACTCCATTCCTGCTTATATCTTTATCTTCAATATATAAGAATGTGTATATTTCTACACATGCCATTTTTTCTGTAGCGATTGCTGATTGTTTTTTTTTTTTTTTTTGCAGCGTCTCTCAACCATGGCTGGCTTGGGAAGTCTGGGAGTTGAAATCTATATATCTTAAAAGTTGAAAAAGTTGAAAAAAACCCCACTGATTCAGGAATTAAAGCTACTTGCCAAGCTAGCATGAACGTCTGTTGTGATCTTCCAAAATGTCTTTTTGCTCATTCATAATCCAGTCTGTGTGTCCTTCAAAATATATCTCAGAGACACAACATCCCAACGGTTGGCTTCTGTTATGTTCAAGATTTGTAGGTCATGGAAGACTTATTTTGACTGGATATTAGCAGGTCATGGAAGACTGATTTTGACTGGATTTTAGCAGGTCATGGAAGACTGATTTTGATTAATTGCAAACATCACCATCAAAGCCAAAAGGAGAGTCATTAGAAAGTTTGAATTTTGGAAGGGCAGCGAGGAGAAATTAGACCCCCACCTCAAACCAACCCAGGATGTCTTGAATATGTTCAATGGCATCACACTACTTCAGGTAGAACTGGAAACATCTAGAAGCGCTCCAATCCAAGGAAAACATTTTGTTATAGGTCTTTCTGACCTTGACTCCCTTGACTCAACCATCAGCTAAGATACTGTATCCGGTATATCAATAGCCAAAACTAATGAAAGCTTATTGGCTCAATCAAATCCTGTTCCAAAGCTAACACTATTCTATTGTGCTATTTGCTCATCCCTTCCCCTTGCCTCAGGTTCAAAACCTGGCCTGGGGACAATCCCACGCTGTTTCTGTGTTTGCAGAGTACACAGGAATGTTGTGTTTTGCACCCAGGTATTATCCCAAAGGAGTAGCTGAGTAGCATCCAAACTAGTCCTCATGATGGGCCTCCATTGGAGTAGATACTTATGGGCCTATTTCAGCAAGATTTCCTGGAGGACATGGCATATTTACCATCTGGTTCTTCTGAGCTTCGTTTGTCACAAAAATTTATTGCCTCCAAATAGACCTGAACTCCTCTTTCAGGGAGGTCTTCAGTATAAGGTCAAAGAAGACCAAGATGGCAGCCTCAATGGGTTCAACTGCATCTTCACCATTGCAGCCACCATCTTGATTTTTTTTTTTCCGGACAAAATGGTAAATAAACTCTTGAAGTTTGAAGTTTGCTCCATTCAGGAGTGATTTTTTATTTATTTCTTGCCTTCATTATTTGTAAAAATATCTCAGGCAACGAACACACCCAGCACATTTTTCCTCACAGCAACCACCTTGTAAAATGGACGGGGCTGAGAGAGGAGAACTGGCCCAAGGTCAAATAGCTGGCTTTTGTGCCTAAGGCAGGATGAGGACTAACAGAATTCCCCAGCCAGCTATGCTAACCCAAACCTAACCTAACCCAACTCTAATCCTAACCCCCTATGCCTGTGATGGCGAACTATGGCACGCATGCCACAGGTGGCACGCAGAGCCATTTATGCCAGCACGTGAGCTGCAGGCAAACTTACCTCACTGGGCATGCACCATAGGTGTTATTCAGCAGGTTCTGACCAGTTCTGGAGAACCAGTAGCAGAAATTTTGAGTAGTTCAGAGAACCTGCAAAAATCCCACCTCTGACTGGCCCCGCCAACCCCATCTCTTCTCTGCCTCCCATTGAGTCCCAGCTGATCAGCTGGGTCTTCTTTGGTTGCCCTGCCCAGGAGAACGGAGCTGGAAAGCAGGTTAGTGGGTTGGGGAGGGAAGGGGTTTTTTGCAGCATCCTTCCCCTGCCACGCCCACCAAGCCGCACCCACAGAATTGATAATAAAAACATATGAATCCCACCCCTGCCATACGCGTGCCTTATAGCTGATTTTTGTCCAGTTTGAGGCCTTTTTTGGCTTCCCAAAGTCTTGAGGAAGACTTCTGCAGGCTTCCGCAGGTTTTGCAGGCCAAAAACTAGGCCCGTTTTGTCACTTCCTGTTTTTCAGCTGTGAGGTGCAGTGCAGGTAAGGGGGAAATATGGGTGGGTGGGGATTATGCACGCATGTGTAGCAGGTGTGGGGGGGCACGCATTGCCTTCTGGGTGCTGGCACGCGAGTACAAGCATGCAAGTGTGCACACAATTTTTGGCACAGGAGCCCCAAAAGGTTAGCCAGCACTCTCCTATGCGATTTTCCCAGGCATTTCACTAGGAAATTTATTTATTTATTTATTTATTTGTTTGTTTGTTTATTTATTTAGTCAAGCAATTATAAGATAACAGGTATAAGTATAAATATAGTTATGAATCCATGAAGTGGATGCATATAATATTCTGTCCCACAATTTCACCTATGCAAAGAATTGGACATTAGATGCATCTCGACATAACTGTGAGTTACCTTGAGGATACCTAATCTAATCCAATAAAAGAAACTTTGCATGGAAGAATGTGTAGAGTTATTCTATTTGTCTTTATATTCAGCAAGTGAATCAAAGGACAGAATATATAAGAAAAAAAAAAAGAAACAATAGGACAGGGACAGTAGGCACATTGGTGCGCTTATGCACACCCCCTACAGACCTCTTAGGAAAGGGGTGAGATCAATGGTAGACAGTCTAAGGTTAAAGTTTTTGGGGATTGGGGAAGAAAACACAGAGTCAGGAAGTGCATTCCAGGCATTGACCACTCAGTTGCTGAAGTCGTACTTTCTGCAATCAAGTTTGGAGCGGTTTACATTGAGTTTGTATCTGTTGTGTGCTCTTGTATTGTTGTGGTTGAAGCTGAAGTATTCATTGACAGGTAGGACGTTGCAATGTATGATTTTATATACTATACTTAGATCGGATCGAAGGCGACATAGTTCTAGGTTTTCTAGATCTAGAATTTTGAGTCTGGTGGCATAAGGAATTCTGCAACAAGTAGAGGAATGGAGAACTCTTCTTGTGAAATATTTCTGCACTTTCTCAACTGTGTTAATATCAGATACGTAATGCATTATATCAAATGTAGATAGGGCGGGCTCGAAAAGTCAGCATACTGATGCGCTAGGAATCCATTGGCAGTGTTCATTTTTCTCTCTGAATTCATGGGGACCTAACCCTAATCAAAATTGGGTTTGACCCACTATGGCCCTGAAGGCAAACCTATGGCACGCATGCCACAAATGGCACACAGAGCTCTCTCTGTGGACATGCCAGCTGTTGCCCCAGCCTAGCTCCACTGCACATCTGCATGCGCCTCCCGCCAGCCAGCTTATCTTCGGGTCTTTGCCATGCAGGCATGGGGGCAGGGCCTTCCCTGATCTCCGCAGTTTCCTCCCCAATGAAGGTATAAAAGCCCACCTACTCTCAACCGCATTGTGTCAGCCACCCCAGAAACATGCTGCTGTCTCTGTAGTTTCTTCCTTGTTGCCAGACTTATCAGATGCGAGTCTCAGAACAGAATCACAAAACCAGAGAGCTGGAAGGGACCTTGGAGGTCTTCTAAACCAGCCCTCTTCTCGAGCAGGAAACCCTATTCCATTTCACACCAATGGTTGTCCAGTTTCTTCTTACAAACCTTGGTAAAGAAGCACCCACAACTTCTGGTGGCAAGCCGTTCCACTGATTAATTGTTCGAACAGTCAGGAAATTCCTCCTTAGTTCTAGGTTGCTTCTTTGCTTGATTAGTTTTCACCCTTTGCTTCTTGTCCTGCTCTCAGGTGCTTTGGAGAATAGCTTGACTCCCTCTTCTTTGGGGCAGCTCCTGAGATATCACAACACTGCTATCATTTCCCCCCAGTCGTTTTTTTTTTCATGAAACTAGACATACTTAATGGCGAGATGCAACCAGGTAGACAGCTAATGAAAAGGAAGGAGATGGGTTTTCGGTTCTGCAGCCAACCAGCCAAAATAAGATACAAGCTTGATGATAAAAAGCTGTTGCTTCTTTTTTGGAGACGGATTCATGCTGATCAGAATGATATTGTTTGAACGACCTTGAATTGAAAATTGTCTTCGGGTTGGTCAGCTTATCTCAAAAGAATGTTATAATTAAACTTACGGAGAAAGGAGTCCAACTTGCGTACCAAACAAAAATGCAAAACAAAGATATCTTGTTGGGACAGCTGTCCAGGCTTTGCCCAAACACATCCAGCAAAGGAGCATTCATCAACTTTTCTTTCCCTTATTGGAAAAAAACAAAAACAAGCTTTTTTAAAAAGTAGTCTGAAAATTCACTCTGTAATTCTGAATCTTGGTCCTTTGAGTGGAGGCAGAACAAATAGAGCCCCCAAATAAAGGCCGTCGTTCAGGGAAAGGCAATTATCTAAGAGCAGAGGTGTCCAGTCTTGGAACTTTAAGACTTGTAGACTTCAAACTCCCAGAATTCCCCAGCCAAAATACTAGAAGTTGAAGTCCACAGGTCTTAAAGTTACCAAAGTTGAATGCCTCTGTCCTACAGTATGATTAAAAATGGTATAATATGAGCAGGAACAATAGTTTTCACAATCTTTTTCAACCGTAGTGACTTTTAAGTTGTGTGGACTTGGAATCATAGAATTCTAGGGCTGGATGGGGCCTTAGAGGTCTTCCAGTCCAACCCTTGGCTTGAGCAGAATGCTACCCCAAACAAATGGCTGTCCAGTCTTTCCTTGCAACCTCCAGTGATGGTGCACTCACAACTCTAGGAGACAAGGTGTCCCGTTGGTTAATTGTTTTCACTCTCAGGAAATTTCTCTTTAGTCCCAGGCTGAATCTCTCTTTAAGGAGCCTCCATCCAATGCTTCTTGCTCTGCCTTCAGGTGCTTTGGAAAAATCAAAGTTTCCAAAGTTGACAAATGTTGAATGTTATATAGAATTGAATCGTGTCGGAAGAATTATCCGTCTGGGTTCAGTTCCAAGTGGGGAAAAAGACACTAGAAACATGGAGGCTGTTTGGAAAGTTTAATGATGGACAGGACCACGTGGCTTGGAGCTCCAAAGTGAAAAGGACGATCACATGCTTCAAGATGTTGGGTGAAGGAAAAGAAGGGCCAAGATGCTGAGAGACCTTTAGTTTTATAGCCTCTGTTGGATCCCACTGTAGCGTTTCCTGTTCTTGTGTAAGAAACATATATCCCAATGGCTGTCAGGCTCCCAGGGGGCAGGAGTCTTAGATAACTTTGTAGGCTTTGTCTGGACTGCATGGCTTCACCTGAGTGCTGGCTGATGCAATCTTCCCAGCTGCCATGTGGTGAGATGGGCAGAGGCCTTTGTTATGTAGAATACTCTGGCCCAGGCCTTAAGGGCCCGCCCATTAACAAAGGTAAGGGATGAGCTTCTGTTTATGCTTCTAAGTTTCCACTTCTCTTTTTAGGGCAAATATTCTGCCTTTTTAATATTTCCTGCAATATTTCATTTTTCTAAGAGAGGGGTAAGTGCTAACTTCCTACAATAGAATAGAATACTTTATTGGCCAAGTGTGATTGGACACACAAGGAATTTGTCTTGGTGCAAATGCTCTCAGTGTACATCAAAGAAAAGATACATTCATCAAGATCAGGTATCATCAGGTACAACACTTAATGACAGTCACAGGGTACAATAAGCAATCAAATCATACTAGGAAACAGTCAATATAAATAGTAAGGTTACAAGCAACAAGATTACAGTCATACAGTCATAAGTGTGAGGAGATGGATGAAAGGAAGGATATACCCAGAATTAACTCGGAAGTAGGCCCCTATAAGTAATCATAAGTCATAAAACAAAAAATCAAAGGGGACTGAAGGCTAAAACATATGAAGAATGGCTGCAGGACTTGTGTATGTCTAGTTTAATGAAAAGAAGGACTAGAGGTGATATAATAGCAGTCTTCCAATATTTGAGGGGCTTTGCCACAAAGAAGAGGATGTCAACCTATTCTCCAAGGCAAAACAAGAAGCAACCTGGATGGAAACTAGAACAAAATAGAATAGAATAGAGTAGAGTAGAATAGAATAGAATAGAATAGAATTCTTAATTGACCAAGTGTGTTTGGACACGTAAGGAATTTGTCTTGGTGCAAATACTCTCAGTATTTATAACCCTTGACTCTTTTCCCATCAAGAAGACAATCATTTCAGCCTAAGTGTCTTGACTCTCTCTGACTGAATTCGGCCAAAGTGGGGTGCACAAAAGAGTCTATTTCTCTTTAAGGAAGCTTTAAGGTTTATAATTCTTCCATTCCACTTATGCAATTATTCCATCTAACCCCAGCAATTTGACATCTCCTTTTAGCACTGGAACAATTAGGAGACTGGAAAGCTGGCATACAGGTTGAACAATTTAGTGGAAGTCATCAATTGTGTAAATAAAAGAAGGGAATTAAGACTGAAGAAAGGTTTAAGCCGTTTGACATCTTTTGTTAGGTAAAATGAAGTCACTGCAAAGTCTTTGGAGACCTTGAGTTGCGATGTTGTTCCCTCCCCTATCCTCTACCCCTCCCCTTTTATGGACCCTGCATTTTCATAACCCTTGGCTCTTTTCCCATCAAGAAGACAAAGGCCCCTCTGAATGAAATTTGACTTTTTAACTGTGGTTTAATTCTAGACACCATAAATGATAACTTCAGAAAGAAGGGCAGCATTGATCCTTAGCTGTCCTCATCCATCCGGTACCCACATTTCTACAAAGTTGCCTAAAACGAAGTTGAATAAAGCGTTGCACAACGCAGCACAATGAAAATTACCCCACACCAGATCCTGAATGACCCCCACCCCACAAAAGATACTGCAAAAGCTCTATTGTGGTGGTCTCCCATGGAAAGAATGAGACACAGAGGCTGGTGTACTCGGGATGGGAGTCTAGAGCAAATTCTAGTGCTCCCTTTTATTGAGAATTTCGTACATAGTAAGCATTCACATTGTGGATTACAATAATTAGATATAGTACATAGAATTGTTTACAATTGTCTGAGCTGCTTAATTGTTCCTGGTGTTTGTTTTTAATTTCCTTGCTTATCTCAGTGACCCTTAGGCAGACATGTATGTATAAGGTCCTAGACTAATCATTACCCAATACTGAAGTCAAAGTTTATTCCCACACTCTATGCAGTCGTTTTGCCAGTTGGATGCAGACGCTTAAAAGCCCTTGAAAAGCGGCAGAATAAGCCCATAAATAAATAAATAAATATAAATAAAATAAAATTAGAATGGAATGGAATAGAATAGAATAGAATAGAATAGAATAGAATAGAATAGAATAGAATAGAATAAAATAAAATAGGAAGGAAGGAAGGAAGAAAGGAAAAGGAAAGAAAGGAAAGAGAAAGAAAGGAAAGGAAAGAAAAGAAAAGAAAAGAAAGAAAGAAAGAAAAGAAAGGAAAGAAAGGAAAGAAAAGAAAAGGAAGGAAGGAAGGAAAGAAAGAAAGAAAAGAAAAGAAAAGAAAGGAAAGAAAGAAAGAAAAGAAAGGAAAGAAAAGAAAGGAAGGAAGGAAGGAAAGAAAGAAAGAAAGAAAGGAAAGAAAAGAAAGGAAAGAAAAGAAAGGAAGGAAAGGAAAGAAAGGAAAGAAAGGAAAGAAAGAAAAGAAAGAAAAAATAGAAATAAGGGTGGTTGAGAAAGGACTGAGGAAAGTTTCATTTCTCTATCATTTACCCTTTACCTGGGAAGAACAGAGCAGAACAAAGAACATAGAATAATAGGGTTGGAAGGGACCTTGGAGGTCTTCTAGTCTAACCCACTACTCAGGCAGGGAGTTCCAGACCAGAATAACAAGAGTCAGAAGGGACCTTGAAGGTCGTCTTCTCTAGATTAGCCATACCCAATCCCTGCAACCGTTCTTCATATGATTTTAGTCTCCAGGTGGGGGGGTGGGACTAGAAGACCTTGAAGGTCCCTTCCAACCCTGTTGTTCCATTCAGTCTGTTGATAAGATTGTTTGGAGCTACAGGGCTCTCATGCCCAGGATCTTGGATGACCATACCCCGCTCAACCCAAGCGTTTGGCTAAGCACCATGGTGGCTACAGTCCAGCCAAGGCTGACTGGGCCTCCCAGCTAGGAACGAGTTACTCTCACTGGCTTTCTTCTACAGGATTGCAACGGCTTCCTCCCCAAGGATCTTGTTAGAGGAAGCTTTCCACTCTGAATTGGCACCTTGTCAGAAGCCAGAAGGGTCTTGCATCATGCTCCAAGTCTCCCTTGTTGGCAAACGTTGGCAAGAGAGAGGTGAAAGAAACATGAGGTGTAGCCAAGCAGAGGAACGGGTAATAGCATGTCAGCCGCTGGCATGTCATCATATAAGACCTCTCTTTTGCTCAGGGACCAATGGATTGCCAACAAGCCCACCCCACTTTTAGCCTAGTCTAGTGCAGTGGTCGACAACATTTTGGATCTCAAGGACCACCAAACTCATAATTTTATGTCCCGTGGACCAGAGACCCTGAGAAAAAAAGTCTGCAGGAAAATTCCCCAGCCCGTTCTTTATTTGGGATCGTAGGACACTGTCTCCAGCTCTGTTCTCAGGGGGAGAGAGAGAGAGAGACTTTTGGCTTCATGCAAGGAAAGCAGCAGAAGTCTTTCTTTCACTCCCCCAAACTCCACCAGAAACAAGTCTTTGTGAGATTTATCATGCCGGCACAGCCTCTTGGAGCAAGGAGGCCTTGCAGGGTCCCAAAGACTCATTTCTGGCAGAGTTTGGGGGAGAGAAAGAAAGACTTTGGCTGCTTTCCTTGCATGCAGCCAAAAGTAGAAGAAGAAAGAAGCGGAAAGAAGCAGCCCCGTGGCCAGGCCAGGAGCATGGGATGAGTGGGGCAAGTCCCCCCCCCCTCCATCCTTTCCTCCCTCCCCTCACTACCTCATGTTGTTTGCAATGCAAGCAATGCAAGACTTGTGTTCCCACGGGGCATGGGGTGCAGCACAGCCTTGTATTTCTGCGCGGCCTGGATTAATTGCTTTGGAGGGGACATTTCTCTGCAGACCACCTAAATTTTCTTGTGGACCACCAATGATCCCCAGCCGACTGGTTGGCAACCACTGGTCTAGTGGATTGTGTGAATCCAACTCCTTTTACGGTTCAGAGTTTTGCATCAACAACTTGGAATGTTAAAAAACTGGGTTGAATAAACCATAGTTTACTGGGATGGGCTTAAGATGCTGTGGATGATGGATTAGTGGGTTGTATGAACTCCCCAAAGAGAAGCAGAGTTAAGCGATTTGGGGGGGGGAGCAAACTTTTCAGATCTGTTTGATTTATTTTTAAAAGGTTACAGAGTATAAAATGTTCCCTTCCTTGTAAGTCCCATTTATTGTTTGGGATTTAATTTTGAGTTGATAGATCCATGACGGCACTGCTGAGCCAAGTTTGTTGATTTAGCTGAAATCTAAACAGAAATAATGAGCTGATGTATCAAACAGAGGCAAGACGAATTCAGCTTTGGGCACAGGAGGATTATTGTATTTTTTTTCTTTCTCTTTGGGTAGAAGTGATGAGAGACAGGGATCTTATTCATAGTTGCCCAGTGTATAAAGTTTTAATTTAGGATATGATTTGCAGCATTGCTTGATCTCTGAATTAGGCTGTGAAATTTCTCCTTAAAACATTTATTTGCATGCATTGCCAGACCAAAATAGTGTGCAAAGTTAGCACCCACTCCTCTCCTAGAAAAATGAAATTTCCCAGGAAATATTAAAAAGGCCGAATATTTCTCCTAAAAAGAGAAGTAGAAACTCAGAGAGGGAGAAGCTCACCCCCTACCTTTGTTAATGGGTAGGCCATTAAGGCCTGGGCCAGAGTATTCTACATAACAGAGGCCTCTACCCACCTCACCACCTGGCCTGGGAAAATTGCATCAGCCAGCACTCAGGCTCAAAGTTGCCCCTGCATGGCCCCATGGGAGTCTGACAGCCAATCAGAATACAAGCTCAAATTCAAATCGCAACAGAAGGTATAAAACCAAGGGACTCTCAGCATCCCTTCCCTTTTTTCACCCAGGAGCCCCAAGCCACGTGGTCCTGTCCACCATTAAACCATCTTTCCAAACAGCCTCCATGTTTCCAGTATCTTTCTTCTCCACTTGGAACTGAACCCAGAAGGATATTTCTTCCAACAATAGGATTGGCTGCTACGCTGTGCACCGAGCCAGTTTACAATTCCTGCTGTTGTGCAAATCCAACTCCTGGGGCTTCGTTTAACCGTACTCAAATAAGTGGGTGTACACTGGATAAAAACAGCTATAATTTGGGGCTAGGATTCTGCAGAGAGTAAAGTGGCAACTTTAAAAGCTACGTGGCCTGATCTGTTTCTGTTTGATCCACCCATCATGGTTTTAGAGTCTTTCTCCTTGGAGACCTCAGAGGTGACATAAAATCCTTCAGCGGTGGATCTTCTATTCTGGCTGAAGGATCCCTTGTGTTTTGGTCCAACTGAAATGGATCTTGTTCAGATGGGCAAAAAATAACAACAACCCAGGGATTGAATCTGGTCACTGCCTGAAGTTTGGGACCAACAGCGGATCTACTGTAATGTGGTTGCTGTACCCATGGCAGCTGTGCCCAGTGGCTGGTGCAACATTAGGGCTGGGTTCCATCCCATTCATCCCAAAGATGAATTAATGGGGTCTTGTGGTACAGGCTACAACAGTTCATGGAACGCTCCTTTGGATGTTGTCCATGGATTGTAGAGACACAAACTTTCCACCCTTATCTACCTACCTAATTGATTGTTGATCATGTGCCATCAGGTGGCTTTTGACCCCTGGCTACCCCATAGATCAGGGGTCCCCAAACTTGGCAACTTTTAAGGCTTGTGGACTTCAACTCCCAGAATTTGTCCACCCAAGCTGGCTGAAGAATTCTGGGAGTTGAAGTCCACAAAGTCTTAAAGTCGCCAAGTTTGGAGACCTCTGCCATAGATAGACCTTCTCCCTAATGATCCATGATGATCTGTGTCTAACCTGATTCTTCAGATCTTCCAAAGGTGGCCCCATCCCTGCTATAACTGCCTCCCTCGGCCTCCCTGCCTCCCTGCTGTCCACTTCTTCTCTTTCCTCCCATCTTCCTCCAGTTTTAGGGCCTTCTCCAGATCCACAGGACGACACATTTTCAGCCTGTGCATTTGTGTGGCTCAGGGGAGGAAATTCTGGGTCGATCTGTTTGACGATACACCCCTTTGCTTTCCTAGTTGCATCGTTTTTGCACTTTTTCCAATTTCTTTTTTTATTTATTTATTTTGTAATTCAACAGTGTCTCACAACCGGTTTGGAAACGGGCGTTTTCAGTAGGTGATCTTCGTCGGGCTGCGAGATCTCCTTTCGCCTAACGTTCCGATCTTGGTTATGTTCCCCACTTACTCCCACCGCCCCGTCCCGACGTTGGGTTCGGGCCACTTGCATGTCCCGAAACGCATCTCCGAATCCTTCTTTCTCCTTAATCTGGACGGCCTGCCGAGGACTTTTCTCCCTTCCCCTCCCTCCTTCTTCGTCTTTGAGCTGTACGGAATTCCACCGAAAAGAGCCACTCTGGGCGTGGGTGCGTGGGAGGTGGAAGGCGTCCCGCTTCGAAATCAATCGGCGCAGAGGAAAGGGGCGTCCTTCCCCGCGTGGCCACTTTGGATCCCCTTCCTCGGGAGCCCCCGCCTGCGATCTGTAGCAACCCACTGGAATTGCAAGGGGGTGGGAAGAGAGGAGGGCGCGCGGATCGGCTCGGGGGGACAGGCTGACCTGTCAAGGCTGTTGTGCCAAGGAGGAGGAGGAGGGAGACCCGGCGGAAGGCACGTCGTGCCAAGGGGGAGGAGGAGGAAGAGCAAGGCGCGGCTCCCCCCCTCCCCAACCAGAGGCGCAAACTTCTGGCGGCTGCTTGGCTGCTGGGTTTCCATTGGCTGGACGCGCCCGGGTCCCGGCTCCTCCTCTCCCCCCACCCCCGCACCACACCAGTGGGTGCCTTCCTCCCCCTCCTCATCTTCCTCCTCCCGCCTTTGACTCGCGAATCGCGGTGGCGGGGAGGGACCGGCGGGAGAAGAGGAGCGGCCGCGCCACCCGCCACCCCCTCCCCCCCCCCGCCACTCCGGATCAAGCTGGCAGGACTTGCCGGGCGCAACGGACAGCCCGGAGTCCGCTATTGCTCCGACTAAAACCGGAGCGTCAGATCCTAGTAGGAAGCGGAGCGAACTCCGGATCCAGACGGAGCTCGGACCCGGGAAGGAGAGAAGGAAAGAAAGAAAGAAAGGAAGGAAGGAAGGAAGGAAGGAAGGAAGGAAGGAAGGAAGGAAGGAAAGAGGGAAAGAAAGAAGGAAGGCGAGCGCGCCCCAAGGGTCCCAAACCGAGGCTCCCTTTGCAAACACTCCGCCCGGGTTGCAGAAACTCGGTCCGGGAAGAAGATGCGGCGGCGGCGAGGACTGCGGGAGCCGGAGGTGAGAGGAGGAGGAGGAGGAGGGACGGGACTCCACTACACCCCCCATCGGGCGCAGCCGAGCTGCTTCCCCCGGGTGGGGGTGGGGTGTTGGGCAGGATCCAGAGCGCCCGGTAGGGCTGCCTCCGCTTTCGCACGCGACGGGCGAGGAGAGAAGGAAGCTCCGAGGCGTGTTTACACGGAAGTCAGGCTTGCGGGCTTTTTTTGGGGGGGGGGGGTTGAGGTGGGGGGGGGGGTTGGGGGAGGGGAAAGGGGCGAGAGATCGCCTCCACCTCTCTCTCCCCAACCCGACATCCCGAGACCGATGCAAAGCTCCGGGTCGCTATGAGGATGATTTGATGATAGAGAAGATAGAGACATTTTTTTTAAAAAAAAATTTATTTTATTGCCCAAGTGCGATCGGGACACCCGAGGGAATCTGTCTTCGGTGCAAAATGCTCTCAGCGGGCGTAAAAGGAAAGATGAGATACCTTCGTCAAAGAGTCAAGAATCGTCAGGCCCAACATTTTAATTGATTCCTGAATTGCCGTTCGGATTTGCTGCGCCGGCTCCTTGCTTTGAAAACTTTCAGGCAAACTCCCGAGAAAGGGATCCCCGGGTGGAAAGGATCGACTCTCGAGTAGATTTGCGAAGGCGGCGGCAGGGCGGGGGGAGCCCCGGCTTAGCGCACCCCTTCTTTCCCCTCTTCCCCAAAAGCGGGACATCCTTCAGCTCGGTGGGGGATTTCGGTCCCCACTTTTCCTTGCCTCTTGTCGGTGGGGAAGGATCGGCAACAGGCCTGTGTCGAAAGAGATGGGGCTTGATAAGCATTCTGGTTGCATCATTTTGGGGGGGCGGGGGAGGGGAGGGGAGGAGGGAAAGGTATCCCAGAGCATCCAGGTGTTCTTCTTCCTGCAGGGACTGGGCGTGGGAGGGGGGGTTTGTGTTGTTTGGGCGGTGCCTGCCAGGGAGTGTCTCTTCCCAGATAAACAGATGCTTAAAAAAAACAAGTGGAGGAAAAAAACAACAACCACCCCCCTGTTTTGTCTATGAAAGGTGGGATTGGAAGGCAGCCAAAGGACTGGGGTTTTGTGTGTGTGTGTATGGACACCCAGAGTCATGTTCTCCAACTGCCCCCTTCCTTCTTCCACCTTGGAAACTACTGGATGGCTTTGAACCAGGATCACTTTGGAAGGAGCTGCCGAGATTGTGGGAGTGCCACAAGAAAGAAGAAGAAGAGGAAGACGAAGAGGAAGAGGAAGTGGAAGAAGAAGAAGAAGAAGAAGAAGAGGAAGAGGAGGAGGAGGAAGAGGAACAGGAAGTGGAAGAAGAAAAAGAAGAAGAGGAAGAGGAAAAAGAAGAAGAAGAAGAAGAAGAAGAAGAAGAAGAAGAAGAAGAAGAAGAAGAAGAAGAAGAAGAAGAAGAAGAAGAAGAAGAAGAAGAAGAAGAAGAAGAAGAAGAAGAGGAGGAGGAGGAGGAGGAGGAAGTGGAAGAAGAAGAAGAAGAAGAAGAAGAAGAAGAAGAAGAAGAAGAAGAAGAAGAAGAAGAAGAAGAAGAAGAAGAAGAAGAAGAAGTTCTTACAACAGGTATTGCCGGGGGACCAAAAATGTTGGCAATCCATTTGTAAATTTTCTCTTTTTGGCAGGTTCATGATGAGATCAAATTAAAGAGGAGGAGGAGGAGGAGGAGGGGAAGGAGGAGGGGAGGAGGAGGAGGAAGAAGAGGAAGAGGAGGAGGAATAAGAAGAGGAGGAGGAGGAGGAGGAGGAGGAGGAGGAGGAGGAGGAGAAGAAGAGGAAGAGGAAGAGGAAGAGGAAGAGGAAGAGGAAGAGGAAGAAGAAGAAGAAGAAGAAGAAGAAGAAGAAGAAGAAGAAGAAGAAGAAGAAGAAGAAGAAGAAGAAGAAGAAGAAGAAGAAGAAGAAAAGATTTACTTCTCCAGGCTGTGCTGAATGTCAAGCCTCTGGACAGCAAAAAGCACTCTGTATGTGTTCTGGAGCCCTGTTAAAAGTCAGGGTTGCTTGGAGTTTTTGAACAAAAATGGGAACCAGGGCTGCCTTTTAAAAGCAAATGGATGTTCACCTTATGCATTTATTTTACAAATTTATTTTACAAATGGAGGCGAATAGACGTGGCCCAGGGATAATGTTGCAAGGATCCAATCCGGGACCAGAGATTTTTTCTTCTTCTGAGTTTTTGGACTCAGTTGCTGCAACCTCTTATCCTCAGGGAACTTCTCTCTGCGTTTATTTTGATGGATTTGCTGCCTGAGTTAACCTCTGTGGGAAAAGAACTGGTTTTCTTTTGTGTTTGACAATATATTGCAAGGAGTCGTTTTGAGATTTCCGAGCTGGTTTTCTTCTGCCTTTGACAAAAGGTTTTAAATGAGTTGAGATTTTAAGAAGAGACTGGACAGTCCCTTGTCTGAGACTGTATAGGTTCTCCTGCTTGAGTAGGGAGGGCTGGACTAGAAGACCTCCAAGGTCCCTTCCAGCCCATTCTATTCTATTTCTTTTTTACCTGTTCCCTGAGATCAACTGTTACGGGTTGGAGGGCTACAAAAAGTGGCCTTGAGCCATTCAGGGGTTGGAGGGGGGGTGATTTAGAGGTGGGATGTGTGTATGTGTGTATTTGCACACGCATGAAAGCGTGTTCCTCTTGAGGACCCGTGGCTTGCTGTGTTCTTAAAAGGCTACATTTTGCACCCTGTAGAGCTGTGAGCAGTCTTTAAGCTGTGAAAGCAATGTTTGTGGTAACTATAGAGCTTGGGTACACAACAGTGATGTGTGTGCCTGGAGGGTGTGTAGGAAATGCCACTTGCTGTGAGTTAGCGGGTGCTGATTGGATGACAGGCTGACCCGTTCAGCGCGGATTGGTTGCAGTTTTGCTCTGAAAAAAAAGCTAACCCTACAAAGCAGGGATGCCTGTCCAACCGTGGCAACTTTAAGACTGGTGGACTTCAACTCCCAGAATTCCACCCCCCCAGCCTGAGGAGTTCTGGGAGTTGAAGTCCGCCCAGTCTTAAAGTTGGCCAGGGTTTGGACACGCCTGCTATTTAAAAAAGAGTCAAGGGAGGAATAAGGTGGCTTGTTTTCTCGCATTTCGAATCCCAGTTGTTCATATTGCATCTGCTTTTTTTTTCTCCTTTTTAATGCATCTGGGACATGTATCCATGTGCTATCTTGAGCCTATTTTCTCATGAGTAGACTTCCCTGGCTTTAGTAGAGTAGGACTTAACACTCTGGATGGAGTAGGGTGGGGGGAAATAAATCTATTTGGAAATTGGTCCTGTTTCCCCTTTAAGACCCTGAAGGCATTTTAATGCTCCTATTTACATTGGGAAGAGAGGGCAAAAGTTACATATTTGCTCCTTGCTGTTTATTTTTTTGCCTGCCTGCCTGCCTATCTATCTATCTATCTATCTATCTATCTATCTATCTATCTATCTATCTATCTATCTATCTATCTATCTTTGCCAAGCACAACACATATACACAAAACTTTAAGAACTGCCTGTCAAAAATGAAAAACGATATGCACAGAAGAAACATTTCTATATATTCAGTTTGAGTGAATATATATTAAATGAGTTTCAGCTGCAATAGTCTGCAAGTTTTAATGCCATGCACAGATAGTCCTCAATTTAGAACCGTTCATGTTGCGACCATTCAAAATTAGATCAGCACTGAAAAAAAAAGAGCAGTGGCTGAGCAATCCTCACACTTACGACTATCAGCATGGTCAAAATCTGATCAAAATGTAGACAATTTCAACAGGTATGTACTTCTGACGAATCCAAGGGTGAAATGATTTTCATTTGCAACCTTCCCAGCTGGCATCTGACAAGCAAAGATAATGGGGGAATCGCATAACAATTGCCATGATCCATTTAATGACCAAATGTAATATCAGCAGCTGCCTTGGAAATGCTGGCCTCCCCCTTGTGTCCTTAAGCCAAGGGCTACTTGCCACGAAATCAAACAGGGAAGGGTTTGCATAGGCATTTCTGTTTTCTCAGGATCTTCGAGTACTAGGTCAGATTTTAAACTCCTGAAGTCTTAAGATGTCAAAGTCATAAATTCTTTGCAAGGGATCTCTGGAAAGTGAGCCAATGTTGCAAAAAAAAAAACAAAAAAAACCCCCAACAACCCAATCTTGTCTGTCTTTGCTAAGATTAATCTCTCTCCCAGGAATGTATCCTTGGAATATTTCTCTTCTAGGTTTATGGTACATTTAAATTAAGGATCAGTGAAAGAGCATGTATAATGGCGGTAACAATGCCATCTTACAAAAGGAAAGAGGTGAGATCAAAACAAATGAATATATCGCCTACCAAAGCCTACCATACGTAAAGGAAGGCATGTATTTTATGCTTAGCAAAAACCATATGTATCGGAAAGATAAAATGCCTATTTAAGAAAACATCTGGTTTCACTCTAGATAAGGAAACCTTTGTTTGCAATAAGCAAATACATTCCATTCTATTGATCATGACGGGCTAAATTTTTAATCTAAAAGAAAAAGAGAGGAAGATAAGCTACCCAGGAGAACAATTTAAAAATATATTAGGTGTGTCTAACACTCCAGGGAATCTAAGTCTCAGGGCAATTACATGCCGTACTTTAAAAAATGCCAATGAAATTCTCATTAGCTCACATTGGGAAATGAGAACCATGTCAGTTTGTAGTTCCCAAGTTCAGAATTTGGTAGCGTCTCAGAGCGAGAGGAGTTATTAAAAAGCATAAGTGTTTTGTGAATGGAAGCTCATTATGCCTTTTAATAATTTGTTAATTTGTTGGAATTCGCCTGCCAGTAAGTTCCTGGTTAAGAGAGATTTAAGTATTATGGAAGAATATAAAGAACTCGCTTAATTCAACATTTCCTAAAGTGAGAAGAAGGTATACTAACATTAATCCCAATAACCGGCAACTCAGATTGTTTAAGGATGAAAAGTGCGGTCTTGGTTGGTATATTAGGAAAGAGAGAGAGAGAAAAAATCCAAGCTTATGAAGTTTTCATGTGCCACTCGGTTATGAGTAGATTAAAATGAGCATTAAAAGCAGTAAAATATAGAAACATATTGAAAAGGAGACTAAATAATAGCTAAGGATGAAATATTGAGTAAGTCTCAAGAGTTCTCAACTCAGGTCCTCAGGTGAAAAAAATCTTCAAGGTGGCAAACATGTCCAATACACTTTCCTCCTATTTTACCACAACAACAACCCTGTGAGGTGGATTAGACAGGGAGGGAGAGAGAGAGACTATAAAGAATTTTCTTATATAAATGAATCCTGCTGAAATATTTACTTGTGTGCTGGTCGGATGTGCTGCAAACTCCAATATTTCTGTAACAGCAGTTTGCAATTCTTACCTTCTTGACTGCATGTGGTAGAATATATCTCACCGTTTATGTAGCCAGTTCTCTTTCTCAAGAAATTTCCTAATCTTTCTTTTTTGTAAGGGATCTCTCTCCCTCCCTCCCTTCCCCCCTTCTCTCTCTCATCACTTAGCAAACAGCACTGATCATAAAAGCTGGTTACAACATTCCTACTCTCCTAAAACGCAGTCTAGGCCATGCTGCTGGAAAACCTTAACTGTTGCGTTTGAGAAACTTCCTGGAAAGACAGCTAATACTGTATGTTTGTCTGGGGCAAATTGCCCATGAAAAGAATATTGGTAGCTCAGGACTGAACGGTGGGGTCCTTGTCCCACAAGTGCTTTTTAAAAAGGCTTTCCTTGAAGACGTTTCACTTCTCACCCAACCAGTTTCTTCAGTTCTTCACTGAAGAAGCTTCTTGGATGAAAAGCCGACACGTCAAGGAAAAACAAAGAATATCCAGTTGTCTTTCAAAACAAAAAACAAAAAAACATTTTTTGGGCAGCCCTGACCTGAATTATGGACAATCTCCACAGACATGTGAGGTTCGTGGTGCTCTTTGAGTTTGGTTGTTTGCTTGCAGACGTTTCATGGCCCAACTAGGGAACATCATCTGTGGTAGAAGGGAGTGGGATTTGCTCTCTGTTTATATGCAAGTGGTTTGCCCTTCCAGTGTTGGTGGCAGTGGCTTTGTTGGTTCAAGATCAGAGAAACAAAGTTTGTAAGAATGTAGGGGGAGCCAGACATAGTCTATGGCAGTGTTGCAACTTTAAGAGGTGTGTGGACTTCAACTCCCAGAATTCCCCAGCTAGCATGTGACCTAAAGGGCCATTTAATCCTTCCATCGCTGCTCACGTAGAAGAAGAGGAAGGGGGAAAAAACATCTGAACTTCCAGATGTTGCCAAACTACATTTCCCAGTAACCCAACCAGCATCGCCAGTGGTGAGGGATCTCAGGAATTGTAGTTCATTAGTCCCTTAATCTCAGATGCAAGGAAGGAACTAGGTATCTAAAAACTCAGCCACGGGTTGAGTATTGGCAGATCTCTGACTTCATTCAGCCAAAATAAATCTATTTATGGAGGCATAGATAGCGAATCCAGGAAGGAGTTTCCGGGAGGTTGGAGACAACTTTGGGCGAGATGGTAGAAGGAGATATTTGTAGAGTTCCAGCCTGACCTTGTTTGGCTCAAACAGAGAAGTTCCTTTGGTGATATGACTCATAACGTCTCCTCCTCCCCCCTCTCTTTCTTCTGACATGGCACTTTCTGAGAAGCCAAGAAACCAAAAATATCTTAATAAGTAAGCAATTTGAAGGCTTTCCAAGAAGTCTCGTGCTGACTCGATTCTTCGGCTAGATTTGGCCTGATTCTTCGGCTAGACTCTTTATTGATTTTGGGATTTTTTTTTTTTTTTTTAAATTGGGAACGCTCTACAAGGATGGTTAATTTGGGCAAATACAGATAGTCCTCAACGGTTCATTTAGCAACCGTTCAAAGTTACAATGGCATGGATATAAAGTGACTTAGGAACATTTTTCACAGTTACTGTCATGCCCCTGTCGGAGGGTGAATCCGAGGAGGAAGATGAACAGCTGACAGGGAGTGGGAGTGTGGCTCCATTGGCTGTGGGGGAAACTGGGGAAGGGCAAAGTCCAGCTGGGCAGAGCAGGGGAGAGGTTGAACAAGGGAGAGGGACTTCAGAGGAAGACCCAGGCCCACCCCCTCTTCGTCCTAGGGCACATAGAGAGGAATGGAGAAGAGAGCAACGCGGGTTGCATGGCTTATGGGGGAGGAAAGGGCCCTGATTCCCTTCATTAGCCACAGCTGGGAAGAGAGTTTAAAAGAGATGCATGCTGAGTGCAGCAGCTTCTGGAAGCAAATGTGACTTGATTTTGTGTTGACTTTGCTTATCTGAGTTCCTGGCATCCTCCCAGCCCTGTTGAATTACTGCCATTCCTTCACGTGTGGAATTCTTGCTCCTGCCCTGCTGGACTAATTACCTCAGTTTGGCTTGATTGGACTTAAAGTTACAGTTTGTGTTTACCCTGTTTTGGACTTGATTCTCTGCAGCCAAAGGCTGTTCCTGGGAGAGTTTTTCTCCAGCCAGAAGCTGACCGGGACGTTGGGGGCAAAGTTGGAGCTAATAAAGGGACTCCTACTGTTTATCTGACTGTCTTGCCTTTATACCACACTCTGGGTCATCACAGTTACACCCTTTCCCCGTGGTCACCCAGTCAAAATTTCCTATGTTTGGCAACTGATTCATATTTATGACAGTTACCGTGTCCTGGGGTGTGTGTGTCATGCGATCTCCTTTTGACAAGCAAAGTCAACGGGGAATCCAGGTTCATTTCACAACCGGGTTACTAACTGAACCATTGCAGCGATTCACTGGGGCAAAAGAATGGGGCAAAAGTTCACTTAACAGCAGACACGTTGGGCTCCATGGTGGTTTGCAAGTCGAGGACTAGTTATATTTTGGAGCAGTAGCCTGGAGAATCGAAGCATCGTGCTGCGAAATTGCCCAGGGATTGTAAGCGGTTCTCCACTTCTCTTTATCTTCTCTGCAATTCTTCCTTCCCCCACCCAGGAAGGAGGGTTAAGCCGAGGGACCCATACTGGGCTACCTGTTTTAGCCAACTGGATGGAAGGCCACAAGGAAACCCCCCCCATTTCCTATTGGTTTTTCAATAATTAAAAAATAAAATCTTAACACACAACGAATCCTTCGGCATTCTTGTCAAGAAAACTAGGTGAAATATCTCCCAAGCATTACCAGAACTTGAACCTGGTTCCCAGGGTGAACATGATGCCTTCTTCCAATGCAGCTCCGGTGGCCTAGAGGGGGAGCTCTCGCCTCGCAATCAGGAGTCTGTTGAGTTCGATCCTAGGTAGAGGCTAATATTTGGAATAGATTCTCCTGCTGGAGCAGGGGGTTGGAGTAGAACAGGGGTCGCCAACCTTTTGGACCTCAGGGACCACCAAACTCATAATTTTAAATTCATAATTTTTAAAATTTTAAATGGACCAGAGAACCTGGGAAAATCCCCCCCAAAAATCTGCAGGAAAATCCCCCACCCTGTTTTCCTACTGATCAATCGTTCTTTATTTGGGATTGCAGGATACCTTCTCCAGCTCTGTTCTCAGGAGGAGAAAGAGAGAGACTTTTGGCTTCATGCAAGGAAAACAGCAGAAGCAGCAGAAGTCTTTCTTTCTCTTCCCCAAACTCCGCCAGAAATGAGTCTTTGTGAGACTTGTCGTGCTGGCACAGCCCTCTTGGAGCAGGAGGCCTTGCAGGGTCCCAAAGACTCATTTCTGGCGGAGTTTGGAGGAGAGAAAGAAAGACTTTGGCTGCTTTCCTTGCATGCAGCCAAAAGCAGAAGAAGAAAGAAGCGGGAAGAAGCAGCCCGGTGGCCAGGCCAGGCACGGGGGGCGCGAGTGGGGCAAGTTTCCTCTCTGCTCTCTCCCCCCTCCCCTCACTACCTCATGTTGTGTGCAATGCAAGTGACGCAAGCCTTGTGTTCCCATGGGCCATGTGGGCGGCACAGCCTTGTGTTCCCACGCAGCCTGGATGAATTGCTTTGGGAGGGGGGGGGCGGACATTTCTCTGCGAACCAGCAAAATTTTCTTGCAGACCATCAGTGGTCCCCGGCCCACTGGTTGGTCACCACTGGACTAGATGGTCTCCAAAGGCCCTTCCAACACAGTTATTCTATGTTTTGTTATGCTTTGGCTTTTCAATTCCTATCAGCCTCCCCCAAAAGTGGCCAAAATCTTGTGGGTTTCTTTGCCTGCATTGTTTGCAATCTGAGAGATGGGAAAATAAATTCTGCCTTAGTTTTGGGACGCTGGCCAAGAGCCCAACATGCCATCGTGTGTGTGTGTATGTGTGGCTTTGCAGTTGTTGTAACATTGAAAAATGGGTCGTAAGTAGATGTTAGGGGGTCTTTTGTCAGTTCAAAGAGGAAAACAATTGGAAAACAAAGTACGATATGAATGAAGGTAGATATACATATCCCAGGACAATGTTAGAATAGAATAGAATGAATGAGCTGGAAGGGACCTTGGAGGTCTTCTAGTCCAACCCCCTGCTCAAGCAGGAAACCCTAGACCATTTCAGACAAATGGTTGTCCAGTTTTTTTCTTAAAAACATCCAGGAATGGAGCACTACAACTTCTGGTGGCAAGCTGTTCCCCTGGTTAATTGCCCTCCCTGTTAAGTCTCTCCTTAATTCCAGTTTGCTTCTCTCCTTGGTTAGTTTCCATCCATTGTTTCTTGTCCTGCCCTTCTGGTGCTTTGGAGAATAATTTGATCCCCTCTTCTTTGAGGCAACCCCTCAAGTAGGAGTTAATCTGGGTCAAGTAGGATCCAATCCGTTGCAGGATCCAATTTGGGTTGGTTTCCAGGACCTGAGGTGTTTTATCTCCCAAGCTTTTGGTATTACGCTGGGTTCAAGTCCCCTGAGGACTGAGGGCTCCAGTACGAATCCGAAAGCTCGGAAGACAAAAATGTCTGGTCCAGATTGGATCCTACAAAGTGAGAGGTGGTATTCAGCCGGTTCTGACTGGTTCTGTAGAACCGGTAGTGTAAATTTTGAGTAATTTGGAGAACCATCAAATCCCACCTCTGACTGGCCCCATCCCCATCTATTCTCTGCCTCCCGAGTCCCAGCTGATCGGCTGGGTCTCCTTTTGTTGCCCTACACAAGAGAACAGAGCTGGAAAGCAGTTTAGTCAGGTGGGGAGGGAAGGGGGATTGGACAGGATGCTTCTCCTGCCACGCCCACCAAGCCACGCCCACAGAGCCAGCAGTAAAATGTTTTTTGAATCCCACCACTATGCAAAGTATGAGATATTTGTTTATAACCATGAACTGAGGAAAGCGTGAAGACTGATTCTTTTTTTCCCTCCTTGTCTTCCTGTTTCAGAACAACCCGAGCGATCACTCTGTTTCCTAGCCCAGCCCGTTGGCCAGAAAGCATCTCCCAATGGCGGAGAAGCGAACCCCTGAATCCGTGAGCACCATGAGTTACAGCAAGCTTCCTCGACTGGAGGGGGAGCCAACCCACAATCTCCCGGTGGGTTTGTGCCAGTCGAGTAGGCTGCCGGACCTCCCCACAGAAGACCACTACAGTTACAAAGGCTCCTATTTTACTTTCCCATTCCCGTGTCACGAAGCACCCAAAACTTTAACTCACTGGTCAGCGGCTGAGAACTACAACCATTGCCCGGCTGGTGCACCTGACCGCTCTCCGAGGACAGAGAAAACAACCTGCCAGTCTGAAATGGAAAGTTTGAAAGCTCACCAGAGACTTGCGGGCTCTCAGAAGGTCAATGAATGTATCACCCGCGAACAGTGGGCCAGCTACATGGGTCATGCGGGTGTCATTCAGCAAGGTTGGCTGCAGGGATACTCAACCCAACAGCACCCAACAGCTTCTGCAGCTTGCTCCACCTTGGCGGCCCCCAAACCGGTTTATCAAAGCCACGCATATGGGGCGGAATCAGGCTACGCTCCCAAAAGGGCTTTGGCCTTCCGAATGCAGATGGAGAACTACTCAAAACATTTGGAATGGTCTTCCCCGTCCTCTGTTTTGCCCATGGGTGCTGAGAGTCGGGGTTACGGCACAGCCGGGTCCAAGAAGACCTCTGTGGCCGAGAACAGCATGGTGAAGTTCCAACACGGGTCCAAAGAGGGCGCTGTCCACTCGTCTGGCTTCATGCCTTACCATAAGGCTTTGGAGAAATGCCAAGGGGCACAGAATGGCTCTTCCAGCTACTCCTCTGTCAGCCATAAAAGCAACTCCAAGTCCCTAGCAGGTAGCAATTCGAGAAAACACATGTGGTCCAGGCTACTGCCGTCACCACCACCACCTCCTCCTCCTCCTCCTCCTTCCAGCTTGCTGCTGAATTCCCAGGATCTGGCGTACCAGGAGCGATCACCTTCATGCTACTATCCTCTCACTTCTCCCGAACAGATGTTGTTGTATCATCAGAGCTACGTGCAAGCTGAAAAAACAAACTCAGTCTTTGCTTTGGCGGCCTGTAAAAGTTTTGGGTCTCCTCCAGGCCATGAAGAGGGTCAGGTGTTCCCCAGGTCGTATTTTCAACAAACCTCTCACAGCTATTATCCCGGGCATGTGGAGAGCTACCTTTACCAGGCCATGGGCCCACCTCCACTGACCCCCTCTGAAGAGCTTCACCCTTCAAGGGAACATGAGCATTCATATAATGCGATGGCCAAGGGGGACTTCGCCCCCAAGACTCCTGCTCCTGCCTGTGCTGTGCCTGAAAAGCCTGCTTCAGCTTCTAGTCCTCGGCGCAGCCGAGGTGGCCTTCCAGACTGGTGTGAGAGTAGCCGTGTTGCCAAAGAAGCCAGCGCAAACTCTTCCGCTCTGCAAGCTTTCTCTTCCATTCATCAAGTAGACCGGCTGTCTCATTGTTACAACAGGGTTGAAAAGACGGAGGAAAGTGATTGCAAGAAGGATCTTTGCCCACCAGAAAAGGTGACCGAGAAGGAGGAGGAATCGTTTGAGATGCACAAAAACTTGTCCTTAACTTATGAATCTAGGAAGAGAAGCATCGACACACACAATAATGAACTGGGAGGTTGCATAATTGTTCCTGATAGCCCAGTTATCTCCCACAATCCCTACTCCAAACCAGTCCTGCCCAAAAATGTTCTGAAGGCTCCTAACATCCAATCTACATCTCATGGAAATTGGTCCCCAGAGAATCAACTGGAGGGACTCCACAAACAGCGTGAAGGTTCCTCAACGTCTTCCCCTCCCATGCCTGTTATCAACAACGTCTTCAGTTTAGCTCCATACCGAGCCTACTTAGAAGGTTCTGCTGATTTGGTGGAACTGGACGCCACTAAACGTTGTCAGGCCAAGGAGTTGCCTTCCAAAAGTGGAGGCAAGAGTGTGGACAACGGATATGTGCCTTGGACAGGCTCTCAAAGAACAACCAAAGATTCGAGGCTGAATCTGCCTAGGGAGGAAGGAACCACTCACAATACAAGAATGAAAAGTGGAGATGCTGGCTTGAATAAAAATAGCCTCCCAATAGGACAAGGGGGTGGAGATTATGCTGGCTCTTGGGAAAGCTACAAGGTCCAGCTTCTGAATCCAACTGATCTTGTATCTTGCCAACCATCACCTGACAATCTTTCTGATGGTAGAGTTGAGAGGCTTGCTCAAGAAGACCGTGTCTTGGATCTCAGCTTTAAAATGGAAGACTTGGCAGAGAGACCTGATCTTCTGCAACCGTGCAAGAAAGCTAAGGCTCCAGATGTTGGAGGTCCAAAGATCCAAGGTGAAGAAGTCAAGGAGAAAGCAGCCGACAGCCAGGGTTCTGTCTCCCAGGCAAGCGGAGAGACCTTGGTGCTGCCCATCAACGGTGATGCTAGAGCTAACCGACATTTCCACAGCTCCGCGGCATTTCTGTTCAAGAAATTCAAAGTCCTAAAAGCACATGCAGCAGAAGCTGCCTCTGGGGTCAAGGATGCCTCTCTCCCAAAAGGTACTGACTCACAAGTAACTCAGCCAAACAGCCCCTTGCTTGGTCTCAGCCTTCCCCAGACTGCGACGCCACCCGAAACTCTGATCTTGCAGATCAAGTGCTTGAATGCTACACTGCCCGATGCGTCTATGCTGTTGCTTCCTAGTGCCCCTCCTGGATCTTCTGCCCTTCAAGAGACTCAGGTTCTGGATCCTGCCACTGAAGAACTTCTTGGTCAAAAGAAGCCACCCAGGCAATATTTCACTGCGTTGCACTCCTGTGTCTGCACCATCATATCTGGTTCGGTGTCTACCTCCTCCCCTGATCAGCTCAAGGAATGGCTGGAGATGGCCGAGTCCACAGTGGGGCTGCAGGAGAAGACTGTCAATTCCACCAAGCCCAAAAATGGTTTAAAGGTCTCTGAAGGCCCTAAACTCTCCAAGGGCAAAGAGATCTGGTTGGCCTTTAAGGATGTAGAGGTGCTTGTCAAGAAGTTGCAGTCTCAACTGGAGATATTCCTGCTCTATAATAAATGCCCTTTTCCTCATGTGATGCGAGCTGGCGCCACCTTCATCCCTATTCATGTGGTGAAGGAGGAACTCTTCCCCAATCTTCCTGGTGTGTCGGTTGACCATGTCTTGCAGGACCACAAGGTGGAACTGCGTCCTACCACCTTGTCTGAAGAGAAGGCGTTGAGGGACTTGGACCTCAAGAGCTGTACTTCTCGGATGTTGAAGCTGCTGGCTTTGAAACAGCTGCCGGACATTTACCTGGACCTCCTGACCCTTCATTGGCATGAGTGTATCAAGCAGCAGCTTGGTAAGGGCAGACAATTGGCCTCCTTTAGAAACTTAAGCATTGAACTGAATGTATGCTCTTCTTTTTCTCCTTTTTCCTCTTTTCTGTCTTGCCAAAAGTTCATGATTTCCCCGGGCTTTGGGCACTGTACTTTCCCACTTGCACAGACACAACTTTGGTTGGTCTTCCTTATGAGATGTGGGTAGAAAATTGGCATAGTGGTGCCACAAGTGTTTTAATTGTGGAGGAAGAGGACATTTGGCAAGATTTTGTAAAAAAGCAAAGAGCCAGAACGCTGGCCAGAATACTAAAAGTCATCAAAAGATAAATAAAAATTTAGAGTTAGCCATGTATACTAACAGAGCTGTAAAAAAATAATTTATGGGTGGTTGACAGTGGAGCATCCCACTGTATAACAAATGATAACAGAAATTTTATTAAAATGTCCAAGAGTACATAGCAGATATCGTTAGCCAATGGCTGGAAACTGAAAGGATTACTTGACAATTTATGGGGAGAAGCAATAATGTGTGGTAATCATATATTAAATAATGTTGTTAATTCAACAACAGGTGAATTACCATTCACACTGTGGCATGGTACAAAACCTGATTTAAGTTACATGCACACATTTGGAGCACCAGCATGGGTGCATATCCCTACACAACTCAGACACAAAGGACAGCATAGAGCTAAAAAGATTATTTTTTGTAGGATATGAATCTAATCACAGATCTTATAGATTCTGGGAACCAGGTACATCTAGAGTTTACACCAGTGCTAGTGCTAAATTCCTAGAACATGTAGGATGGAATAGATTAGAGCAAGATTTAAACACTAAATTCTGCCTGAGACAGGATTTAGTGAACTCTACAAAGATTGGTGGGATTCTGCTTTCTAAATGGGGAGAGGACTGGGAAAAGGGATCTTAAGAGAGTAGGCTGGGCTTAAACTCTGAAGGGGAGGATGCCCTGAGACTGTTGGCAAAGAAGACATGGAATTGAGTGAGAGAGTCCTTGACTTATGACCATTTATTGAATGGATCTTCAAAGTTACGATGGTGCTGGAAAAAAAGTGACGTACAAGTGATCTTCATGCTTAGGGCCACTGCTGTGTCTACATGTTTCTGCAATCAAAGTTTAGGTGCTTGGCAACCAGCATATATTTACAATGGTTGCAGTGTCCTGGGGTCACGTGATGACCACCTGCATCCCTTCCCAGGGGACTTTCTGACATGCAAAGTCAATGAGCTGGATCCTCTTAATGACCAAAATTAGGCACGGCTCCCTTAAAAAACCATATTGCTTGGCGAGAGAAGTTTCTGTTCCAATTGTGGTCGTAAGTTGAGGACTATCTGTAATTCAGGGATGAAGAACCCACCAAGGTCCATAACTCAACAACCTCTTTCTTCCCCCCTGTTCTATCCGGATAGTAGCTGTTTGGCTTGGGAGTTCTAGTCTCAGTTCAGCTGGAAGGTGCTGCATTAGAAAAGCTGGCGGTGGACAGCATTGGGAAAGATGTAACATTAGCTACTGTTGCCCACACAACTCATGCACACATGCTCACAGCCTTGCTTTCATTAGCTCTGACCAAACTGTCCCCCCCGCAAGCCAGTGTCATTTCAGATGATTCTTGACACCTTTATTTTTTCCAGGTCCAAGTTCACAAGCACGCCTGCACACCTCCAAGTAGGTATTCATTCTTTGTGTGAGTGCGTCTTGCTCATTGCTGCTGGGTTTAGTTGGAGTTATGGAAGGCCTTTGGGCACAGGTTGAGGTGCTAGGCTTCTTGCGATCTTGCTGCTTCGGTGCTATAATGGTATGTGGGAATGGCCTTGCGGGACAGGAGGAAGAGCTGCACGCTAGGCAATGGACAGATAAGAAGAGGCAGATTAGCTCCCAGAAGGAACAGGAGCCAGGCAAATGTCTCAAAAGAGACCCTCTCTAGTTTCTTGGACTGCAAAGATGAGGGAGGAGGAAGAGATGGCCTTTCAGACTTGCAAGATAGATAGAGGTGATCTCTGTGAGGTCGTCCAGATGGGAAGCACCACCCCGGAATGCCAGTTCTGTCTTTATTTTAAGGCTACGTTAACGGAATCTTGCAATACTTCAATCTTGTAGACTAACCCGTTGATGGTATGGTATGTGGAAATGACCTTGTCAGACAGGAGGAAGAGCCACAGACAAGACAATGGTCAGATAAGAGGCAGCTGGATCCACAGAAGGAATAGAGCTGGGTAAACATCTCAAATTGGTTTTCACTCTAGACCTTACCTCATTTCTTAGACTGTAAACATATGGGGGAAGAAGTGTACTTTTAGAGAATCTGTAGGGATTCTCAGTCATCCGTCCCAAAGGTGCTTTTTCAGGAGGCAACTAGACTTTTTTGTTTTTTTGTTTTGAAGACGTTTTGCTTCTCATCAGAGAAGCTTCTTCAGCTCTGACTGGATAGTGGGGAACGGAAGGATTTATATACCTTGCAAACAGCTGGTCATTTGCATCCTTTTAGAGAGCCGTTGAGGCCACTTGGAGGTTTATCTGTGTCCTCCTGGTACTTTCAGACTTGCAAGATTCTGTTAAAGTAACCTTACAATAAAGACGGAGCTAGTGTACCTGTTTGTGCTTCCTGCCTGGACTACCTTGCATCAGTCTTGCAACCATACAGGGTCCCTCCTTTTTCTCACTTTTACTGTCCCCAAACTAAGGTGGTTCCCATTTTGAGTCACTTTCTCCAGTCCCTTTTTCCTTCAGACTCAAATTTTGTTGATCAGACAGTTGTCTCGGCTGCGTCTCTTTCTCCTGTTTTCCAAAGTCATTCTCCGATACCATTACAGGTGCCTTTTGTGGAAAATACAAAGTCTTGGAGGTTAGCAATTACAGCTAGGCAGGGCTGAAGGTGCTCCTGAAAGACATTTCAAATGGCACATGATACTTTTGCAAACCAGAGGCAAGCACAAAAGCATCTTGTCAGTAAATAGTGGGGTTTTATTTTATCTTTTTTTGGTCTTTGGCTTCCCTGGATTAATAGACATCTGATGTACAGAAGAGCAATGGCTGTTCTGATTTCAGATGAATAGAGATAGAGATAGGTAGGTAGGTAGGTAGATAGAGAGATAGATTAGAGAGAATGAGAGACAGATGATGATGATAAGAGGGACAGAAAGGGGTAGGATAGACAGACCAACAGAACAATCCTTGGCACTTGGACTGCAGGGTGATATCTCCTAGAGCATCAGAAGAGGAGAAGGCATATTTGGGGACCTCTTGATTAAGACAATCTTGGAGAATTTGGTGTCTTCTTCAAAACGTGTGTTGAGATTATACTTCCTTTTTCTGGAATTCTGGAAACTGTAATCCCAACACATCTAGAGATCTTGGTTTTGTTAAGACAGAACTCTGAGATGAAGGGATTTTTGGGGAATGGGGATGTCACCCAAGAATCTCCTAACCCATCATCTGAAATGAAGTGAGTTTTAGAAGTTGTCCAGTGGGATCCATTCTCCCTTTAGAACAGTTTTGGATTAGTTGGAGAACGGAGGAGAGCTATTGAACTTTTGGAAGAGGAGTTTAGGATCTCAACTGTGGACAGCATTTTTGGAATGAAGATGCCCATTTGGTTGACTGTTCTTGTGCTTTTCGTTTTCTCAGAGGATCCTGCGAAGTTGATCCCAAACAGTGATGTTGAGGCGTTAGGAACAGATGCAACTACCGAGTCTATTGACCAGGACTTCCGAGAGAAGAATACCAAAGGCAAGACATGTGGATTGGCAGCCTCTTTGGGGACTACATCCTTGCATTATGAGACTCTCCAACCAGAAGATAAAGATAAAGAGACCCTGGCCAGATGTTCCTCACCTTCCCTACAACATGGTGGTATACTAAGGGGGATGAAGGTGCTTCCTAAGGAAGATGCGGCCTTGGAGACTGAGGGACTCGCTCTTTGTCCTGGTGCTAGGAGGCCATCCCATAAACAGTCAAGGACTCTCAAGCTTAAATTGACTGCGAAGGTCGCTAGGAGGACCACCAGGGCTTCCGAGATCCTTCACCTCCGAAAATCCATGGTTCACATCCAATTCCAGAATGCTCTTCAGGACATTCAAGGACCTCAGATACTTGGTCCTTCAGGGAAGGGGAAGAAAGTCCCACCACCGCTGCTCCTAAAGCGTTTCAAGCGTCGGAGACACAGTCGTGCCAAGGTTTCTTCCTTGCCCTCTGAGTATCCAGAACTTGTTGGGAAGAGGATCAGGCACTTGTATGAGGAGAAGGACAAGACAGAGGCCTGGTATCAAGGCGTGGTGCTTCGCATTCACAAACCCCACAAGAACCCTTTGAAGACAGTTTATGAGGTGAAATATGACAGCGAGCCAGAGTGGCAATATTACCTCGAGATTCTGCAGGATTATAAGAAAGGTTGGGTGGAGCTGGAAGAATGAGTAAATGGGTGTGTGTTTGTGTGTGTCAAATTGAGAAGGAAAGAGGGGGAGATTTTATTCATCCAGCTGTCTGTCGGATTGGAACACAGCTGAAAGTGTCAACAGGCTTCAGGATTAAAATGGCCTCCGTACATCTGACACAACTTCATCCTGACACACGTTGGCTTACTTAACCCACACCAGCTGAGGCCTGCAGCGCCAATTAGCTGAGAGGATAAAGAAGAGAAAAGCGTAGGGGCCGGTGGGAGAGCTTTTCTCTTCTTTCTCCTCTGAGCTGATGATTGGCTTTTTTCCCCCTCCTCTCAGCTGATCGTTGGCGGCTTTTTTACTACCAGTTCAGCCGAACCGATCTGAACCGGTAGCATACCACCACTACTCCATACCTCAGGGCCCCATAACACTTCCAGAAACCATGCCTGGAGTAGCTTTCAGGGTTTTGAACAATGCTTTGAACCACAGCTGGGTTTACAAAATGTCCTATTGTCTCAACTGACACCAGAAGTGAAATACGAATCTCACTGGTACCCTTTACAGATCTTCTCCATGGGTGGGACAGACTCTCATGACATCCCAAGACATTGTCCAATTCCTAGAGTGTCTTTAGAATGATGCTTGTCCGAGGGAATTATGGGAAAGGTATGATTTATGTTGCTAAGCAAGGCGGTTGTTTAATCGAGTTGGGTCTGATTTTTACCGCCTCTTTGCCCTGGTTGTTAAGTGAACCACTGCAATTTGTTAAACTTCCCCAATTGAGAAGGTCGGGTTCATTTACCGACTGTATGATTCGCTTAAGAAATACAGTGCTTTGCTTAAACTGAGGGGGGGGGGGAAATGTCATTTAACAACCATCTTGCTTAGTGACAGAAATTCTGGTCCCAGTTGTGATAGTAATTCAAGGACAAACAAAATAAATTCAACTTGAGGAAGTCATGTAACCCACTTGATGAGATACAGTTCAAAGAAAACTACACCTGTAGTTATATAAAAAATGGAGCTGTATTTTAAAAAAGTGACATGACCAGGTTCATACACTTTCAAACCGTGGAACAAAACCACATCCCTGTGTGTTTCAGTTTTCATTTTTGGAGGGCCGTGCTGTTTTCCCCAACTCTGAGGGGCATAAATATGGCACATTTTAGAAATGTGATTTATGTTGCCTTTATAAGGAATTGCTGCTGGTTTCAAGGGTGTTTTGACTTTCAGTTAATTTTTTTATAGGCTTCTTGTTGGAGACTTTTGTCCATGACCTTTGTAAATGTAATTTCCAATACCGGATAGCAGATATTTCAGTTTAAATGACTTTTCTTTTTTTGAAGCTCCAAGAGCTTACTGTGTCTTTAAAAAAAAAAAAAAAAAGAGGGAAGGATAAAACACAGATAGGTCAAACCTCCTTTGCAACCCCTCAGGTCAAGGTAATTTTTTTTAAAAAAGTTCATTTCTGAGAAATGGAGCTTGGAGAATCAAAAACGAAGAAGAGCGAAGAAGAAGAAGAAGAAGAAGAAGAAAGAAGAAGAAAGAAGAAGAAAGAAGAAGAAGAAAAAAAAATATTTCTAAAAGCTCCCTCAGGTTTGTTTGTAAAAATGAGCTGGGGACAATTTTGGAAGATGTACTTCTCCTGTTTGTACCATGTTGTGAGGGCACTTGCCCAACATGTCCATTCCACCAATTCTGGCCAAACTGATAAATCGGTGCTAAGTTACCAACTGAACAAGGCCTCGTTCATATCTTGAATGTACAGCTGGTGCAGTTTGGATTTTTTCTGCTCCGAGGATGTTGTGTGTTTCCACCTTGTTTCAAAATTGTGTGTCTCTCTGTTGAGCAGGCAAGTTCAGATGGAGATGGGGTGGGGTGAGGGGACCCACAGGTCCTTCCTTGCCTCGCCCCTTCCTTCCAGATGAGAAAGCAAAATTAAGACAAAATTGTACCGTGCTGCCATAGAGAAACGAATGCATCATACTGTAAATGTTGTACGTAAACCGGGAGCCTATATTTTGCCTTTTGTATTTAATTATTTCCCCTCACCCCGCTTTCCGTCAGGATGCAGTTTTTAAGAGGTGCTTCATTAAAATTAAAACCACTGTTTTGGAAGTGGTGACTTCGCAACTTCTCTTGCTGTCTCCGTCGATTGTTTCCTCGGAAGCAAAACTCGGTGGGGCCAGTCGGTTTGAGAAACCTATCCAAGGTGCTAGGAAAGTAGAGAGCTTCTGATGTTTGGGAATTAAAATGGCATCACAGAAATGGCATCCAACCACTCACTCTGGGAAAGGCAACCCCTGAATTTATCAAAGAAATGAAGCTAATAATGGTCCTAGCCTGCCTTTATTTATTTACTTGAGTGATACTCTGCCTTTATTTGTTTTTAATAAACAACTCAAGATGGCGAACATGCCTAATATTCCTTCCTTCTCCTGTATTTCCTCACAACAATCCTGTGGGATTTGGTGGGCTAAGAGAGCATAACTGGCTCAAAGTCACCTAAGGCAGGGGTAGAACTCACCATTGCCTGGGGATTCACCCAAAGTCACCCAGCTGGCTTTCATACCTAAGGCAGGACTAGAACTCCCCATCTCCTAGTGATTGGCCCAAAGTCACCTAGCCAGATTTAATGCCTAAGGTGGGACTAGAACTCACAAGTCTCCTGGTGATTGGCCCAACGTCACCCAGGCAGCTTTGATGCCTAAGCCAGGACTAGAACTCCCCATCTCCTGGTGATTGGCCCAATGTCACCCAGGCAGCTTTGATGCCTAAGCCAGGACTAGAATTCCCCATCTGGTGATTGGCCCAATGTCACCCAGGCAGCTTTGATGCCTAAGGCAGGACTAGAACTTCCCATCTCCTGGTGATTGGCCAGGAGACAGTGAAGTGGGTTGGGCTGAGAGACGGACTGGCCCAGCCACCCAGCTGGATTTCCTGCCTAATGCAGGACTAGAACTCCTGGTCTCTTGATGGTTGGCCCAACGTCACCCAGCCAGCTTTGATGTCTAAGGCAGGACTGGAACTCTCCTGGTTTCTAGTGCCTTAACCACTAGATTAGACTGGCCCTACTGCTAATACTGCTAAAAATGATTTAATGGTGGAACAGATTTTCTCAAGAGATGGATTCACCTTGTCTGGAGGTGTTTAACTGGCTTTTGCATGGCCACCTATGGGGACTTTGTAGGGATCTCTTCCAATCTATAATGAATGGACTAAATGGACCTTTGATGAGAATTATTATAATCCCTTCTTGTGTTCCTTATTAATGAATGGATGGAGGGGCAGAGGAAGAGGTAGCCAACCAGGAGACTGTGAGTTCTAGTCTGATCTTAGGCACGAAAGCTGGCTGGGTGGCTGGTGTTAAGCTTGGGTTCCCCAACCAGGGTTAAGGAGACAAGCTAAACAGAATGTGCAGCGTTAGTCAGATAGGCATACAGATAAATGTGTGAGATAAGTTTGTATGTTAGTTAACATATAGTAAAAATAACAGATACGCTTGTGATCAAAAATATAGTTTATTCCACTTAGAGTTTTTTAGCATCGTCAAAATAACAGTCCATTAGTCATGTATCATTTTAGTCAGTCCATTCAAGGATATTCAATTAGCAAAGTCTGTGTAGAATATCCAATGTCAGTTCACTAACAATAAATCAGTCCTCTCACTGTTGATAAATCAACAGTCCTTTCTCTCTCCAGTTCCAGTAGGGGAAAAAACGCAGTCTTCAGTCTATCCAGTAATTAGGGATCATCAAGCCAGAGAGAGAGCAAGCTACGGTGCCTTGCTTCTTTTATGGTGCTTTTACAACCACTCCCTTAATTACATTCTTACAGTTAAAGTTACAGACACTTTAACTAACAAACCATGATAACATATTTATTATTTTACCTAAACCAGTTAGGGTAAACAATGTTATCCCTAACAGCTGGGCCAGTCCTCTCTCTCTCAGCCCAACCCACTTCACAAGGCTGTTGTGATGAAATCCAGGAGGAGGAGGAAGTATTAGGTATGTTTATAAAAATAGTAAAGGTGGGATTTGAATAAACCAGTCTTAAAATATTTACCAAAGAGCTTTTTGCAGCAAAAATCCATCTTAACGGGGCTGTTCTGTGACAGTTTTAAACATATATATTATTATTGTGAGTGCTGTATTCTTGGCCTGGAGGTGAGGCCAGAGGGGGAACAGAGAAGAAGAATAAATGATGAAGTCAAAGGGAAGCTTAGAGATGCAAACAATCAGAAGAGATTAACAACCATTCACCCAAGATTTATAGCCCTGCTAGGGAATTGCTTGCAGCTATTAACACAACTGGAAAAGACTAGCACACATTGGCCAGGGGAACCTTTGCCTTGTTAACACAACCACTATGATAAGAACTTTGTCTCTGCTTAATTCCAAACATGACAATTAAGCCTTTAGATGTATTCAAAGTAAACTTTTAAAAAGTTTCATTTTTTAAAAAAATCCCAATTTGCTTTTGTGTAGAGAAACAAACCAGAATTCATACAAAGCCTTTTTTTAAAGAGAGACTTCCTTTTCTTCCAAATTCAGCCCTCCAGTCTTTTAAATCTCTTTAGGTCAATTCTCATCAACTCACGATCTTTGTTAAACTTTTGAGGGCTTTTTTTTAATGGTTCAAAAAAACAACAACAACCCCACAAAACCTAACATTCCAGAATCTACTTGAACGATTTGTATTTTCCTTTGTTCTTCTCCTGGATGTCTTAGCTAGCTTATGTAAGAGTGACAAAAAATTTGGATAACTTCTTTTAAGTGGAGTTTGGGATTCTTTGTCTCTCCAAGTTATCATCTTTCTTAACCTGTTTCCACTTCTGTTTATTTATTTTGAATGGAATTATTGTTTTGGATTCTTCCATCTTAAGATACATAATAGCAGAAAGCACATCAACATAGAAGCAAATAATAGCAAGCTTTCCTTTATAATTTTTTAAAGAAGGTAAAAATGAACACTAATAGAGCAAAAGCAGTAAAGAGTGCAGATATACTAATTTATTATATGATATTTCTCTTCTATTAGTTTTATTGTTTTACATATGAGGTTTCCATATTCCTACAAGCCACCTTGAGTCGCCATGTGTGAAGAGGCAGCAATATAAAGTTCCTAAATAAATAAAAGCCAAACAAAAACACCAAACACACCTCACCAAAAATCAACACTCAGATGAACAGAGATCAACACCAAACTAGACCAACAAATAAGAAATAAAAAATACCCCACGCAAGGAACTACCAATGTAGATAACCAAGATAACAGTAAACCACAGCCTAATGAAAGAACCACCAAGATGATACCAAAAGTTGTCATGTTTAAAAGTTGCCTCTGATTCAGAGAGTCTCAGGTTAGCTTTCCTTAGGCTGAACTTCAACAGTTGGCAGAGGGCAGAATTGGGGTGCAAGGCTGCTCGCCCACACACTTAGAAGTTGGGGCATTTGATGTAAAGGCACTTAACTTTTTCCTTTTAATCTAAGTCCATTTTAATATATTCCTGTTGTGATAGGCCACGCAAAGGAAAGCCAATTTTACCCCATGTTGGGCGATTTACCCAGCTTTGGTGAAGCACTGACTTAAAGCACAGAGTGGTGGTCCCTGCTGGCATTTGGTAAAGGCATAGGTGCAGGCCCCAGCCAGTCAGTTGGCAATCCTACCACGCAAAGGCTTCAAAAAATTGGCTTTGCTGTATTTTCCAGAGTCCTTCATTTATTCATTCATTTATTCTGCAACCAGCCTGCGCAAAGAAGCCAAACCTAGTTTGGTTATCTCTCCCCCACCTGCCCTCTTCCCTCAGCCCCTCCCGAGGCGCCCCTCGGTCGCCTAAAAGGTGCTAATTGGCCTCCTGGGAATCCGAGAGAGGCCCGCCCACCAAATAGTTCGCAATTAGGCGTTTAGGAGGGGCGCAGGTTCCTTCGCCTCGCTCCAGGTCGCAGGTAAGAGTTGGGGGGGCGTTTGGCTGGAAAGGGGGGGAAGGCAGGTGCGGGGCATTTCAACTCGCCTTCTGTGCATTGTGGGGGTGTTCCCCTCCCCCCCAGAAGCAGCCTTTCCTAAGGCTTGGGGACTACAATCCCCATGTGGCTGCCTGCCTGCCTGGTTGGCTGTTGTAGTCCGCCGTGCGCGCGTAGCGAGTCGCTTTTGGAGCAAGGCTGCCTACTAAGGCCTTGCCAAGAATGAGAGGCATTTAGGTAGCAGGTGCCTCCGGATTCAGTGCAAGGGGCCTCGAAGGATTGGGGTGCGCGTGTCTCTGGGCCTAGGGTGCAAGAACGGGAACCTCCCCCTCCAGCGTGATTCCTCCTGTGGCTATGGGAGTGCGCGCGCTGGGACGCGTGGGACCCCAAAGCATTGGATCCCTTCCAGAGACCCATTTCTGAGGATCTGATTCACAAGTATTGCTGCGCGCCCCTTGCTTTCTCCAGATTCTCCCTGTTTTCTGCGCCCTCCCAGGTCAGTTGCTTTATCCTAGTCTTTCTCAAACCCGAGTAAATGATCCAAAAATGGGGAAAAGTTGATATTCTTTCCTTTGGTTAACACACGAACCTTATATTACCCAAGAAGGGCAGCATTTAAATAAGGATTTTGTGATTTATGTAATGAAGGGCACATTTTGTGAAGCAGCCTTCTGCCCTCTCCTTTGCTGCTTTCCTTCCACCAGTTTGAACCAATTTCCCTTAAGCCACAATTCTCTAGCTTACTTTTCTCTAGCCAGCATTTGGGGTTCTGCTAGATTAGAAGCAGGTTTGGCTTAAAAAAAAAGAAAAAAAAAAAGATCCGTTTGCTGCAAGGTGCTTTTTCAAAAGGCAACTGAACTTGTTTTTTTTCTTTTCTTGAAGATATTTTGCTTTTTTCTTGAAGCCAAAACATCTTTTTTATTGAAGATAGTTTTTCTGTCTCAAATCTTGACAGTGACCTCCCATCCCTGAATTAATCTGTTCTTTCCCTGCTTAGCTTCCAAGGCTAGTTTTTTTAGAGGAAGAAAAACGGTGCTTGCTTACATAATCCAGAAGATTCTGGCTGAGGAAGATGGGACTTGCAGTCCAGACAGGCCCCTCAGGGAGGAAAGTTTGCTATCCCTGAACAGATAAAATTGCAGTTTACTCATTGCAATGGAAGGTGGCTTATGCATTCACATACGACTTAAAACTTGCTAGTTAGGATGTTTGGGACTTGCTAGTTTGTACAATCTAATGGGGCCCAAGCTAGCTAAATACATTTGCGTGTTGCAAAAACCCTCCAAAATTGAGTTACTTGGCTTGGAAGGAATCACAAAAAGGGAGTTTAGGAGTTGAACTTTAGTTGCTCCCAATTTGATTTGAGGAAGAATATTCTGGAAAATCGCACATCTGCTCACATAACTTTTACTTCCTGTTGTTTCACAGTGAAGCAGCCATGTTGGGTTCCTCTACTACAGCATGCCAAGGGACAGGAGGATCTCAGCCTGCAGACCAGCCCTTTGCCCACAGAAGACCAAGGTGGCCCATTCTCTTCTTCATTCTTCTTTTCTTCACCACTGCTGCCAGCAAGGAAGATCAAAGCTTTTTAAATACAGTTTCTGCTATTGGTTGGCCAACTGGCAATGTCACAACCATCTCTACTGAGAAACCCACAAATCTCAGACATGCCCAGTGGGGCCAACCCAAAACAGATTTGTCTTTTAGCAGGTTATTTAATCAAACTGGTGTAAGCCAGAGAAATGCCAGCCAGTCTCATATCTCCCCTCCTCAACATCTTGATACTCTCAGTGATGACAGAAAGAGCATCAGAAGATCTTACTCAACATTATCCAGCATTCCATCCATGGGTACAAGTTTTCAGGATATGGTTTCTTCTACTGGAACAGAGTCTTTTGGCACCATTGAGGGAAGATCAAGGTTTCTCCCATCAAGTATTGAAGGAACAGATCAAAGCTCTGATGCTTCCGAGTTTTTCATATCTCATAGCCATAACTTATCAGGTCCCATTTCTATTCCATCTCATGTGCCCAACTCAAGAAAGACCCTCTTTGACCAGACAGCTAAGTATAATGAAGAATATGATATTGCTGGATTGGTTGCTCCCCCAACAGATGTCACCATTCCTGTAACTCAGTCTTTCTCCTCCCTTTGGGTCTCTGCTAGATACCCCGTTGAAACCACTGCTCATGTTGCTATGCCTACCTCTGCTACCTCAACAAAATATCAGTCAGAAGAGACCAGTGGGGTTCCCACTCAACAGCAAATGCAACCTCTGAGCCTCAGTTTGTCTTCACGTGGACGTATTTCCCGAAGGGTTGAGCTCCGTGAGGTTTTCCCTCCATCCATTGCAATTGCTAGATCCCATCTTGATCAAGAGAATTCCACAGTAATCCATCCTTCTGGAGAAAGGGTCACAACCTCACCGCCTATCTATAGCTTAGTTACAGGAGTGAGTTCTTCAGCCCAACAATCGACATTGGATTCCATCTGGCAGGGATCTCAACAGCTTGAAGTCAGTTTCATGATGCCATTGACAAATTCCAGTCCAGCAGGCTCATCTCCATTGGAGTTTTCTCTTGATGTGGCTAATAATGAGAGCGATCAGATGGTGCCAGGCCCTACTGATACTATTCCTTCGTCTGTAGTCATGACACCAAGACACAAAGTTTCACTTGGAGTGGCACAGCTTCCTTTTGCAACTGCAACTGTTGGCCTTCTGAAGGAAGCCAATCGACAGAGTTCTGTGTTGAAAGAACACAGCGAAAGCTTTCCAACAACTTCATCTTTTGGAACTTCAAAAGAAGATGAGGTCTCCTTGACTTCTCATAACATGCTAAATAGCTCCCTTGTGGAAGTAATCAAACTGGAACCAAAGGGCAACGCTTCTTCCATAGTTGAAGGTTACATTGATCCTACAGTGAGTACCATCTCAAAAGGGGAAACTGATACAACCAGTATCGGTGTCAATTTCTTGAACCATCAGACTTCTTCACCATTTAGCACACTGCTTTCTGGAAATGCTAAAACCAGACTCCGAGTTTCCTTTCAGACCGATCTGTTGGAAACTACAGCCCACACTACTGATTATGGGAAGCTATTAGATACCCAATACTATGGAAGAAAGAGACAGATCACAGCAAGTGTGGAAGAGATACCTACTTCAAATTCTCTGACTGCTATGGAAACTGATTCAGTGAGAAAACTGACCAGTGTTCAGCCAGTAGATGCCTTGTCAAAGAGGGGAACTGGAACTACTCCATTATCATCTCTAAGTTCTACCACTTCTTTGTCCAAGATGTGGCAAACCTCAAAGGAGTCTTCTGAGCCTGAGACAATTGCAGATTCCTTGGTGACAAAGGTATTTAGTCTTGGTATCACAAAAAATGATTCTGTTCCATCATTCCCACATTTAGATATAGGAGATGTTCCAATTGGAGCAACCTCAACTAGACTGATCTACACTGATCTTCCAGAAGGACATACCACTAGTGCTCCATTGGAGTCTTTTGGTAGGCCTTCTGTTGAACAGAAGCTTCCCAGTCCATCAGAATCTCGTCCCACAGTTTCTCTTCCAGGTTTTATAGAATTGGATAGATCTTTAGTCACACCATCTCACCACTCTTCATCATCTAGCATTGCCTTCATTCCCTTCCCTAGAATTAGTGTTCCCGAGTCAACTTCGAAAAAAATTATTAACATTACGGAGGGCCACCTGGTTAGAAAAGGGCAGGTGATACCTACAGGTACAAAGTCATTCAGTGCCACACCCCTTTCTCTAGAGTCAAGGAATACAGTGGATGGAGTAGCATTGTCCTTACCTACAAAAGTTCCTAGAGTTGGCTCAAGTACCTCTTCTGCGATGGTCACCATGGAGAACGCATTGGGACATCAGGTCACAGGTATTTCCACTGCAAATAATATACAAACGATCGGCAGAACAACTTTGTCCATTCATAGCTCAAGATTCTCCGCATCCAGTAATTCTAATGTTCCTGCATATCCATCATCTGTCCTGCAGACCAAATCCAACCAGGCAACTCCTATATTTTCTGCTTCAACTACGCTGTGGACCATTCAAAGAACTCTTCCAGTTGAGTCAAAATCCACTTGTAGAAACATCTCTTGCCCAGTGAGTATCTTCACACCACCTCAGAATATATCAGCTCAAAGCATGACTTCCCAACTATTCTTGACTAGAAAGTTTTTGAGTGCTATCTTAGGTACAATGGAACCCAAGAAGAACGTGACCCTTGCTGATGCCAAGGTGTCCAGATCCGAAGAGATAGAGATGACAACATTATCCAGAACAAAAATTGTGACTGGAGTCCAACATGATCATTCTTCACAGCAGCCCAGATCCAAATTCACCACCTTGCCGTTGAACCAGTCAGTGAAGGAGAATTTGACCCTGAGTAAATTCGCTTCAACTGTTCCAGCAATGCGCGTTCTATCTTTGTGGTTTCGTCTCATCAAAATAAATTACACACGCTCCCTGATGAACAAGTCTTCTGAAAGTTATAAGAAACTGGAAAAAGAAATTAAGTTAACAGTAAGCATTGTCTTCCTTCCCTTCCCTTCCCTTCCTGGAAGCTTCCTTTTCTTTTTTAAATGAATATAATCCAATGTTGATGTTCTTGCTAGGGTATTCCTGCACTGATTCAGTCTACAATGTTTCCATAGTTCCTTAGTGGCCCTTGATGAATTGAAAGAAAGCAAACTGGCAGAATTCTTGATATTTTATGACAGGTAACCAGGTACACCTGAGAGCTCTGGATTCCAAAGATCAAAAAAGGGTTTTCAGGAGGCTCAAGTTTATGACCTTCAGGACCTAGGTGTAAAGATATTAAAAAGCATCAGAGAGTGGGTGAAAAGGCCTCTGAAATGCTGCTCCTCAGTCTAACATAGGTAGACTGAGGTAGGTGACACATTACCTTCTGGAGTTTAATCAGATTGCAATTCCAAACGGGGTCCTCACCATTGGCGATGTTGCTTGGTTCTCATAAGGAATTAGAGTCGGGGAACATCTTGGAGAGCTTTGTCTCTCCAGTCACTAATCTAGGTAGTATTGATCTGTAGATGAAAATTCTATCCATAGTTTTTTCATGGATAAGGAGGCAGGCCCTGACACAAACATATTGAATATAAAACTGGATTATTGATCCAATATGTTGTGCAGAGGTTCTCCAGGAGATTCCTTGCTATATCAGAAACCCAGAGGTTGGATTCTGTATCCTTTTAAAGATATTTGTGACTATTGAGCTAAATTTTCAAGAGTGAAAACATGTAATCTCTCTTCTTCAATTGGAGTAATGGCTTCAGGCAACTTTTCACTTATATTTCCTACTGTTGGAGATTGTAGGTCTTTTAGGATTCAAGACAACAGGGCAAAGAACCCCAGAACTTTTATTGATATAAACGATAAGATAATGGATCCATAAGTGTCTTTTCTGCAGATAGGAACTCTGAAAAAGATTGTGGACGGACCCCATCCAGTGCCAGCTTGAGCATAGGACCTTCCTGGTCTGCCCTGAAATCCCATCCCTGTCTTCTCTTGGCTTAAATACCTTTTCATGTAGGAAGGTGATCTGATTTAGGACTTGGAGATGCTTGCCAAAGGGCGTTTCCAGGAGAGATTGCTTTTTTTGGCAGGCGTCTGTCAATTCATCCTCCCCTCTGTTCACACTAATGATAAGGTTGAAGTAAATGACATAAGACTGGTGGGGTCTTGTGGTGCTGAGAAATAAATAACAGTCTGTTTGTGCATCAAGGTCAGTACAGGAAGTTTTTAGAAGGTAATCAACAGAACAAGCCTGCAGAAGCAAGGAAGGATTATATATATGGAGTGATATGAGATCATAGGTTGTTTATGTAAGGTACCAAGGGAAATGTGGACTACAACACTCCTCATCTTTTGTGTGTGAACACAGCATCAGCGTTCCAAGTAACAACCTCCAAAGGAAAAGACTCCAAGACTATCATTTTCGCAAAGATCCATTTTATTAGAGATGTCCTATTGGCACATCTGAGGAATACCCCAAATCTGAGATATCTGGGTTATCCCTAGCTCAAAGAGGATCCAAAATCCAACCCCTACATCCAACAATCCATCACATGGTCCAGTCATTACTTCGTTCCAACTGGAGACTATCCCCAGTCACTCCCCTCCAGGTACAGGGTTACATGTCCTTGACTATGAGAAAGGAATGTTGTTGTGGCTAATCTTCTACCACTCCTTGAAATTTCCCCTCCCAAATTTCCAGGCGCTGAATGTGGCAGCCCAGAAGCCCCAAAGAAAAATGGCTTCCAAGCTGACACACAGGAGGCCGGGAATGCAGTGGAAGGGAGAGGAGAATGTCCATGGAGATTCTCAGTCATCCAGGTCGTAGTTGTCCCAAAAGTGCTTTCTTCTCAAGAGGCAACTGAACTTTCTGGTTTTTCTTTGAAGATGTTTCGCTTCTCATCAAGAAGCTTCTTCGGCTCTGACTGGATGGTGGGGAACGGAAGGATTTATATTCCTTGTAGACAATTGGTCATTTGCTTCCTTTTAGGGGGTCATTGAGGCCACTTGGAGGTTTGTCTGTATCCTCAGGAAACAGGAAAGCCCAGTTGCCTCTTGAAAAGGCATCTTTGGGACAAGGGAGAGGAGACATAAATAATCAAGAGAAAGATGGGATGTCCATTGACAGCTTAGCTTACCATTCCAACAAGTGGCTATCTAGGCTCTTCTTAAAAGTCTCCAGCCATCTGGGTGATGGTCAGCACACAGAACTTCTGAAGGCTAGTCTTCAGAACTTAATGAACTTGCTATTAATAAGGGTTGAAAATATAATTTCCATGTCTTTGTTTACCCCAAGACTAGCATTAAAGAGACCTTACTGAGATTTGCTGCTCTTGCTTTCATGATCTTGTGGATCTTGGTATCCACCATTGCAACAAAGTTGGTTGTTGAACAAGGAAAGAAACATTATGCAATATCCATGGATTATCCATCTAGAGTTTTCCCTACCAGCTTCCTACGTTTTTAACATTCTTCTGGGCAAAACTGCTCCTTAACAATCTATTTTAATGTTCTGCTTCCAGTTAAAGAAGATATTGTCTACCTATCAGAACTTTCTGCACACGAGGGTTCTTCGTTTCTTGTAAGTAGGCTGCCAAATTCATTGCTCAGTTTCTAGACGGGAAGTAACCCATGGAATTAAGGATAGATACAAGGGTATGAAATACCACTATGGAGATTTGGGCAGTTCTTGGCTTCTGAAAGGAATGTCTCTTAAATTGGGCATAAACACACAATCGTGCCTACCATCCCTGTCCTATTGTCCCCATTTATTTGTACCTATTTCCTGTATTCATACTCATGTTTATTCATATATCATCTTGTAAGTGACTGACAAAATAAATAAATGAAATAAAAATAAAAAAAGTTGATTCTGTGCTGGTATAATAATAGCCCTTTTTTTCATTGGTTTTTCTAAATTGATTTTGCACGTATATAGAATTCTCCCAACTGAATGCTTTGAACAGAAACTCTAAAACAGTTTACCAGATCAATTGCAGATTCAAATCACTTGGATCATTTGGAAAAAAAAAAAAAACTATGTTAATTCTAACCCATCATTAGTCCTGTTTGCCCATGTAGCAGGAAAAATGGAGTGATAGATGCAGAGAGTATTCTCTCTAGAGATTTTCCTCTCTTTTTTTTTTCTGGACAAAGGCACCATGTGTGAGATGGAACCATAATACAACTTTGTCTCACCTGGACCTTTCCAGTGGTTGCATTTAGACCTCCTGGACTGCTGGCTGGCAATTACTGGAATTCTTAACATGCTAGGAAGGTGTTGTGAAGGTCAGGCCATCACATTTGCAAAAATTGCCTGTAGATGTTCTCCTGAATTCTGTCTCACAGGAATGGATCTGTCATAGTGGAGAGCCAGGTGGTCTTCCAGGGAACGGGCCACCTTCCCACCCCATCTGACATCATACGGACAATTGTGACGGGGATTGAGAGTCTAAGAATTGATGCCTTTTTTGACTGGAGGATAGATGTGAGATCTTTGCATTCCAATGGTGAGTCACCAGGCAATGATCAGCTTTAGTCCAGTTGCCATGGTTTAACCTTTTTAGATACTTTTGGCCTGGATGATTAAGTCTTCATTTACATAAACAACAGGCTTAGTTAAGGAACTTAATTTCCTTCCGGCAACAAGGCAGAAGCAAACTTCATTTGCTTCCTGGAATTTATTTGTTAGATTTACATCTATGGGTTGATTTGTAATTAAATTTGTAATGGGAAGATGCCTCTGCTTGTTGACATGCTTCCTAAAATTGTCCTCTGTTTTCACTAGGATTCAGCTTGAAAAATCTAGAACCTGAGAAGTTGGATGTATTTTTCAGTCTCCTGGAAATGGGGTCCATATCAACCTTTGATGACAAGAACTTTGTCCAGGAACACTTGGAAAGTCTGAAGATCAAGGTAATGAAATGGTAATGCCCCTGCTAGAAGAGAGGGCCATTGTGGATGAGTTTAGCCAGTCCTGCTTGGTTAAATTAAATGCCCCAGGCATTTAAATGGGTAGGTTGCACCCATATTTGGTCTACTGCTTCCAAATTAAGATCTCAGATAACTTTCCTTGATGAACTTCTATGCCAGGAAACCTTAAGCTTAATGAGTTGTAAGTATGCTCCAAGTTTTTGGGAGGGATGAGAAATTAAGAACTTGCCCATAAAGGTCGTAAGTGTTTTTCTGTTGAGATGTAGATTTAATTCTTAACTCTGCAAACTGAATTTATGACTCAGTGATACAATAATTTCTGCCTATACAGATGAAACTGTTGCTTGGAACCCGATATGCAGTTCATTTGATCTCGCTTGTTGATAAACGGTAAATAGCAACTATCTGGGAAGCATCAATTCTCCAGTGGTCTGGACATTTTCCTCCCTCTCTCCCCCTCTCCCTCCCCCTTCCTCTCCCCCTCCCTCCATCTATATCTTATCTTATCTTATCTTATCTTATCTATCTATCTATCTATCTATCTATCTATCTATCTATCTATCTATCATCTATGCTTGCAGTCAAATGAATATCGAATGCTGAATTTTCATTTCTCCTGGAAGTCAAGTCTTAACATAATTCCTCTCATATAGAAATACCCAAGGTAGTGTTGATATAAATGGAAATATCTTCATCAAGAGCGATAGTCACGTGGATGTTCACTGGATTCTCAAAGCACTGATTGGGCTTTCAAATGTCTCCGTGGACCTCATCTCACTCTCCATCAATGGTCAGTAGGTACAGATCCATGACTGACTTTAGGCCTCAGCTTGGGTTCAGGGGAGATGTACCTTTTTCCTTATGTGCAACTGTCTGATTTTAGGTTCAAAGCTGAGTCTTCAAGTCTTTCCAGTTTCCTTCCTGATAACCAACAGAATATTCAATGAGAAGATGTTGGACCGTTCTTCTGTAGAACGTCAGAACATTGCAAAAGATCTCTCTGATACGGTGAGATATAAATGATTACTGGAAATTTAAATTTCATCCGTTGGAAAACTGGTTGAACACTCTTTTTGGTGTTCGTTATTGTGAACATTAAAGAATGTAGGAGGTTTCTATGCCTGTTTAAAACAGTAAAGGGTATATAGATCATAAAGTCTAATTTTCTTAGGTCTATGCGTAGTTCTTTTCTAACCGGGGACTGAATGATAGATTTTTCTGGTGAAGTTTCTCATTTCTGCAATATTTGTGATAATGATAAATTGGAAGCTGTAGATTTCCTAAGCTTAGCTTGGAAATGCATGGCAGGTTCAGTTCTGGATAAGCAATTCAGGATAATTATTCTTCTTTAAAATTCACATGGTGTACATGGCAACTTTAACTCCCAGAATTCCATGCTAGCTGGGAAATTCTGGGAGTTGAAATCCACAAGTTGTCAAGTTTGGAGACTACTGCCAAGTTAGAGCTGGAATGATGAGGCATGTAATAGCTGAAATGGTGATGCATAAGGCTTAGAAGGATTCTGATCTGGGCTCACCTTGTGAAAATGATTGCTTTCCAGCTGACACGAATACTTGGCAAATACAAAAATCTTCTCCAAGTGGCAATCCGTAGGATCACGTAAGTTAACTGAACGTGTCTGTTTTTCATAGCCTGCTTATTAGGTAGCCTGTTGCTGATGCCAGCTGAGATCACTTTTCTTCAACTTAGTAATCTACCTGTTTGGTTGGTTTACACCTTCTCAGTTAGTAATTTGGCCATGCTGGCATCCATCCTATTTGGAGAATTCCTATTAGGGTCTTCTTTGAGTCTAGGGTGAAGCCATAACGTTAGCTTTTTCTCGAAACTAACAACCTTGGGGGCCTCTATAGAGGCTGGGCTCGGAGAACTGAGTCGTAACGTGACTTCTGGATGTTGGGTTAGTGCAGTGGGTGAACCTGGCTAGTCATTGTGAGATTAGCAACCTGGGTTTTGACACCAGGTGTGAACTAGATGCTATGTCTTTTCTCTTGCAATTGTGTAGAGGTGGCTCTCTCGTTTGTTATGGAGATGTGATATTCCAGCAACCAGCGCCAAGCAACAAGGATGTCCTCCAGACTCTGGCATTTTCAGTCAATCCAAAAAATTACCTAGATTCCTCAAGTTTTCAAGTGGATCGGTTCTCCTTTACTGTGGCAGGTAGGATTTCATTTGGACCTCTTGTTCTAAAAGGAAGCATCAAGTGTCCTCTAAACCCATGTTGGGTTACAACCAGTGGTGGGATTCAAACTTTTTTTTACTACCGGTTCTGTGGGCGTGGCTTGGTGGGTGTGGCATGGTTTGGTGGGCAAGGCAGGGGAAGGGTACTGTAAAATCTCCATTACCTCCCCACCCCACTAACCTGCTTTCCAGCTCCGTTCTCCTGTTCAGAGCAACCAAAGAAGACCCAGCCAATCAGCTGGGACTCAATGGGAGGCGGAGAATAGATGGGGGCAGGACCAGTCAGAGGTGGGATTTGGCTGGTTCTCTGAACTACTCAAAATTTCCTCTACCAGTTCTCCAGAACTGCTCAGAACCTGCTGGATACCACCTCAGGCTACAATTTTCATTTTTTCAAGCCCGTTGAAGCCAGGGATTCAGGCTCTTGGAGAAAATGCTTGGGGTGAGCTGCTTTGCAAAAGGTAGAAGATGAGAAAGAAAAGCTGGAGATCTTCATGAGTGTTAAAATTCCTGGCTTTGGTTCCCACTGGAGCTGCTGGGCATTCTTAACCTGGTAACCTTGGGCAGGTTGCTTAACCCTTTCCGGGATAATACGGTGTGAGCTAATACAGAATTTGCCATGGGTGTATGACCTGATTTAATTCTTTTTTTTTTTTTTTTTTTCATTTCTTAGGTGCTGGGCTGGAGCCTTCCTTGAAAAAATCAGGTGTCCCAGTCTATGCTATAGTCCTCATCATTTTATTTCTTCTTGGTGTAATTGCTGTCCCTACCTTCCTTTGGCTGGTAAGAGCTGCAGCCCTAATGAAGAGATTTACTCCTTTGCTGGACAAAAGACCTCACAAAATATCTCAGCTCTGTTCCACCCCACTCTCTGGGTGTTGGGGAGGGGCTGGGTGGCCTTACATCATCCTCATCTGATTGCTCCTGTTGTCCAAGTGGGGCCTAACTTTAATCACCTTCCAGAAATTCTTGCCTTGGAGTCTCCCAAAGTTGATATCCTACAGATTCAGCTTGAGAAGCTTCTTCAGATTCATATTCTGAATCTTGAGTCCTAAACCTGGTTCTTTGGTCGCCACGAGATTAAAAATGGATGTTGAGGTTTTAGAAAGGATGTAGAGAAGAGCAACAAAGATGATTAGGGGCCTGGAGGCTAAAACATGTGAAGAATGGTTGCAGAAATTGGGTATGGCTAGTTTAATGAAAAGAAGGGCTAGGGGGGGACAGGATAGCAGAGTTCCAGTATCTCAGGGGCTGCCCCAAAGAAGAGGGAGTCAAACTATTCTCCAAAGCACCTGAGGGCAGGACAAGAAGCAATGGGTGGAAACTGATCAAAGAGAGAAGCAATCTGGAATTAAGGAGGAATTTCCTGACAGTTAGAACAATTCAACACCTTGCCTCCAGAAATTGTGGAAGTTTCAAAACTGGAAGTTTTAAAGAAAAGATGGGACATTTGCAATTGCTTCCGGGTGCTCCTTTTCAGGAATCTCAAAGATGTCTCTATCTTATTCTAACTCACAGCTTGCTTTATTCTTTCTTTTTCTTTGAAGCCCAACGCAGTTGCTCGCCGTGGCAAAATTACAATCAACAGAGAGGATGCAGGAGCGTGTATAGAAGTATTTGAGCTGGATAATCTGGGATATCAAGCTACTGTTGAAGAGGTAGAATTGGGAGGCGGGGATACTTTGCAAACAGGCCCTTGCAGGAAAAAACAATCTCTAGTCCACCGGGGGGTTGGTTTTAGGGATGCGGTGGCTCACTGGCTAAAATGCTGAGCTTGTCCATCAGAAAACATGGCAGTTCAGTGGTTCGAATCCCTAGCGCCGCGTAACGGAGTGAGCTCCCATTGCTGGTGCCAGCTTCTGCCAACCTAGCAGCTTGAAAGCATGTAAAAATGCAAATAGAAAAATAGGGACCACTTTGGTGGGAAGGCAACAGCGTTCCGTGCACCTGCAGCATTTAATCATGCTGGCCACATGACCACAGAGATGTTTTCAGACAGCACTGGCTCTTTGGCCTTGTAACGGAGATGAGCATTACCCCTTAGAGCCGGAAACTACTAACACAGATGTGCGAGGTGTCAGGGTTCCGACAGTGACCCCGATTAAATCATGAGTCTCGAGTCAAACTTCCAAAACTTCAAATGGATTTATTGGGAGTTAACATGTCTGGCACTGCCTGGGTGTAGCCGATTCTGAGGCACATAATTCATTGTCACCCTTCATCCTGGTTTTCCTCCACCCCTCTGGGTGTATCCTAATTCCTATTCTCCAATGGGACACCTCCATAGCCCAGAGTCATCAATCATGCTCTCCAGTTAGAATTTTGCAAGGCAGAAACTTTGGTCACCTAGTTACTATCTTTGAAAACATTTATGGAATGCAATTTCGGTTTGCAAGCTGCTGCGTTGCCCTCCCCTCCCTTTTTGCTGGCAACTCTAAAAAAACCATTGAAATATTTTATGAGTTGACATGAGGGAGACCTTTAATTTTTTAGTGTGGTTTTTACTCAGTGGACATTTTGTGGAGATGCTAACTATAGGTAGTCCTCAACTTAACAACAGTTCATGTAATGACCGTTCAAAGTTCACAATGGCCCTGAAAAAAGTGGCAACTGGCTCATATTTATGGGGGTTGCAGTGTCCTGAGCTCACGTGATTCCCCTTTTGTGACCTTCTGACAAGGCCAGTTAATGGGGAAGCCAGATTCATTTAACATCCATGTTACTAGCTTACCAACTGCAGTGTTTCCTTAACAACTGTGTCTAGTAAGGTGTTAAAACGGGATAAAATCCACTTCACAAATGTCTCGCTTAGCAGCAGGAATGTTGTGGTCATAAGCTTGAAGACTAACTCATCTTCCTATAATCCACAGGCAAAGATCAAGGACTCCTGCAATTGAATATGAATTTCTGAACCAGAACAAAAATTGCAACCCTTTCCGTTTGTCAATGCCACAGTGTGTCACTGGTCAATTTATTTGTAGATTGAAATCCGAGTTTTATTCTGTGGAAAAGTCTCTAAAACTAGACATGGTTTTAGAGAGGCAACTGTGTTTCTGTTTTTTGCTAGGAGCTTTTAAGGAAAGGCAGCTGGGATGCACACTTATCTATTGCATCTGGAGGCAGATGTCCACCTTCAAGATGCTTTTCTCCCAAAGCAGCCATCCCGGTTTCTTTTATTATAATAAGTTGGATCTTTTAAATGATGTTTTTCAAGTATTCCTTGCTATTCTTTGTGTGAAAGAGAATGGAACGATTCCATTTTCCCTATATATAGATATATATTTTTTTCAGATAGAAAAGTTTAACCTTGGGGGGGTGGGAGGGGGGGAACTGCATTTGGTTAGGTTTTGAATTTTTGGGGGAGAAGTAGAAAAATCGCCTTTGGTTGAAAGACCTGATGGTTGACTGTCAAACATGTACAAAACTGGAAGCTTGTGAAACTGAAGGAATGTGGCACCGTCGTTTTTTAAAATCTCTTTTTAAAAATGTGATATGTTTGTAGGCTGTGCAGAAGGTGAAAAGCACAGTCCAAATGGTTGGATTTGAAAAATGGATGGGAGGATTCCAATTGGTTCTGGACAACTGATCCCAGGGTCCAAACTGATGGAGAAAAGATCTTTCCTGCACTCACACCAAAATAACTTAGCAGATTTTGGAGACATGCCGTTTTAACTCTCCAAGGGAATTGATTTGATGCCCAGATCGGTTTGGATTGACTCCAGATTAAATCTTTGCCAGTTCCTCATTGCCATTCTGAGCTGGCTTTCAGCCTTCTTCTTTTTGACTTCCTAAAATAACCTCCCAAACTCAAAACTTGATTTTCCAAAGCTGCTTTTAGCACTGTCTGAACCTTAGAAATCTTTTTATGCCCAGTGTGCTCATGAAGAACCCAAGACCCAAATGGTAGAGGAACCAACAAAAGGCAAAATGGATATTTTGTTTTTTTTAATTGCAGTATTATGACATTGAGAATTGACAGCTCATGTTTTTAATTCATTCTTTTCTCCCTGGCTTGACAATTTTCCTAGCTCCGTTGCCTTAACTCTATTTCTCTGCTAGCGATGCGTAACTCTCCAGGGGCTGTCAAACTACAGCTCCCATCCCCGCAGGAAGGATGGGAGTTGTAGTCTAAACACTTCCTGAAGTTTCACCGTTGCCTATCACAGCTGCATCCATTCTGCATTTTTGGGAAAGGTGAAATATCCACTTTGCTGAGTTGCAGTTCGAGACAGAGGCAGTCCTGTTGAACTGCTGAGGGTTTGTTTTTGTTTTTTGTCATTTCCCCCCACCCCGCACATCACTTCCTTCCTACTCTTACTTCCTTAGTCTCACCATCTGATGGACTTTATTGTTTGTTTTAATAGTGAGCAAGTCAAACATAACTGCTAAAGTCACTTCTTCCAGGCTTCTAGCCACCAGGAAGTTTTGTTGTATTAAAATCTAGCGCTGAATAAATTGTAAGAAACTACCTTTGCCTCCACACCTTATTTGAGTATCTGGTGCGGGAAGCCATAGAATTTGGGAAAGAGGCAGGGTGTGTCTACAGATGGCTAAGAAAGATTGTTTTCTCTGAAATTCCTGGGAAGTTAACAGAATAACAGAGGTGGAAGGGACCTTGGAGGTCTGCTAGTCCAACCTGTTCAAGCAGAAGTACCGTTCCAGCCAAGTGGCTGTCCCAGTCTCTTCTAGGGAATTCCACAAATCCTAAAAGTTGCAAAGTTTGGAGACCTCTGCTCTAGTGGTCAAGGCAGCAGATTAGACAAGATGGAACACATAGAAAGCGGAGCTTTGATTACAACTTCCATTTTGACTTATTGACTGCATCCTTTTGACGGTTAAAGAGAAGTAATCAGACTGAGCAAAAAAACATGGCAACTCTCGTCAATTTCCCCTTAAATAGAATAACAAAGAGTTGGAAGGGACCTTGGAGGTCTGCTAGTCTAACACCCTGCTCAGTCAGAAAACCCTGTGCCATTTCAGACAAATGGCTGTCCAATCTCTTCTTGAAAACCTCTAGTATTGGAGCAGGCACAACTTCTGGAAGTTAAACTGTTCCACTGGTTAATTATTTTCACTGTCAAGAAATTTCTCCTGAGTTCTAGGTTGCTTCTCTCCTTGATTCGTTTCCATCCATTGCTGCTTCTCCTGCCTTCTGGTGGTCAGTTGCCTAAACCGCATTTATTTATTTGATTTGTCAATCGCTTACAAGTATAAACATGAGTAAGAATGCAGGAAATAGGTACGAATAAATGGGGACAATAGGACAAGGACGGGAGGCACAATGGTGCACCTATGCACACCCCTTACAGACCTCTTGGGAACGGGGTGAGGTCAATAGTGGTTAGTTTGAGGTTAAAGGAGTGGCGGTTAGAGGATGTAACAACAGAGTCAGGTACTACATTCCAGGCATTGACCATTCTGTTGCTGAAGTTGTACTTTCTGCAATCTTTCTGCAAGACTCCGTACAAATGGTTAAGTCCAACAACAAAACAGACTCTGTTAGGTACTTGGGTTCCCATATAATGCTAAACTAAACTATATTTGGTTTTGGATCACCTGGGGATCTCTTGTTTCTTTTGTGAACTTAATCTGAGTGCCTATTTAGACTGCTACAAGGCTGCCTATTAACACGCAGCCCAAGTAATTTTATTGCACACCGTCCAGAAGGATATGGGTGCTCTGAAAACATCACAAATAACTGCCAACCGCTGAAACTCCATCCAGCTATTGTCTACTTGCAAAAATTCCCGTGAGATCAAACATTAGAAAAAAAAAAAATTCATTCGAGGTAGACTGCGATATCTCGGAGAAGACTTAACGATGTTTATTATCAAAACTTGGGAACCTAAACCTTCTCTTTTATCTTTGTTGGTTAATTGGACGGTGAGACTGTTTAATGACACTTTGAACTTGTGTTTCTTCCTTTAAACAAACTTCTAAAGGATACCGAGAGACGGGAGTTTATCTTGCGTTATCCATGCAGCATGCAATCTAACGCTGCTCATTATATTGTTTGTCCCGGGTTGCCTTGAACTTTGAATTCATTTTCAATCTTTCCCTGCTTTTTTATGTTACAGGTTCGGCTCTGTGGGGCTCCCAAGACCACATTCATCAAATATTTTAATAGCCTTAGAGTTTGTTTTAAAATTGTCCACCTTTGTCATAGGTAGGTCTTACTTGGCTCAGTTAGCTGGCCACCCTGAGAGGATCTCGGTTAATCTCAAAAGGTGAAGTGGGGAGTAAAGTTAAGACCCAAATAGTCACTTTTTTTATCAGTTTAGCAAATAAAAAGTTAATTTCCTTGGCAAGATTGCCCTCTACTGATGCTTGGTAGCAATGACTACACAACCCCCATTCAAAAATTGAAATCTGATTGGGACACGTTCATATATGAAGTAGCCAACCATAATGTATGTGAGAAACGACCTGGCGGGGTAACGGAGGAGCTGCAGCCAGGAGGATGGTTGAATAAGAGGCAGCTGGGCCCAGAGAAGGAATATGGATGTGGGAAACATTTCAGAATTGGAACACAGCTGGAAGGGATCTTGGAGGTCATCTAGCCCAGCCCCCTGCTGAAGTAGGAGATCCTATTCCATTTCAGACAAGTGACTGTCCAGTCTCTTCTTAAAAACCTCCAATGACGGAAGCACCCACAACTTCTAGTGGCAAGCAGTCCCACTGGTTAATGATCCTCAGAAACTCCCCCTACTTTCTTGGATGTCAAGAGGGACGGAGACGATTCTTTCAGACTGGGGAGATTCCGTGGATGTAATGTTACAATAAGCTGGTTCATTTGGGCGTGGGTCTTGTCTGGACACCAGGGGTCTCCCACCGTGGCCACTTGAAGACTTGTGAACTTCAACTCTCAGAGTTCCTGAGCTAACATGACTGGAGGAGGAATTCTGGGAGCTGAAGCCCACAAGTCTGAAAACGGCCACATTGGAGACCTCTGCTGTAGAGTTTTAATTATTTTTTTATGATTATTTTCTTTCCTGAGTGGGGGAGAAGGATCAGAGACTCCTGTGTTCTTCTCCTTAGAAAGCCATGTTGGGTCAGAATGTCATAGTTGATCCCTGCCCCACCCAGTGAGCAATGCCTTCTCTATGGGTACCTCCTTTCCTCTGTGCTCCAGCCAGATGTTTTCGATCTCTCTGCTTCCCATTGGCAGGGTTGTGTTCCACCTGGCTAAAGATTTTTGGAAAGCTCAGTTCTGGATTGTGTTCTGGCCTGGTTACAAGGGTGGTTCTGCCCAATTATGGATCTGGCTCTCTTTCTTTCTTTCTTTCTTTCTTTCTTTCTTTCTTTCTTTCTTTCTTTCTTTCTTTCTTTCTTTCTTTCTTTCTTTCTTTCCCTTTCCCTCTTTCTTTCTTTCTTTCTTTCTTTCTTTCTTTCTTTCTTTCTTTCTTTCTTTCTCTTTCCCTTTCCCTTTCCCTCTTTCTTTCTTTCTTTCCCTTTCCCTTTCCCTCTTTCTTTCTTTCCCTTTCCCTTTCCCTCTTTCTTTCTTTCTTTCTTTCTTTCCCTTTCCCTTTCTTTCTTTCTTTCTTTCTTTCTTTCTTTCTTTCTTTCTTTCTTTCTTTCTTTCCCTTTCTCTTTCTTTCTTTCTTTCTTTCTTTCTTTCTTTCTTTCTTTCTTTCTTTCTTTCTTTCTTTCTTTCTTTCTTTCTTTCTTTCTTTCTTTCTTCCTTTCCCTTTCCCTTTCCCTTTCCCTTTCCCTCTTTCTTTCCTTCCTTCCTTCCTTCCTTCCTTCCTTCCTTCCTTCCTTCCTTCCCTCCCTCCCTCCCTCCCTCCCTCCCTCCTTACTTTTTTTCTTTCCCTTCTTCCTTCCTTTCCTCTCCCTTCTTTCCTTCTGCTCCCTCCCTCCCTTGTTCCTTCCCTTCTCTTCCCCCCTTCCTTCCTCTCCCTCCTTTCCTTCCTCTCCCTCCTTCCTTTCTTCCTTCTCTTCCTTCCTTCTTCCTTCCTTCATCCCTTCCCCTCCCTTTCTCCTTCCCTCCCTTTTCTTTCCTTCTCCTCTTCCTCCCCCCCTCCCCAGTGCCATCCCTTTTCAATTGGAAGCTCAGGACCTGCTCTGGAGGCTTGTAAGCTCTGGAGGCTTGTAAGCTCTTCAGAAAGCCTCTTTTTTGGCTACAGCATGGGGTTAAAAAAGTACGCACATATGAAAAATGAAACCAGCCTGCCCCAAGCCCCACAAGATCCCCTCTGCCAGCTCACGATTTATAGTGTCAATGGGAACAAATGCTCACAGAGAACCAACAGTCCTCGGTCTTAATGTAGCTTCTTGGTTGAAACGGGGCTCCTGTGAATGGATCCAAGGCAGCCTCCCTCCCCACCATGGTCGAATGTCGAGGACTTTCTCTACCCAGATTGAAACAGATTTAAAGTGAATCTGCTTCCCCATGGACTTAGCTTGTTAGAAGGGGGACCTCATTGCTTGTGGGACACACTTTGCGATGGTCATAAAGACGAGTCAGTTGCCGAACGCCTGAATTTTGTGAAATCTTCATTCCATCGCAATATATTTGGGATTTACCTGAACCTGAGAGGTTGAGAGAGGGTGAAAAAGCAAACCAACCTCTTGGATACAGAACTGAGAAGAAGGGAAAAGTTCCCATACCAACCAACCAACCAATATGAGTTAGTTGCCAAGCGTCTGAATTTTGTGACCACAGGGATGTGGCAACAGTTGTAAAAGTGTGGACAGCAGCCTTACATCACTTCTTGCAGTGCCGTTGTAACTTTGAACGGTCACTCAGCCAAGTGTTGTAAGTCCAGGACTATTTGTATCTGCATTTACACCCTAGCTTACATTCTGGATCCCTCTTCCCCCGATGCCCAGCTTGGCGATTGAACTGCCAGGAAAAGCACCAGGGCCGGACAAGATAACTCCTTGCTTAAAAGTCTGTGCTGACCAATTGGCCTCCATCTTCACCCGAATCTTCAATAGATCCCTAGAGATGTGCTATGTTCCTTCCTGCTTCAAATGTTCTACCATCATCCCAGTGCCAAAGAAACCCTCCATCAAGGAACTGAATGACTACAGACCAGTTGCTCTAACGTCTGTAGTTACGAAAATCTTTGAAAGGCTTGTGCTGTCCCACCTGAAAACCATCACGGATCTGCTGTTAGATCCCATGCAGTTTGCATACCGAGTAAATAGATCCACAGATGAAGCTGTTAACATGGCTCTGCATTACATCCTATAACAGCTTGAATCTCCAAATACCTACGCAAGGGTCCTCTTTGTAGACTTCAGTTCAGCATTCAATACCATCATTCCAGACACTCTTCTAAGTCAATTAAACCAACTAGCGGTACCTGAACACACTTGTAAGTGGATCATAAGCTTCCTAACAGACAGGAGGCAGCAGGTGAAGCTAGGTGGAATCACATCCGATACCTGTACAATCAGCACAGGGGCCCCCAAGGCTGTGTGTTTCTCCACTTCTCCCTATATACCAATGACTGCATCTCAAACGATCCATCTGTTAAAATACTGAAGTTTGATGATGACCCAACAGCGATTGGTCTTATTCAACACAACAACAAATCTGCAGACAGACAGGAGGTTATACAACTTGCCTCGTGGTGTAACCGGAACAATCTGGAACTGAACACAACTCAAAACCGTAGAAATGGTGGTAGACTTTAGAAGAAACCCTCCCATACTACCACCTCTTACAATACTAGACAACACAGTATCAACAGTTGAGACCTTCACATTTCTAGGTTCTACTATATTCCATTGTGAAAAAAAATGAACAAACAAACCGAGATTCGAACAAACGTATTTATAAAAAGTATTGAAGTGACACATTTCATTTAACATAGTCTCAAAAAGAGAGAGAGAGAGAGAAAGCTGAGAAATGATTTCCATTTCTGTATAGGCTCCAGGTGTGATGAGGCCACTCCCTCCTAGAGGGCTTCACCTTGCAAGAGGCTTTTGCAGAAGGTGAGAGAGGACAATTAAGCAAGGTGGGAAGAGTTGTTACCATCCTGGTTGAAATCAAGACCTGCAAAGGAAAAACCAAGAGAATGAAGTCCAATATCAGATGCAAATCCAGGAACAGTAGAATTACGTGCAGATCATGCCAGGCGTGGAGGTGGAGCTCTCCCCTCACAATTGGGAGGCTGTGAGTTCAATCCCAGGTAGAGGCAGTTATTTCTCTCTCTGGCCACAATGAGAATATATCTGCTGAACAAAACTCCGCATTGGTGACAGGAAGGGCATCCGGCCATTAAATACTCTGCAAGCGCAATTCCACCCTGCAAGGGATTATGGGGTCATTAAAAAGAGGATGATGAGTTTATGACAGTTCTCATCCAAGAAGCTTCTTTAGCTCTGAGCTGAAGAAGTTTCTTGGGTGAGAAGCGAAACATCTTCCAGGAAAACTCAAGAAAGTCCAGGTGCCGTTTTCGGAAAGCACCTTTGGGATTGCTCCAAGTGCTTTATTTGCCTAGGAACTTGCATATTAATGAAGCTTAGGTGCCTGCCCAAATGATACAGAAGAACATCAGGACAGCCCAGTTGGATTAGGTCAATGCGGCTCCCAATTTAAACAGCTGGAATCTTCAGGCAGATTACCCTTGATGGTGGAGGTTCCATTTTTAGCTCTTTGGATCTAAGAGTGAATAGGCTGAAGGTTGGAGTTGAAGGATAAATGGACAAGCAAAAGATAGAGGTCCTACAAACTTGGTTATGACTTGACTGAATGCCATAGGTCTTCTGAAAAGGTTTTCTATCGCTTTCACCAGATGGACCCCTTCCAGATGTTTAGACCTGCAATCCCTGCCAGATTTGGCCTATAGGTCAGGGAGAAATGTTGAGGGACATTGTCACACAGATTGAATGGAGGTGATCCAGATTGGGGAAGCTAGTCAAATCCAGAAACCTACTGGATTAGATTACTGATAAAGGGGGTGGAGCAGGAAAGGGATCCACCTTGCTCATGAAGGCCATTGTCATGACCTTGGTGGAGAGGAAGTGTGACTCCAGAGGTTGTGGAGGAAGCTGGGGAAGGGCAGAGGCTGGCTGGGTAGTCCAAGATGGACCCAGGCCTATCCTCTCTCCATCCTCCACACAGGAGAGGATAAGGGAGATACGTGGTCTAGGGGGGAGGAGAAGGCCTTGATCCTCTTCGTGGGCTACAGCTGTGACAACTGGATAAGAGGACGGACATGCGTACAGGCGAGTGTTGGAAACAAAGCATGGAAATATCTCTAGTTTATGGTTCCTCTCTGAGTTTGGCATCCTTTCCAGTGTGTGTTCTGATATCTGTGGATGTCTTCAAGCCCTTATCTTGCCTGGTTTGTGTTGCTTTTTTTACTCTTTATAATTTAAACAGCATTTCCTCCTTCTTGTAACTGCCTGTGTGGGAGTTTTTTGTTTCTAGTCAAGGATATTTGGAGCTTGGAAGCAAAGTGAAGGAATAAAAGGGGCTTCACCTATTTTTTTATGACTGTGTTTATTTTGTATCCCACCCTGGGTCATCACAGACATCTGCTCTGGGAGAAGATGACTTCAGGCCAATAAAGAGTCCCATCATTTTGACAGGTTGTTCGTTCTCGGATCAAACTAACCCTACCTCTACTAACATTGAACCAGATTTAAGATGATGCATCCAAATTCTGATCCCAGGACCGTGGGGGCCACGTTTGTTTCAAAGAGTCTCATGGTGGCCCTCTCAAAGCTAGTGCCCACCCCACAAAATAATTGGACTCAGCCTATCCAAGCTCCCAAAGAGAAAGTCATTCCAGAGGCTTACTGGGAGATTTTGCAGTTTGTGGTAGCCACAAAGCGCCCGGTGTAGTGAATGTTGCACCTTACCACGTTGTTGGTGAAGTCTGATTCCATCACAATATATTTGGGGTTTACCTGAACCTGAGAGGTTGAGAGAAGGTAAAAACAACAACAACCTCTTTGATACAGAACTGGGAAGAAGGGAGAAGTTTCCCATGCATACCAACCAACTAACCAAGCCCCACCAACCAGCCAACCCCAGCCAACCAGACAGCCAACCAGACAACCTACTAACCAACCAACCCCAGCCAACCAGCCAACCCACTAACCAACCAACCAGCAACTAGACAACCCCCACCAGCCAACCCACTAACCAACCAATCAACCAACCAGCCAACCCACTAACCTCCCACCCACCCAACCCCACCCAACCAGCCAACCCACTAACCAACCAACCTACCAACCATCTTCTTAGATAGAAAAGGCATGTCATTTTGTCCCTTGATTTGCTCATCAATGTATTTTGCCCCATCCCCATGAGGGGTGTCTCTAGGGCAGCAATTTTAACCTCAGTGACTTTAAAGATGTATGGATTTCAACATCCAGAATTCCCTAGTCAACCAATATCTTAATGTTGCTGAGGCTGACAGTCATTGCTGTAGAGTATGATTTAAAAATTGAGATGGTGACCATGATGTTATGATTGAAAACCAGCTTTTATGGGTGTCACAATACAACCTGGCAAAGGTTTGAAAGCACCGTTGTGTCTTTGTCATCTTGACGTGTCTGATTATACTGTCAACACCTCCAGCCCTCACTTTTCAACAGTCATTTGAAGTGGACTTTTTACTTATAACACAGTCTTTACTTCCCTAAAGAATAGAAAGCAACATTAGGGAAGTTCAAAATTTTATGGCGCACCTTAAGGATATAATTCCCAGGCTGAACATCTGTGATATCAATCCACTGGCAATCTATATCAGCATTGTAAGTGTCGTAGCAACCTGGACTCAGACCCTGGAAGAAAACAAAAACATGGCTTGAACTTTGAAGTGGATAATTTAAAAAAATCTTGGGTTCAAATGTTGATGACATTTTGAAAGATAACAGTTGTCAGACTGGGAAAAGATGCTTGATGGGAAAATAGGCATGGCACAGAATTACATCTCCTCCTCCTCCTCCTCTTTCTCCTTCTCCTCCTTCCTCTCCTTCTTTTCCCCTCTCCTTCTCCATCAAGAATAGACCCAAAAACTAGGATTTCAACTGCTAATCAACTTAAATGGAACTTCACACACACACACACAGACACACACACAGACACACACAAACACACACCTTTTGGCTAAAACTGAGGGATTTGCAGCCTCTGAAATCCTCCAAGTTTGGACTGCTAAGATTTCATAGTAAACTGCCCCTTTTTACTCCCAAAGATATGTGCTCAGCTCTAAATAACTCTAATGCACCTGCTCTAAGTATTTCCACTAACTCTTCAAAACCTCGAGTTGGGTCCAAAATGTCAATCTTGACTCTCTAGTAATATTGTGATATTGCCAACATACCTCCACAGTCTTGGAAGTTGGAAATCAGTCATTAAAAGATTGTCATTGCATTAATTTGAGATTTTTGAGAAGTGAATCCACCCCAAAGTAAACCCACCTGGGTATGTGATGTGCAGGCGTAGCGCTTGAGATTTCCGAAGTCACACGTGGTGTCTTCTAGGCAGAAGCTAGCTTTGTGGCCTTCAGCCACCTTCTTCCCTGTCGTAGCATCCAGCAAGTCATAATGGCTGAACTCATCCATACTGTGGTAATGCCTGGAGAATGGAGAAGGGTTGCTTAGAAGAAACCCAATATCGCCTACAGGAAGGTTTCCACATGGGAAGATGCCCATAACAAGTTTTGAATCTGAATGCTCAGGATGACCGTCAGAAGGTGGGTCTACCTTCCATCTCATTTCTGAAGCACTGGTTTCAGGGCTGTATTTGGGGGGAGGGGGAGTAGAAGCTCTCCTTAGGGGAGGGGTCTTGTGGCTTCTAGTGTGAAGCCTCAGCTTTGGTTTCCCTCTAGTCTGAGAGTACAAATAAAGAAAGTGTGTCAGTCATAGCAAGTACCAAGGTGTGATGGGATGTAGTGAGAAGGTAGATCCCCAGGAAGGAGAGGGTGAATTCCAGAAGAGGAAGAAGCAACTCAGCTCAGATATCACGTGTGAGAAAGAGGGTGAAGACAGCTCCTTCTCAATAGGTCCCAGATTATATTGTAAATTCAAATAGGAGAAGATTTCGCTGTGATACAATAAAAAAAAACAACAACCTCAGTTTGGAAGAATCAACCACATGCCTTTCTTGGTTCGGGCCTGACATGTCTTCTGGATGTGTGGAAAACTTTGAACCCATAACCTTATAGACAGAGTGGAGATGGATTTACTCATTAGGCTAAACATCCCAAAACAAGCAACTTGTAGCCAACCGTTTTGGCTGGCTTTTAGTGCTGGGTTTTAGTGCTGGGTGGGAATGCAGTTGCTAGGTAGCGAACAACCGTGGTTAAGCCGGTTGGGCGAATTGAACAAGAACACCGCACACTTTCACACACCAGTTTCTGACATTGAGGGATACTTACTGATGGCAACTGTGCCATTCCCAAGTATGACGGGCTCGGTTGGGCAGGAAGTCTGCTGTCCCCTGGTTCTTCACTCGCTGCGGGAAACGCAGTAGCACGCGGACATCGTAATCGGTCGCTTCTGCAATGTAAGCCGTGCTGGATGAAGATGAAACCGAGATATGAGAGCAGGAATATAACTTTGGTGCTCAACTGAATCAACTTAGGAGGTTTAGTCATTACAACAGTGGGCTTAGATCAAGGATCTTCAAACCACAAGTTTAAGGCTTGTGGATTTCAACTCCCAGAATTCCTGAGTTAACATGACTGGAGGAAGAATTCTGGGAGTTGAAGTCCACAAGTCTTAAAGCTCTCAAGTTTGAAGACCCTTGGCTTAGATCAAGAAGATTCAAGTCTCCATTCCATTCTGGAGTTCTTTGGGTGTCTTTGGGCCAATTGTTCTGTCTCTGTTCTTCTTTCCTCAAAAGGTTCATGTTGTGGGGCTCAGATGGAGAATGAAGGCCCAGGGGTCAATTTCCTTGAACCTCCTGGGCAAAGGAGAATTAGAAATACCATTCACACCTGAACAAACTGGAAGGTTGGGTATAGAGTTGGCCAAGGTTCAATCTGGACCCTATATAGCTGTTGATGGTCTTAGGTTATCTTGTTTAACCCTATAAAATTTTTTTAAAAGCATCCATTGCTTTACAATTAGGATAGTAGCTGACAGATGACAGATAAATTAGTAGAGCAATAGAATTATAGTTAGAATGATAAAGATTTGGAATGATAGATGACATGATAGATACATAGATCAATAGAATTGTAGCTAGAATGATAGATAAAGATCTGGAATGATAGATGACAGATAAATAGATCAATAGAATTATAGTTAGAATGATAAAGATTTGGAATGATAGATGACATGATAGATAAATAGATCAATAGAATTGTAGCTAGAATGATAGATAAAGATCTGGAATGATAGATGACAGATGTTAAATAAAAGATAGAATTATAGTTGAATTGACAGAATGATAAGCAATGTATCTATGATAACTTACTGGTTAGTCTGGTCCATTTGATTTTTTTTTCTGGTAAAAATCGCTCCTAATTTGTTGGCATCCCACCCAGAGATGCTGTGCCTTGCTTGGCTACACAGGTTGAACAAGTGAACGAAGGAACAAATGAATGATTAAGCAAAGAAGGGAAACATGGAGAGGGTTACCTTGCGAGGCACTTCTCTTCAGCTGCACAACGGAGTGAGTAGAGGTGTGCTCTCTGAACATAAGTGGACGCTTGGACATAGTTTGGATCAGGTACGAGATCAGGGAGACCTAAGGGTGGGGGAGCAAGAATTGGGAAGAGCTTTGAAAGTAGGATGCAAACTTGATGAGAAGGCATCAGGATTCAGTTGAAGTCCAGCAGGGTTTTGCTGGTCTGACTTTCTAAGTTCTCCAGAACAGAAGGCCATCATTCTACCGTCGTTCCTCTTACCTTTTAACCTTTAACCTTTAACTTTTAAAATTAAGTTACTAGCTGGATATTCGTGCTTCGCTATGAAACTATGTCCTCAGGCTTAGTTTTTGGGGAGGAAAATAAGGGGGAAAAATTCTGCCTCTGCCTACCAGCATCCATCAGTATCCATCTGGCTAGCGTCCTGTCAGTGTGTGAGGAGAGTTGAGGACTGTTTGGAAACTGAAGCAATATTTGCTGTGTGAGCAAGAAGGAGACAGCAAGGAGTCTGGGCATGGCTTAGCTCAACTGTTCTGTACTAAAGCTGCTTGGTGCTGTGAAAATAAAACTGAAACTGAACCTCCTCTCCTCTGCTTGTGTTTTGCATTTGGAACAGATTTCTTTTCAGGTGGGGAGGGGAGGTAGAACTCCTTGACATCAGAGCTTGTTAATAATAACAATAATATACGAAATAGTAATGTTATGGTGGTCATTTTGAAAAATCTTTTCTTAGTGAGCACCCAGGAGCCAAGAGGAACATAAGTGATAAACGTCAAGTTTGTAGGCTTTACGGTTCTGGAGATTTTTGTGAAGATGGAACACATAGACAACAGCTGGAACTTTGATTGCCATTTTGATTTATTTGACCACATCTTTGGATGGTGAAGAGAAGCAACTAGCTTGAGCAAAAATCAGGAAATTTCTCCTTCATTCTAGGTTGCTTCTTTCCTTGATCAGTTTCCATCTGTTGCTTCTTGTCCTGCCTTCATGTACTTTGAAGGCTGACCCCCTCTTCTTTGGGGCAGCCCTTTAGACATTGGAAGACTGCTATCCCATCACCCCTAGTCCTTCTTCTCATTAAAGTAGAAATACCCAATTTCTCACAACCGTTCTTCCTATGTTCTATCCTCCAGTCCCCTTTCTGTTTCTCTCTACATGGAGTCTCTACATCTTTTTCATATATAACAGAATAACTTGGAAGGGACCTTGGGGGTCTTCTAGTCCAACCCCTGCTCAACAGGGGGACCTTATACCATTTCAGACAAGTCATTGCCCATTGTGGCGACCAAAACTGGATGCAACCAATCTACGTAGACCTTTTTTTTTGAAGCTTCCCATCCCTCGCTTTTCTGTCCTCCTTCATAGTCTGAGCCATCCTTCTTCAAAGCACATAAAGACTTAAGAGAGGCCCTGGCTAGTTCACGAAGAGATGCTGACAAGTCTCTTGATTCTGTCTCCCCTACCCTCCACTCCTGGCAACATTTGTCCGAAGAGCAAAGAGACTCGCTTTAAAAAAAGAAACTGAGCCAGCATGCAAATGAGATTAGTCAAGCTGGATCCCAAAAAAACTCTGCTGTGGGTTTTGACAAACGCCCCGCAGCCCCCCTGAATGGTTTTTCCACAAGAAAGAAAGAAAGAAAGAAAGAAAGAAAGAAAGAAAGAAAGAAAGAAAGAAAGAAAGAAAGAAAGAAAGAAAGAAAGAAAGAAAGAAAAACAATGCCTTCTTGTTTTTCCGGCCAGTTTCCACCGAGAGATCACGTCACCAGTTTAGCTCTCGTTTCCTGTCTCTCAATTGATAAATTCTGCTGATGTCAGCCACAAGGGAGGCTTATTTTAAGAGAAGTCAAAGGAGGTTTGGGGAGGGAGGAAAAACTCCCCCACTTTTGGTTGGTTTGAGTAGAGAACTGTCTCCACAAAAAAAAAATATATAATACTATAATCCAAGAGGGAGACGTCTTCCATAAACTTCTTAGACGGAGGAAGGCTCACACAACTAGGTGAGCTGAAACTTAGAACTTAGAATTGTAGGGTTGGAAGAGATCTAGTGGACAATCACTTGAATCCAGAGGTGGTAATTCAGCAGGTTCGGACCGGTTCTGGAGAACTGGTAGCAGAAATTTTGAGTAGTTCAGAGAACCAGCAAATCCCATCTCTGACTAGGCCCGCCAACCCCATCTATTCTCCGCCTCCCATTGAGTCCCAGCTGATCGGCTGAGTCTCCTTTTGTTGCCTTGCACAGGAGAACAGAGCTGGAAAGCAGGTTAGTGGGGTGGGGAGGGAATGGGGATTTTGCAGTGTCCTTCCCCTGCCACGCCCACCAGGCCACACCCACAAAAACGGTAGTAAAAATTTTTTTGAATCCCACCACTGCTTGAATCATAGACATCGTAGCATAGAATCAAAAATCACGCGAAGTATTAGTATCGCTTTATAAAATCTAGCAAGAAGACCACATCTGGAATCCTGCATCTAGTTTTGGTCACCACACTACAAAAAAACGAGGTTGAGACTTTGGACAAAGTGCAGAGAAGAGCAACTAATAGGAGACTAAAACGTACAAGTAGTTGCAAGATTTGGGTTGGCTAGTCTAGAGAAGGACTAGGGAGGACATGATAACAGACTTCCAGTATTTGAGGGGCCGCCACAAAGAAGAGGGAGTCAAATGATTCTCCAAAGCATCAGAAGGAAAGACAAGGAACAATCGATGGAAACTAACCAAGCAACCTGGAATTAAGGAGAAACTTCCTAACAGTGAGGACAATTACCCAGTGGAACAGCTGGCCACCAGAAATCGTGGGCACTCTCCATCACTGGAAGTTTTTAAGAGACTGGACAGCTACTTGTCTCAACTTCTATAGCAGTGGTGGCTAAGCTTTTTGGCCTCCTGTGTCAAAAATTGTCCTGTGTGCATGTGCTCATGTGCCAGCACTCAGAAGGCAATGGGTGAGGCCCACCGCCCTGTACACATGGATGCGCGATTTCCCCCACCGTCCCCTTACCTGCACTGCACATTCCAGCTGATTTTCAGCCCATTTGAGGTCTTTTTCGGCCTCCCAGAAGCTCGAGGCAAGCTTCCGCAGCCTTTGTAGGCCGAAAAATGGGCTCGTTTTGTCACTTCCGGAATTTCCAGAAATATAGGAAGTGACAAAACGGGCCTGGTTTTCAGCTTGCAAAAGGTTGCAGAGGCTTACCTCGAGCCTCCGGGAGGCCGAAAAAGGCCCCAGACAGGCCAAAAATCAGCTGGGAGGCGCACACATGTGCAGTGAGGTAAGTTTACCTGGGGCTTGCGTGCCTGCACAAATGGCTCTGCGTGCCACCTGTGGCATGTGCCATAGGTTCGCCATCACGGTTCTATCGTGTCTCCTCCTTGAGCAAGGGATTGGACTAGAAGACCTCCAAGGTCCCTTTCCAGCTCTGTTCTGAATCTGAGAACATCTGGGCACATTCTGCTTCTTCTCAGGCCTAACCCACAGCTTTGATGTGCTTAGCAACCTTATCTGACTTGTGTACATCTGAAAGATTTTCCCTTTGGGGGAGACGCTAGAGAGGAGATTCCACACCGGACAGAACTGAATTATCCAGAAGAAGGAATTTGCTCCAGGCTCCCTTTGGTTAAAGATGGCCAAGGCCTCTTTTGGGGTGGGAAGGTTTCCACGCACCAGAAAGGAAGGAGAGTTGCTGTGAGGTTGTTATCTCACAAACATCCTCCCGCTTTCTTCCCTGCAGACCAAGCCAGGGTTTAGTAAGTAGAAAGCAGAAAGGAGGAAATGTAATCACCCCAACGCCTACTCAGGCATGGGGGGAAAAAAGAAAAAAAAGAAAAAAACCACCCCAGTGGGACACTGAGGCAGGAATGCTAAGTGGAGCTGTTGCTAAGTGACTGCCGTACATATATACAGGAAAGTAAAGGGAAATAAATCTAATCAGAGACATGTGGATGGAGCCAAGGCAGGCGGTTAGCATCTGTTGGTCATTTGGTCAGCTGGAGGGGGGGGGCTTATGGGATGGGTTTAAAAAGATAGATTGCTTATCTCAGCCCTCACTTTGTCTCAGGCCACCCCTGGCTTGGGGAATTTTGCTCCAATTGCTTTAATCACAGGGGGGGGGGGGGGACAAACCTTATTCACCCGTTATGCTAAGCTACAAATTGCAGTTTATTTGCAAACCACAGCTTAGGGCAGCGTGCAAAGCGAGCCACGGCTGAGTTTAGCTTCCTGATTCTTTTAGTGATGGAGTCCTCCATTGTTGGAGCCAGGGAACATTGAAATGAGGAGGGGGACACACACACACACGCATAATGGTGTCCTTTCTGAAAACCACAGCAGGTTTTCCTCCATAAAGGAGATAGGTTTAGGGCCAAAAATAGGAAGTGGTCCCCCTTTTTTGTTTTAAAACATTTCATGGTGCCTTATATTTAACTGTTTTTATTGTGGTTTTTTGCATTCTGAATCTTTTTAAAATTTTCTTTCTTTCTTTCTTTCTTTCTTTCTTTCTTTCTTTCTTTCTTTCTTTCTTTCTTTCTTTCTTTCTTTCTTTCTTTCTTCCTTCCTTCCTTCCTTCCTTCCTTCCTTCCTTCCTTCCTTCCTCTATCTCTATCTTTATCTCTATCTCTATCTCTATCTCTATTTCTATCTCTATCTCTATCTCTATCTCTATCTCTACCCTCTACCCTCTGCCTGCCTCTCTCTCTCTCTCTCTCTCTCTCTCTCTCTTCAAGAAGGGCTATTATTGGTGGGAATAGCAGCCAAACTAAGAAAACATGCAATGTTTTTGTTTGTCAGTAGAGGGCGCTAGAATACTGAAACTCTGTCTCTCCCACCGTGGCTTTACTGTCTCCTGGGTTGATGGGAGAAAGAAAACCGCTTTGTAATTGAAAAAAAAAAACTTTTAAAAACCTCTGCGATTTTGTCCCAGCAGTAAGATCGGAAAACATCACTGGGGTGGGGAGAAGCAGCATAGTGGGTGAGAAGTGGGGCTAGAAAACATGCAAAGGTACATCAGCTGGGTAGAAAGGTTGTGGAGAGGTGTGGGAATGGATGATTGGGTCTGAAAGGTACCCAAAGAAAGTGTGTGAGTGAAGGAAAACACTAAATAGAACACATAATACAAACTGGAAGGGACTTTGGAGGTCTTCTAGTCCAACTCTCTGCTCAAGTAGGAGACCCTGTACCATTCCAGACAAATGATTGTCCAGTCTCTTCTTAAAAACCTCCAGTGATAGAGCACGCACAACTTCTGGAGGCCAGTAGTTCCACTGGTTAATTGTTCTCACTGTTAGGAAATTTCTCCTTGGTTCTAGGTTGGATCTCCCCTTAATTAGTTTGCCATTCCTTACTGGAAGACATCTGGAGAACAATGAGCGGGGAATGCGTTACTCGGCAAAGCAAGAGGTTGGTACATGATTGAGGGATGTGAGAACTTGAAGGGCCATTGTGGACCTCATGTTCTTAGAATTAGAATTCTTTTTTTATTGGCCAAGTGTGATTGGACACACAAGGAGTTTGTCTTGGTGCAAATGCTCTCAGTGTACCTAAGAGAAAAGATACATTCGTCAAGAGTCAGGAATCATCAGGTACGACACTGAATACAATAAGAATAGACTAGGAAATAGAATAGAATCGAATCGAATAGAAAATCGAATTGAATTGAATCAAATAGAATAGAATAGAATAGAATAGAATAGAATAGAATAGAATAGAATAGAATAGAATAGAATAGAATAAAATTCTTTATTGGCCAAGTGTGATTAGACACACAAGGAATTTGTCTTGGTGCAAATGCTCTCAGTGTACATAAAAAGAAAAGATACATTCACCAAGAGTCAAGAATCATCAGGTCCAACACTTAATGATAGTCATAGGGTACAATAAGAATAGAATGGAAAAAAATAGAATAGAATTCTTTATTGGCCAAGTGTGATTGGACACATAAGGAATTTGTCTTGGTGCAAATGTTCTCAATGCACGTAAAAAAAAAGATACATTAGTCAAGAGTCAAGAATCATCAGGTGCAACATTTAATGATAGTCATAGGGAACAATAAGTAATCAAATCATACTAGGAAACAGTCCATATAAATCATAAAGATACAAACAACAAAATTACAATCATATAGTCACAAGTGGGAGGGGATGGGTGATAAGGAGTGATAAGAAGATTAATAGTAATAGTGCAGACTTTGTAAATAGTTGGACAGTGCCCTTCACCTGTAGTTTAGCGTCTTCCTCCCAACAAGCTTCACAATTCATAAAAGGAACATTTCAGGAGAAAAGGAGATAACGAAGAACATTCACGGCTCACACCGTGAATCTGATCTACTCATCCTTACTTACTCCAACAGTCCTGAAATTTTGGGCTAACAAGAGAGTCCATCTACAACTTGGACGGTACTGGGAAGACTTTGGAAAATGTCTGCCCTGGGAAGGTTTCCCAGCTATAAATCTTGAGGATTGTGTTGACAACTGGGAAGATGGAAGGACAACTAAATGCAAAACTAATTGAAATAAGGAAACAGAAAAGGTTGTGTTCTCTTGGGGGAGAGGACAGGTATTGGGTACCTTGATATCTATAGGAACCTTACTCCAACTTGATGAGATAACGATGGTGACTAGCTCAGATGTGATGATAAGCTAAGCTTCAATATCATGCAGGATTTCAACCCATGGTTTCCTGATTTGCTTTGGAAAGCAACAGTTGGCCATAGTTTGACCATACAGATGTTATAGATAAAACCTTAGAGGTTAATGTGGACATGAAACTGAAAGAAATTACAAATAGACTGTGATGAATCTTCTAAGGAGCACTTCCTTAGACCATTTTGATGTCTGGCACTGCCTCCTATTCTAGTTATGATAGTATATTATCTTGATCTCACAATCATAACCTCCCAATCGATGCAAAAGCTATGCATGGAGCAAAGAGGCAGGGAAAGACAAGATAGAAAGACCTCCATGTGGATTAAAAAAAACAAAGAAAAATATACTCTCAAAAAAGTAAAAGAATGGAAATGGAGATTGGCTGGTCACATAGCGAGAAGAACTGATGGCAGGTGGACCGAGGCAGTCATAGAATGGATCCCAGTGGATCAAAAGTGTCCATGAAAGAGACCTAAAACAAAATGGATCAAGGACATCAACAAGTATTTTGAGCCCAATTGGCCAAAGAAAGCTTGGGATCGTATGGATTGGAAACATGTGGAAGAGGCCTCCATTCTACAGCGGATAGACAATGGCTAAAATGATGAAGATGATTCTTTTGAGCATCATTGCTCTGGTATTAAAACCACTCATTTGGGTTTTTGTTAATCCAAAAAGAAAGCTAAGGAACCTAAGCTGTCCCAATTTTGGGACTCTCCAAAATCCCACAGGAGACACCACCCCCCTCAAGCACTCTTCCCATAGTCCAAAGGTCTTCAAACCTGGCAAGTTTAAGACTTGTGGACTTCAACTCCCCAAATTTCCTGAGCTAACATGACTGGAGGAGGAATTCTGGGAGTTGAGGTCCACAAGTCTTAAAGCTGTCAAGTTTGAAGGCCCCTGCCATAGTCAAAGACTTACCACGTCCATTCTGATTTGGTCTGTAGATGCTGCCCACACTCATGCGGCCTTGGTTGACCCCTTGGTTGTCTGGAATCACCTGGGGAGTTTCAGAATTCCGGATAGGAAGGTAGGGCTCGGGCCGAGGGACCCCTTGGGGGTCTAAGGGCCGGAAAGGAGGCTGGGGTTCCACGTTGCGGGCAGGGATGTAGGGCTGTTCGGGAACCTGCCCAAAAGGAGGATACTGCCTCACCCATGGCTCGTTCCCATAGCCAGTACCAGCATTGGCAGGCGATGCAGAGTGGACATGTAAGTTGTCGGCGAGAGGGACACCTTGGCCCTGATTCTGGGTAGATACGTAGGAATCTGGGACATTTTGTTCAAAGCTAGTTCCAGTATCGTGGTAGAGGCTGTGGGAATATCGTCTGTCTAAGCCATCCGGAGATGGGAGCTGTTGGGCAGGAGGCACATAAGGCCTCTCCTGGACAGGGGCATATGGTTGAGCTTGGTAGGGATTCTGGTCCTCTGAATACTCTTCGTATCTCGCTCTGGGTTGAAAAGGGTTCACCACCCCAGCGCTGGCTGCGGCGGCTGCCACAGCACCGCCCCACGTCCCAGTGGTACGGTAGTAATTGTGGCTCTCGTCGTACACCCGTGGCGCCTGTGGGTCATAGGCCTCATACTGGTTGGCATAAGGGGGCTGAGGGTAGCTGCCCTGTGGGTAGAGTTGCCCAAACGCGACGTACGAAGAGGAAGAGGATGCAGCGCCCACCTGCCGTTGACGAGGGGTGGAGGACCAAGGACGATGGGAGTTGGAGCTACTGTCTCCAGTGGTTCCATCTCTCCAGTTGTCTGGGACCTGCCCAAAGCCAAAGGGGTGCCTGGTTTGTCCCCGGACTGTATCAGATCCTGACCTGATGGGTAAAGTTGGCGCTTGTCTTCGAGTGTTCCCTGCAGTGCGTTGTCCTTGGTTAGCGGCAGCATCGGCCAACATCACTCTGGCGCTGCTCTCGGCTCTTACGTGGCTGGCCGGGACATACTCCGAGCCGGAGTTCAGGAGACTGTACAGCCTCCCATTATTCTCCCATTGGATCATCTGCCTCCAGTGACCATTGTCCGCATTGCCGCGCTGTGGATATTGTCCACGGACCAGCAAGAAGGCAGCAGAACCCATCAATACCCAGAGGTCCCAGAAGCCTTGAGCTGTCATGTTGAGGCCGAGATCAACAGGCTTGGCCTTGGTAGATGTTCGTCGGAGTAGGAAAACACCTCCGTGAAACAGCCCCCGGGGCTGAGTTTTAAGGACTGGCTTCTTTCCTTCTCGGCTTCCCTCTGCAAGCCGATCTCAACGCTGTCCATTCCTCACTTCTGCTAAGACGTCCCAGCAGTTCTCAGCAAATTTCATCTTGAGGTTATGGAGGGAAAAAAGCCTGCAAAGAATGAGGCTCTGGAGTAAAGGGGAGAGAGAGAGAGAGAGAGAGAGAGAGAGAGAAGAAGAAGAGAGAGAAGAACCTCCAAAGTTTTCCTTGGTTTTTTGGTCTTCTGTGTGTTGGGTTTCTTTCTTTCTTTCTTTCCTTTTTTTTTCTTTTTTACATTTCCTTGTTTGCAAAGGAAGTTGGTGGATCTCAATTGCTGGATGGTTTTGTTCCTGCTCTGAATGAATAAGCAACCAGCTCTCGGGGATGTTTTAGGACCTTCTACAAGCAAACTGCTCACAGGGTCCTAAAACCAGCCAGTTTTCAACGGTTAGCCTTCCAACGTTACTCTCTCCCTCTAGCCCAAAAAGAAAAGTTCAGCGAAAAATTAGGTGGCATATTTCCGAAATAGGCAAAGAAAGAGCCGCTCGATCCAGCTTTCTTGGGCTTCCTGGAACCAGGTGAAGGAAAAGGGACAATCACAACTTCTCCAAGTCAAACCAAACAGTTTATAGCATGCACTAGGATTTTAAGCTTGGAGAATGTGCACAGAATCATTCATGCGTCTTCCATCTCAGCCTGCAAATATTATTTTATTTTCTTGGTTGGGAACCTCGGAACAAAGGCATGCTCTTCCTGTATGCTTTTCAATCAACAGAAATTGTTTGGCAAAAGCTTGCTCTTTAAAAACAAGTCACAAAAGAACCATACCATCACAAGGCTCTAAGGGACCTTGGATGCTTTCTATTCCACCCCCACCCCCTGCCAAGGCAGGAGTGCTTATACCATCCAAGGAAAACGGTTCTCCAATTTCTTCTTTAAAACTTCCAGTATTGGAGCATTCATAACTTCTGGAGACAAGCCATTCCACTGATTAATTGTTCTCGCTGTCAGGAAATTCCTCCTGATTTCCAGCACGCATCTCTCTTTCGTGAAACTTCCATCCATCCTGCGCTCAGGTGCTATAGGGAACAAAACAGCACCCTTATCCTTGTGACATTCTGGGAGTTGAAGTTCACAAGTTTGGAGACCCCTGATAGAGACGAATAAGTGCAGTGAGAAAGATTTTCAGAGTTATCAGAAGCTGGGAAAGGGAGATAAAAGGGAGAAGCAAATTGCTAGTTGGAGATCATTGATAAACACAGAATTCACTGCTGCAACAAAGCACAGTGATCTTTTCTAATGTGAATTATTTTCTTGACTGGCCTAAATGTCCTCCCCTTGCCCTCCTCTTGTTTATGTGTTTCTCTATATTTTGGAACAGCAGGTAAGTTTATTCAAGTGGGTTAGATTTCTGGTTGGATTTAGTTCAAGGGCAGGGAAAGGGTGAATCAACACCGGAGCATTTCCAGCAGAAGGATAAAACAATAACATCTTTCTTGAACACTGAAGATGGCATTTAATTTCGCAATGACAATAGAATACAGTAGAATAACCGGAGTTGGAAGGGACCTTGGAGGTCTTCTAGTCCAACCCCCTGCTGAGGCTGAAAACCCTACATCATTTCAGACAAATGGTTGTCCAAACTTTTCTTTAAAACCTCCACTGATGGAGCACCCGCAGCTTCTGGAGGCAAAATAATCCACTGGTTAATTGTTCTGCCTGTCAGAATAAACTAAAACTTAAACAAGCTAAAGGTAAACTTTCTTAAACTCAAGGTTGGCCCTACGATTGCTTCCATGACAGGGCAGAGAAGTGTCGGCTTACCCACAATATTTTCTTATGCTTTGAGGCTGTTTCCTGTTGAAGCAACCCGGTAACCTTTCTCTTCTTTCTGAAGTCAATTTGCAATCCAAAATCTGCTTCATTTCATTCCTGGAAAAGGACCCTGTTGATTTCTCACCCCACTAGGCTTTGCCTGCCAATGTCCCGGAAGGGAACTGAACAGGCTGCAACTTCGAAGCACGTAGTGCTCAGCTATGTGAGAGAGAAGGATTCACAGAATGCCCCACAAAAAGAACTTTGAGAAAACAGGTGTGAGTAAAGGAAAATAGCAGAAGGAGAGATTGACTGTCCTTCTTTATATTTTACGAGTGAAACAGGCCAACTGATGTTCCAAACGGATGAGGTGTAAGGCCTGGTAAAGCTAATCCAGATTTATTCTTATTTATTTTTTATTTGTCAATTGCTTACAAGATAATAGGTATAAGTAAAAACATAGTTATGAATACATGGATACATATAAGAAAAATAAAAGAAACAATAGGACAGGGATGGTAGGCACGTTGGTGCGCTTATGCACGCCCCCTACAGACCTCTTAGGAAAGGGGTGAGGTCAATAGTAGACAGTCTAAGGATAAAGTTTTTGGGGTTTGGGGAAGAAACTACAGAGTCAGGTAGAGTATTCCAGACATTGACCCCTCTGTTATTGCTGAAGTTGTATTTCCTGCAATCAAAATTTGGTGCGATTAACTTTGAGTTTTTATCCATCGTTTGCTCTTGTGTTGTTATGATTGAAGTTGAAGTATTCATTGACAGGTAGGACATTGCAATGTATGATTTTATATACTATACTTAGATCGGACCGAAGGCGTCGTAGTTGTAGGTTTTCTAGGTCTAGAATTTCGAGTCTGGTGGCATAAGGTCTTCTGTAACGAGTAGAGGAGCAGAGAACTGTTCTTGTGAAATATTTCTGGACTTTCTCCACTGTGTTAATATCAGATACGTAATGTGGGTTCCAGACTGATGAGCTGTATTCGAGTATTGGTCTAGCAAATGTTTTGTATGCTCTAGTAGTTAGTAGTGTAATATTACCACAGAAAAAGCTACGTAAGATTAGGTTAACAACTCTTAACGCCTTTTTAGCTATGTATCTTAAACCACATTCTTCTCACTGAAAACAAGAGCTCACCGAACAGAAGCAAGAACAAATCATGAGTTAATGCCGTTTTGTGCCTGATCTGCTCTTGGGTTTGAAAGTAGACAACCTACTTTTCTCAGCACATGGAAGCAACTTGAGATGGAGGTGACCTGATTGCATGGGAGAGAAATACTACAACCAGGGCTTCACCTTGTTCCTTGGATGGAATTCCAAGATCCCACCTTAGGGATAGAGTGGATGAGCGAGATCCACCAAGGGAATCAGCCATTATAACTTGAAGGAGATTTAAAGAACTGACCCAACAGCCTTAAGGATTCTTGTGGGACCCGCTAAAGAAAGACCAGAAGTCTCACTCTTGCTGCTGAGTATCCACACATCCCTCTCAGCTTTCTTAAACTTCTCATCACTCCATGTACAATTAACTATATCAACACGTCCAAGTGTCCACAGCTTTTAAGTTGCCTTTGGAAAATTCCCCTGAGAACGGCCTCTCAGTTATGGGCAGAAAGGAAGAGTATATAAATAGTAAGTCTATCTTAGCCTATTTTCCATGCTCGGGGTGGGGGTGGGGGTGGAAGGGAAGCCTTGCTTGGCCCCTTCTTCTCGCAAATCCTTTTGGAGCGCTGAAGTTCCTTGGCCCAGTGCAGAAATCCGAGCGATGCAATTTTATTGCGTTGTTTATATATTGAGGGAAGAGGATACCAAATCCATTGCACATACTGAGCCCTTCCTGGGCTTAAATCAATGGCATTGCCTTTAAGCACACACACACGCACACACACAGAGAGACACACACACAAATATGGAGGAGAATCCAGATGTCAAGCCCTAAAAGCTGAGGTCCAGATCCTCCAAAGACTTTTGGCCCTTTGCAGGCCATCACACCGTGGGATGCCCAGGCGACCGAAAGCCAAGTTATTGGAGGATTTTGTGTCTTTAAACTCTGGCCGTGTTTTAATTTATTTTTCCCCTGCTGCTTCCAATTCTCAGCTCAAAGGCTGCAGGAAGGAGGCCAGCTCAGCGAAGTCGAGGGGGAGATTGGGGAAGGCTCAAAAAAAAAAAAAAAATCAAATCAAATCAAAACAAAAACCCGAGCTCGTGATGGGAAGTTGGTGGACAGGCCACCCCTGCTTTTTAAGTTGCATCTGGGGGGCAGCTGTCCCTCCAACCCTTTCTCCAAACAAACCAAGCCTTCAAACCAGGGCACCCTGCAGAAACCCAAAGAAATATGTCCTATCTTGGCCTATTTTTCCAAGTTTATTTTCTTCCCCTCTCCTGATTCCCCCTCCTTTCCCCCTCAGGGATTGGAAATAGCAGAGCTGATGTCAGAAGCAGAGAAACCTCTGCCAAAAATGAAATGTTGGATAAAGTTACAGGCTTTGCTTCATCCTTTCCTGGCCTTCCCCATTCCTTTTATCTTCCGTTCCCCCTCCAATGTGGTACGGGAGAAAGCCTGTGGGTAAGGCACCCGGGTATGTTTAGCCTAATGAAGAGAAAAGCACTAGGGGTGACTTGGTAGCATTTCCCAGTCCTTCAAGGGCTGTCATGGAGAACAGAGGGTTGACTTCGTCTCCAAAGCCCCTGAAGCAGGGGTGGGATTCAAATGTTTTAACAACCGGGTTCTGTGGGTGTGGCTTAGGTGGTGGGCGTGGTTTGGTGGCCATGTGACTGGGTGGACATGGCTTGGTGGTCACGTGACTGGCTGGGTATGGCCATCTCAACATCACTCACATTGAGGCCCGCATCTCCTCGCCTGGCCTCTCATGACTGTGGGGATGCTGCAACAGTCGTAAGTGTGAAAAATGGTCATAAGCCATTTTTTTTCAGTGCCATTGTAACTTTGAATGGTCACTCCACACAAGCAAAGTACCAGCAAAGGAGGGGAAAAACCCCCCAGAGAATTTCCAGAGATAGGAAGTCTAGTCTTGCCAAGAATGTAATAAGGGTTAATGGAGAGGCAATTTCTGTAAGCAACACCAGAATGTTTCCTTCCTGCCTTCCTTACAGGATTAGGCCAGTAATTTCTTTTAACAACCGGTTCTCTGAACTGCTTAGAGTGTTAACAACTGGTTCTAACGAATAAGTGCGAACCTGTAGAATCCCACCCCACCCCTGCCCTGAAGGCAGGAGAAGAAGCAATGGGTGGAAGTTCATTAAAGAGAGATCCAATCTAGAAATAAGGAGGAAATTCCTGACAGTGAGAATGATCAATCAGTGGAAAAGCTTGCCTCCTGGATTGTGGGTGCTCCATCTCTGGAGGTTTCCAAGAAAAGATTGTAGGAGAAGAGCAGACTGAGCTAGAAGGTGGAGTTAAATGTGTCATCAGTTTGGAATCATTGTGTTGCCACAAGAGACCCAGGTGAATTCCCTTGATCCTTATCTAGAGCCAATTTAGATTTGACAGTTGACTAAAGTCTTGTGTAGGTAGGTAGCAATAATAAATTCTTCGGCCTCCTGGTTATTTGTGCCTGTGAAAGATTGGACAACCAAGATGGAATAAACACTCCTGCCTAGAAAGACCTTCATGTTCCTTTCAAGCATTATGATTCTGTGATTCAACCAACATGGTTGTTTGGAAAACAATAAAGGTTTGCAAACAATATTCAAACAATTGTCCTTCAATGACAAGAGCTTCAAACCCACAGATAATTTAAACATTGAGATTGTATTGGATCCAAACAGGGCTAGCTCATCTGTGGCTTGTTCCCAGACTCTGGGGAGTGGGCTAACTTGATCACAGGCTGCAGTTCTTTTTGGCCTCTCTGAAGGCGACCGCTTAAGCATGGTGGTCTCCAAGACTAGAAACTCACATTTCCTGAAACAGATGGACCTTTGCATCACATTTAGATCACGGGCAGGGGATTTTAGACTATCCAGATGTTGCAGGATGTTGCATCTCCTCATTCTTGATCAAGTTGCCTGAGGCTGCCGAGAGTTGTGCAACATCTGGAGGGCCATCGTGAGGCAAATTTGGAGAAGAATGTTACAGTGTACAAAATAAGTGCCATTTCTCCCACTGTAGCAAGGAAAACTAGGCGAGGTGGAGATGAGAGATCCTGTTTCAGATTACTTAAGCCTTTGAAAATGCAAACAAATCTGGATATGCCTTTGGGCCAAGGAGTGTGATCAGAAGAGCAGCCTTGATGGGAACCTAACAGCTCCCATTCCTCGAAGCGGCTGCTCTCTTCTGCCTTAGGCGTAGCTGGAGGGCAGGTTGTCCACTAACCTGAGCAGTGCCCCAACCTTCTTGAGTTGCCACAGGGTTGGGACCTCCCCTTTCAAAGTAGGAGGGACCCAAAGAAGTCCATTGGGTGCTCTGCAGTGGGAATCTTGGAGAAGGGCTGTCTGCTGAAGAAGCAGGACCACCAGCGATGGTGGGAAGGTGGTCTGAGGGGAGGCTCCGCCGTGACAGAAGGCGGCTTTCCCACTCGTGAAGATAGCATGCTGGGGTTGAGTCACTTTTGCTGGCAAGAAGAGCTCATTCCAAAGAGTGAACAAGCAGGTTCCTAGAAACGGGAAGTTTGAAGATATGAGTCAGGAGGAGAGGACATCAAGACGCTGGGAACCAAGAGCTTCAGAGGCGGCTCTGTTAGAGTTCATAACAACTCTCTCTTGATCCAGTATAAGTAGTAATCTTTCTGAATCAAGCATTTGTGTTTGTTTAAATGCATACGTTGGATTTCCATGACCTGGAGGATGCAGTGATGTGGGGCTAGTTGGTTCTTCTTCTTCTTCTTCTTCTTCTTCTTCTTCTTCTTCTTCTTCTTCTTCTTCTTCTTCTTCTTCTTCTTCTTCTTCTTCTTCTTCTTCTTCTTCTTCTTCTTCTTCTTCTTCTTCTTCTTCTTCTTCTTCTTCTTCTTCTTCTTCTTCTCCTCCTCCTCCTCCTCCTCCTCCTCCTCCTCCTCCTCCTCCTCCTCCTCCTCTTATTCCTCCTCCTCTTCCTCTTCTTCCTCCTCCTCCCCCCTCCTCCCCCTCCTCCTCCTCCTCCTCCTCCTCCTCCTCCTCCTCCTCCTCCTCCTCTTCCTCCTCCTCCCCCCTCCTCCCCCTTCCCCTCCTCCCACTCCTCCTTCTCCTCCTCCTCCTCCTCCTCTCCCTTCTCCTCCTCCTCCTCCTCCTCTATCACCTCCTCCTCCCCCCTCCTCCTCCCCTTTCCTTCTAGCTTGTTTAAAGAGAAAAATCCATTTGCTGAGTTACAAAGCATTTATTTGGGATGGGTGAACACGGGAGGCATCATGTCCCCTTAAAAGGACAATTTTACAGGGGAAATTTTAGCCAATCCGGAGGTGTTGAAATAGAATCTGCTCACAACCCAGGCCCTGCCCATGCCTGACCTGGAGGAAGATACCCCCAGTTTACTTGTGGTAAACCACAACCCCAAAACCTTAAAGCTTGCACCCTTCTCCTCCCGCAACCCTCCCTGACCAATGGACAGCCCAGAAAATTCTTCCACTGCTGCTGCTGCTCCTGAAACTATCACATGCCCCCTTTTAGCTATAAGTGTTGTTGGGTAAACTTCTCCACCTCAAAGCTTTCTGGGCTGGCAATCCCTGCCTTTCATGTGCCAGCTTGCTTCCTCTGAGATATTGCCCCGATGCTTGTAAATACAGTAAAGCAAATATTATAACAGCTTTGCAAATCCCAAAGAGTCTGTCATTCAAATTCCTGTTCCTATAAAACATCTCGTTTGCAAAAGCAGCCTCCCCCTTGATGAGGAGAAGGTATATTTCGCTAAGATCCATACAGACGATGCTAATCTTTACTTAGTGTGTTCTAAGCTCCTGTGGCCCAGATCTGAGTTACTGGCACAACAGAGATGTCTGTCACGGATTAATATTGGCTGTACTATCTATGCACGAACCCCATTTTTGAGCCTTCTATGGGGAACAGGGAATCAGGCCTCCATCCTCTGATGTTTATAGTTTTGGGTATGAAACAATTGCAAATCCAGAAAGGAACACCCTTCTAAAACCTTAAAAACTGGTCGCTTTTCTTCTGAAGAAAATGCCACCTCGGATCCAGGAGTCGATGGATCAACGATTTTGGGTTTGGTGCATCCAACAATATTGTTCTGGAAATTTTTGCTGTGGCTTTTCCTTATCTCTCTTAAAAGGTGGGGGATTTTTTTTTTTTTAATTTATTTAAAAAAAGCTATATTGCTGGCCAAAAGATTTGGATTGTGCACTAGATGGTGCCATAATGCAACTGTTGAATTTCACCCATCGGAAACATCCCAAGAAGATGATTCTGGGTCTGCTTAGACTGTATAATCGTAGACTTGTCTCCGTTCCATGTTTAAGCAATTAGGGTCTCTCGGTTTCAAAGAACAGCTCTAGGATAGTGTTAAGTTTGAGCATGGGCGAAAAAGAATGGAGATAAGCCTCTGAACGGCGAACTTCAGCTCTTTATTTACATTGTGACTTCCTCAATTCAATAGCAGTTAAACCCGCCTTATATAGGCAAACCCTGTAACTTTTAACCAATAACGAGCTAGGAGCGCTAGCTCTTGTAACCAATAGGAACTCTCTGTTAAGGGCCAATTGGATTACTCGGAACGGGCCAATATGGTCCGGCCGCTTAACAGCCAATCAGAAGTGCAGGGCCAGAACCCTGCACTTACTCCAAGCTCACACTTTATTAATCTTTATGCATACACAACAGATAGATTGTCCTGTAGAAAATCTATTTATGTCAATATTAGGAGTTCAAAAAAAATGATAGCATTGATGGCAATCAGCCAATTGGCAATCAATCAATCAATCAATCCTATATCTAAGGCAAAGCCAGTTTGCTCTAGTGGTGCAAGCCCCAAACCAGGACAATATGAGTTGTAGTCCCATCTTAGATATGAAAGCCGGCTGGGTGACTTTGGGCCAGTCACCAGGAGACGGTGAGTTCTTGTCCTGCCTTAGTTATGAAAGCTAGCTGGATGATTATGGGGAAATCATCAAACAACAAAACAATGAATGCTGCAGTCTAAATAATAACACCCCCCTCTGTAATTTTTGGTGGGATAATTTGATTGGACTCTGGATTTGATTGTTTTTTGGGCTCTGAATTGCCTAACAGTGTGATTCAGAAACTTATTAATCAGCTGGTGGCTTTGCCAGAGACCTCAACCTGACCTTGGTGGAGAACACAATGCTCAACCATGGATCCAGGATGTCTCCTCTGCTGTCAGAAATCTTATCATCACTGGGAAAGAAAATGAGTTTTTCTCTCCTAATAATTTATCCTCAAGAATGGCAGGAACATGACATATTGATGGACACAGTGCTAGAGTCATTATTATTATTATTATTATTATTATTATTATTATTATTATTATTATTTACTATTATTATTGTTGTTGTTGTTATTTGGTTTCCCAGATCTTCTTCTCTTGGTTTACGAGTGTTGGGCAGTTGTTCTAAACTGAAGGTGGACATCTGTTTATTTATTTATTTGATTTGACAATTGCTTACAAGATAATAGGTATAAGTATATACAGAGTTATGAATACATGAAATGGGTACATATAAGAAAAATAAAAGAAACAATAGGACAGGGACGGTAGGCAAGTTGGTGCACTTATGCACGCCCCCTACAGACCTCTTAGGAAAGGGGTGAGGTCCATAGTAGACAGTCTAAGGTTAAAGTTTTTGGGGTTTGGGGAAGAAACTACAGAGTCAGGTAGAATATTCCAGACATTGACCACTCTGTTATTGCTGAAGTCATATTTCCTGCAATCAAGTTTGGTGCGGTTAACCTTGAGTTTGTATCCATTGTTTGCTCTTGTGTTGTTATGGTTGAAGTTGAAGTATTCATTGACAGGTAGGACATTGCAATGTATGATTTTATATACTATACTTAGATCAGACCGAAGGCGACGTAGTTCTAGGTTTTCTAGATCTAGAATTTCAAGTCTGGCGACATAAGGTATTCTACAACAAGTACAGGAGTGGAGAACTTTTCTTGTGAAATATTTCTGGACTTTCTCAACTGTGCTAATATCAGATACGTAATGTGGGTTCCAGACTGATGAACTGTATTCGAGTATTGGTCTAGCAAATGTTTTGTATGCTCTAGTTATTAGTGTAATATTACCAGAGAAAGCTACGTAGGATTAGGTTAACAACTCTTAATGCCTTTTTGGCTATGTAGTTACAGTGGGCTCTAGCACTTAGATCATTAGAGATGAGTACTCCAAGGTCTTTGACAGAGCTTGGATCATCAACATCCTTTCGGGCAACTCTACATTTTGCTGGAGGTAGCAGAAAAAGCTCCAGAAAATGAGCATTGTCTTATTTGCGGTGCTGACCTCTCTTTTTCAAATTCATTGGCAGCAGAGTTGCCGGATCTCAGAGGGTTTCCTCAAGGGGGTGAGGGCCAAAATCTGCCTTCTAACAAAGGTCCACGAAGTGTGTGTGAAAAACAGGAAAGGAAGCCTTTTTCCAGAAGGTTCATTTCCCTTAATAGCTGCCGACCCTCCAACAGCAACCTTTGCAAAATGCAATTAAACTGGGTAATGAATTGAAACAAGAGTACCAGGACCTGTCTCTCTCTCTCTCTTCACTTGGCACCACTCAGCTCGCTGTGAAATATACAACGTTACTCCTGGTTATAGGAGGGGTTAGCAAAACACCCGAGAAGATAATGCTCTGTATAAAGAGATTGGAGACAACCGAGAAGTTTTTCCAAAACTCACCTTAGCACTTCCTCTGGTTCTTGAGGGACTTCCTGTTTGCGTTTCTCCTCCCTACGTGGCAGGACTTTACAAAGATTTGATCAAAATGAATAACTAACAGCTGTCTCAATTTTTTTCAGAAGGACTTTTGTAAAACCCAACTTTTACTACTTGGTTTGTTACTCAATACAACGTGCATTGGTACGTCTTTCTCTTCCCATTTCCCCAGCAACAACAACCCTGTGAAGTGTGTTGGGCTGAGAGAGGGGGACTGATCCAAAGTTATCCAGCTAGCTTTCATGCCTAAGGCAGAACTATAATTCCCTGTCTCCTGGTGATTGACCCAAGGTTATCCAGCTGGCTTTCATGTCTAAGGCAAGACTAGAACTTCCCATCTCCTGGTGATTGACCCAAAGTTATCCAGCTGGTTTTCATGCCTAAGGCAGAACTAGAATTCCCCATCTCCTGGTGATTGACCCAAAGTTATCCAGCTGGCTTTCATGCCTAAGGCAGGACTAGAACTCCCCATCTTCTGGCAATTGACCCAATGTTATCCAGCTAGCTTTCATGCCTAAGACAGATTCTCTGTCTCCTGGTAATTGACCCAAAGTTATCCAGCTAGCTTTCATGCCTAAGGCATGACTAGAACTCACTGTCACCTTGGCAATATCCTCTTGAACATCTTTGTTGAGATGACCTCATTGTCTTATGGGTGCATGATATGGTTAGCCAACACAAGCTTCCAATATAAACAAACACGCTGTTTATTGACGGATGACTAGATTATATGCAGAAGGGGAACATCAGACTCCATGGCTCATCTGGCAGCTGGCTAAAACTGAACTTGTCTGGCTTCTAGCTTGTTGTCCTTGGTTGAATGTTGGAAAATCCGTCTCCTCTGAGAATCTTGAACGGAAACTGCAAGAGAGGACAACAATGAGCTAGGATACAACTTTGGGTCTATCAATTCCACGGGCAGAGTGAGTGAGTCTATCTTTCCATCTCAACTTCCATCCAACTTCTGCCTGAATACTTTCCTTTAATGTCTTGTTTTGAACACCTGTCTGCATCCTTTGACTTTGATTAGATTTGATCCAGTTAGGCCTTTAGTGTGTCATATCCACTGTCTACATAGTCCTTGACGTACAACCGTTCACTTAGTGACTATTTGAGGTCACACTCAGTTTTGTGACCTTTTTTACCATGGCCATTAAGCCAACCACACAGCCCTGATCAAATTTGTTGAAAGCCAGTTGGGAAGGTGGCAGATGGTGATTACACAAACCTGGGATCCATCATAAATACATGCCAGTTGGTAAGTGCCTGAATTTTGACCCTATGACCATGAGGATGCTGCAGTGGTTATAACTGGAGGATCAGCCATTCCCTAACTTCTCAGGTTGTAAAAAAGACAGTGGGAGAGTTAAGCAAGACTGGCCAGATTCTCTTAATGTAGCCTTCCAATGACCATACTCCAATCCTCTTCCAAGGCAGGAATCTTTATACATTCAATTTTGCAGCTACTAAGATTGTCGGAGGAGAGGCATTAAAAAAGCCAGGGAAGTAATTGAAATCTGGAAAATGGGACCCTCGTCAGTCAACAGGAGGGCTGATTTATCACCAGCTTCTCAAGTGCTTAGAAAGCAAGGGCTGGACAGCACAAACAAGCCATCAACACACACTCCAATCAACACCCCAAAAGCCACAAACAACAGGCACTATAAATACCACACACGCTCCCTGAGGATGGGCTTCTCCACAAGTCCGAAAGCTCGAAAGACAGAACTTCTGGTCCCCCGGGACCGACTCAGATAAATAGAAGGAGGTCCTATGGTCTTGTTTCCTGCCTGGTCTACCTGAGAAGGTTGACATCAACTTTGAGGTTCTCCTTCATTGACCCCCCTCCACCCTCTTGGGGACTGACCTACAGATGTTTTTGGAGATGGGACACTCCAATTTGACCGTTCCTTCTCATAGCTTCCTCATTTGAACCCAGGGCCATGCTTTGGTGCATTTTGCGGCCCCACAGGGGCAGCGGCAACTTCATCCTAAGTTGCCATAGCAAACTCCACCACAAGTACCGCCTTTTCACCATGCCTCCATAACACGTGGTCCAAGCCAGGATGACTGCCTCCTTCTCTTTGGTCAGTTTCTCCTCCCTCTCTTCTCCCTCCTCCTTCGTCCCTGCCTTAATTTTGCTCTTCCTCCACTCAAGGGCTGCAGGGTATAAAGCAGGCGGTCCCCCAGAAGGGAAAGGATGGCAGTTGGAATACCAAGACTCTAGAATTCTCCATCGATTGCCTTGGCAACCCTCTTCTGGCCATTGGTCCATGTTTCTTGGTCTTTCCTAGGGGGGGCTTATCAAACAGGCCCCCTGAAAAAGTCCCACCCAGCTATGCAAAATATCCAGAAAGAACAGCACAATAAATATTTCATATCTAAAGTACTTTTTAATGCATCTCCTCTTGGAAATTTTTAAGAATTTCCAGCCTCTTTTTTATTTTAGGTTTCATCTTTAAAATATATCTTTTTAAATATCTTTAAAGATATCTAAGATATCTTTAATGCTTGTCCTCTTGGAAATTTAAATAACTTCTCAGCCTCTTTTTTTATTTTACGTTTAATCTTGAAAAAGATATCTTTTTAGATATTTTGAAAGATACCTTTCATGCCCCTCCTCTTGGAAATTTTAAGAATTTCCCAGCCTATTTTACAATGAGTTAAATAAGGCAAAAACTCTTTCAAGGGTTTCAAATGTTCCTTTTATGATGTCTGCCATTGTCCTTTATGAGACAAACAGCCGGTGGGCTCTCCGCGTAACCTGGAGTTTTAGACATCGTTATTATTATTTCCCTCGTGAAAAATGACATTAGCACTTTTAAGATGGCCGTCTTCAGGAAAACAAGGTTCCCCTTCCCCCTTTTTCTTGGTCAAGGCCATTTCTTTCGCTATCTTTTTAGCCCTAAACAATAGAGAGTGTCCCCTAAAAGACCTTGGAGACACTTGCAAGTTTCGAGGGGTTTTTTGGTTTTTTTTTAAACATTTTAAGAATAAACCCAGCTGGGAAAGAGTAATGTCACCCATAAAACTGCTGTATGTGGAATGTTTTCTAGAATCTATTTTTTTAAATTATTCACATTTCATGTGTAATCGATGTCTTTTATCGTTGGATTACTTGCTTCCTGACATACCAAATATACCAAATGTACTTAGCCAATAAAGAATTCTATTCTATTCTATTCTATTCTATTCTATTCTATTCTATTCTATTCTATTCTATTCTATTCTACTATTCTTATTCCTTATTCTATTCTATTCTTATACCTTATTCTATTCTTATTCTTATTTTTCCATTCTATTCTGTTCTATTCCTTATTCTATTCCTTATTCTATTCCCTATTCTATTCTATTCTATTCTATTCTATTCTATTCTATTCTATTCCTATTCTATTCTATTCTAATACCTTATTTTATGCTTATTCCTTATTTGATTCTTATTCTTCTATTCTATTCTAGTTCTTAATCTATTCTTATTCTTATTCTTATTCTTATTCTTATTCTTATTCTTATTCTTATTCTATTCTGTTCTATTCTATTCTATTCTATTCTATTCTATTCTATTCTATTCTATTCTATTCTATTCCTATTCTATTCTATTCTATTCTAATACCTTATTTTATGCTTATTCCTTATTTGATTCTTATTCTTCTATTCTATTCTAGTTCTTAATCTATTCTTATTCTTATTCTTATTCTTATTCTTATTCTATTCTGTTCTGTGCTGTTCTATTCTATTCTATTCTATTCTATTCTATTCTATTCTATTCTATGTTGTATGTGTCAATTGTTTCTGTACCCTGTCAAAAGATTTAACTCCTCCTTTAATAAATGCTTTCTGCATTGCCTGAATTACAGATAGTCATTGATTTGTAGCAGTTCATTTAGTGACCATTCAAAGTTACAATGGCCCTGGAAAAAGTGACAGGGCCATTTTTTTTCCACAGTTACAACTTTTGTCGCATCCCCATGATCAGGCGATCAACCTCTTGGTGAGTGGCTCATTTTACGACCGTTTGCTGCGTCCCAAGGTCACGTGATCATCTTTTGCAACCTTTTGACCAGCAAAGTCAAGGGGGGGGAAACTCGATTCACTTAACAAATGTCTGGCTTAGAGAGGTCGTAAAATGGAACAAAACTCACTTAACCCATGTCTCACTGAGCAACAGAAATTTTGGGCTCAATTGGGGTTGTAAGTCGAGATCTACCTGTATTTGATGATTTGTATTTTGGGTTGGCCACAGAAGGCCCCGTGCACAGGTCAAAGTATTTCTCTCTCAAATTCGGGGAATCAAGTGCGTATCAGCTTCACGAAGCAATGCCTGTTTATTGTTCGATTGTTTAAGATCACCTGCCCCTTTATTATATTTTTATTATATTTTTATTTTATTTTTTTATTATTTTTATTATATTTTTGCCTTTATTATGGGATATTATCCCCTATTATTATCTGCTTCTTCTCCCCATCTTGTTTCTGTTATAAATGAGCACAGTGAAAAAATTACAGGCATAAATATCTAACTAGGAGAATATGATTATAATATGGCTTTCAATAAACAATAAAACCAGCCAATTTCTCTTTTTGCATGATCGGTCTGTTTGCTGTGACTTGCTATTTCTCATTTTACACGTTTCGGCAATATCTCATTCTAAGCATTTCCTTAATCATGTTGGAAGGGAAGAAAATTTAACAGCGATTATCAAGGGTGGCCCATCTGCTTCGGATACGCTGACACATGCAGATAATTGTTTATATATATATACACACACAGAAAATAAAATAAGCAAATAGCCAAGCCCCAGTGAATAAGCTCAAATCAAAACCAGCTTCAAGTTTTATAGAATTCTTTTATTGGCCAAGTGTGATTGGACATACAAGGAATTTGTCTTGGTGCAAATGCTCTCAGTGTACATAAAAGAAAAGATGCATTCATCAAAAATCATCAGGTACAATACTTAATCATAGTCATAGGGTACAATAAGCAATCAAATGATACTAGGAAACAGTCAATATAAATCGTAAGGATACAAGTGACAGAGATACAGTCATACAGTCACAAGTGGGAGGAGATGGGTAAAAGGAAGGATTGGAGGATTGATAGCAATAGTAATGCAGACTTAATAAACAGTTGGACAGTGTTGAGGGAATTATTTGTTGAGCATATGTGAGCGATCTTGCTTTTTACAATCATTTGGAGGACTAAAAGTTCTTTTTTCAAAGAACAATCATTCCTTGAACATTATCGGCATTGACAAAATGCCCATCGGTCAATTGCAAAATAAAGCTTTACTTGGGAAAAGCTTATATCTTGTGACGGTACTTTTAATACTTTTAACACAGTCAAGCAACAACATCTGCCTATCTATCTAGATCCTTGGGAACGATTCGATAAAATGGATCCAGTCTGAACATCTGGCTGGCTATGACAATGCCAAAACCCCAGGGACACCTTTCCAGGTGTTTACCAGCAAGTTAAAAAAAAAAGAAGGTAGGATTAAACTGCCTTGCTGTTTTCAATAACAACTTCAAATAAATCAAAACAATTCTCGGGGTTTTTCCCGGTCTTCTACATCAGAAGGGATTTGATATCTTGGCAAGTAACTGTATTAAAAAAAATGGCATATTTACTTACACTATCCTAGCCTTGAAAGACGTTGGAAATGATGATCTTATCAAATTGGCTAGGCAGAGGATGGACTAATGATGGAATTTACCTGCAAAGTGCCAACGAAGATGGTGTTTGGACTTTAAAGCGGAATGTAATTAAATACCTTAATGCTGTTTTTGATCAGAGGAATCAAAAGCAGATAAAAGCTAAAAATAGATGAAGTTCCCTGGCTATGATTAAATTCAATGAGGCATGGGAGATGTGTGTGTGTTTGTGTGTGTGTGTGTGAGAGAGAGAGCAGTCATAATTTGAAGAAATTTGACTTGCTATAAAATCAAATGAGACCCAAGGGAACTTTTGAACAGGAATGTAGCTTTTTCTTAAAAAGAAAAAAGAGAGTTGATAACTATCCATGGCCACTCCATGACAGATATGAATCATACAGGGAGGTAAAACTTCAATTTCCCTTCCCCTAAGATGCATGATTAAAATTGCCTGCTTCAAAGCAACATATACAATTATCCTACAGGCACCAAGGTGTGCGTTCCACGAATTGAAAATGATATCCAGAGAAGATGCATTGGTAAAGATGAAAGGGTCCCAAAAGGTAAGTTTTCTTTGTAAGAAGACAAACTTTTCCAAAAAGGTTGGACTTCAAAAAATAGGTAAATCACCTGGAGGTAAAACTTAAAGTAATTTACAGGAGATTATCAGGATGTTTGAATGGAATTAGCTAATAGGGGCAATGAAACTCCCCAGTTTTAAAAATAAATACATGAAAGAAAAATGGCATGAAATGAAGATAATTTGGCTTCTACTCCTAGGCTCCATGCAAAATGGTTGAAGTTCAAAGAAGTATTTCTTTGCCACCTGTTTACTCTGATCTTAGAGAATAACTGATTACCTATTTGTCCTTCTAAAGCCCTTTCCATAATCAAAAGATTTCACCCCCTCTCTGACCTGGCCCTTAAAAAAAAATAGAAGAAAAGATTAAAAGGAAATCAAACATGAATTTTCTCCACTTCTTCCTGATGGAGTTAATTCTCCAGACATGGTCGCCTCGAACAATTTCACAGAGAATTATCTCGAGAAAAGGCCCGCTTCACCACTTCAATTCCACCTTTCCTTACTTTAAATTGTGTTTTCCTTTGAAGTCTTTAAATAAAGCCACAGAATGGCATACCCTTGTGAAAAGTATGTAAGATGGCACTGAAATATTAGACAAAAAAGTCTTTTCTACAGCATCATTAAAGGAAAACGTAGGGAAGTTAATATTACAATCATACACGTATCTGCTCAGAAATGTATTGACTTTATTGAATTTAACTGACTTTATTCTCAAATATTAACAGGTAAGACGGAAGCATTGGGCATTTTACAATCTTTTGATATTACTTCTCTATGCCAGTGTTGTTTTTTAAAAAGAAAAACAGAAGAGTTTTATTTGAGAAAAAAAAACACCAAAGTTTTTCTTTTAAAAACACCAGAGTTTTTCTTTTAAAAAAACCAGAATTTTTCTATGAAGAACGATTGCAGGAACTGGGTATGGCTAGTCTAGAGAAAAGAAGGACTAAGGGGTGACATGATAGCAGTCTTCTAGTATTTAAGGGGTTGCCCTAAGGAAGAGGGGGTCAATTTATTTTCCAAAGTACCAGAAGACAAAAGAAGAAACAATGGATGGAAACTAATCAAGGAGAGAAGCAACCTGGGATTAGGGAGAAACCTCCCATCAGTGAGGACAATTAATCAGTGGAACAGCTTGCCACCAGAAGTTGTGTATGCTCTATCACTGGAGGTTTTTAAGAAGAGACTGGACAGCTACTTGTCTCTAATTGTATAGGGTCTCTCCTGCTGGAGCAGGGTTGGACTAGAAGACCTCCAAGTTCCCTTCCAGCTTTATTCCAATTATCTGAATTTACCAAATAATCAGAGGTTAACAAATAGGTTGGATTGCTCTCAGGTTGCCTATCAACCATTACTCAATGAGCTGAAAAGGCAACCTTCTTATTTTGAATTTTAAAACTCTGCAGGATATTTATTCATATATTGGCTTGTCCAGCTATTGGTTTTTTTTCCTTTGAAAGTTCGTCAATGTGGGGTTTGGAAGGCCGACATTATATCCTTCCAATTTGGGATTTGTCAATACACAAAGGATTTTACCGGGACAGGATGTTTCAAAGGAGATTGTTAAAGAGCTGCAATTGTTGTAAACACACGCCAGTGGCCAAACACCCCAATTTTGATCGCATGACCCATGGAGATGCTACGACGGAGATAAGTACGAGGCCCAGTCGTAAGTCACATTTTTTTAACCCCAGCCCTATTGTAACTTCAAACAGTTGCTAAAATATGAATTGTAAGTCAAGCACTACCTTTATGGCTCGGTTGCCGGTCCAACAGTCGGCTGAGGTGGACAAAATCTATCCAAGGGAGAGAAAAAAAAGCCTCACCCAAAGCAGTGTGTTTTCACTCTTAGTTGTGGGTCAGTGCGGTATCTGCCATCCCGCATCTGATGGGCGGCTCATGAAAGGGAGCGAAGGGAAGAGAAACGACAGGAAGCGAAGTTTCCTCTTGATGAGCGCGCCCCGAATGTCTTGGCACACGCTCTTTTATTGTGCTTTTTTTACAAGAAAATGATTTAATTAAAAAGCTCAAGTCAAACATGGTAATCTCATCAGGATGTACATGTTTACAAAGCTGCATACCGGACAGATTATTTACAAAGTGGATAAGCTTATTAACAACCGTCTAGCTCCTTGTCCCTTGTACGTGCCTTGCAAAGGTCACTGAAGAGACAGAAGTTAATGATTACACGTGAATGATACAATGTTGCAAACACATGAATGATACATAGTTGCAATGATACATAGTTGCAATGATACATAGTTACAACAGGTCAGCTGAACAAAACACACGTTATCTCTACGTCTCCCTAGAAACTCTTGGCTGTGTCAATGGGAAGCTCAACTCATCTTATGCAGCCTCACAACTTTGAAAACACCCAGCTTGGCTGTTGGGAATTGCTGCTGCAATGATTGGGTCTCACTTTATTTTTTATTTCTCTCTCTCTCTCTTTTCTCTTTCTTTCTTTTTCTCTCTCTCTCTTTCTTTCTTTCTTTCTCTCCTTTCTTTCTTTCTTTCTTTCTTTCTTTCTTTCTTTCTTTCTTTCTCTTTCTCTTTCTCTCCTTTCTTTCTTTCTTTCTCTTTCTTTCTTTCTTTCTTTCTTTCTTTCTTTCTTTCTTTCTTTCTTTCTTTCTTTCTCTCTCTCTCTCTCTTTCTTTCTCTCTCTCTTTCTTTCTCTCTCTCTCTCTCTCTTTCTTTCTTTCTTTCTTTCTTTCTTTTTCTTTTTCTTTCTCTTTCTCTCCTCTTTCTTTCTTTCTCTCTCTCTCTTTCTTTCTTTCTCTCTCTCTCTCTTTCTTTCTTTCTCTTCTTTCTTTCTTTCTTTCTTTCTTTCTTTCTTTCTTTCTTTCTTTCTCTTTCTCTCCTCTTTCTTTCTTTCTCTCTCTCTCTTTCTTTCTTTCTTTCTCTTCTTTCTTTCTTTCTTTCTTTCTTTCTTTCTTTCTCTTTCTCTCCTCTTTCTTTCTCTCTCTCTCTCTTTTTTTTCTTTCTTTCTTTCTTTCTTTCTTTCTTTCTTTCTTTCTTTCTTTCTTTCTTTCTTTCTCTTTCTCTCCTCTTTTTCTTTCTTTCTCTCTTTCTTTCTTTCTTTCTTTCTTTCTTTCTTTCTTTCTTTCTTTCTTTCTTTCTCTTTCTCTCCTCTTTCTCTCTCTCTCTCCCTCTCTCTCTCTCTCTCTCTCTTTCTTTCTCTCCTTTCTCTCTCCAGCCTGCTTCAGCGAGGCTGCTCTCCATTGGAGAGAAACCGGTATAGCTTGCAGAAAAAGGAGCTTCTCTGCTGGCCCTGGCATGGCGTATTGTGTTCCTTTGGCTTTGGTGGTTTGAACAGTGCCCGCTTGCTCTCCTCCACTGGGACTTTTTAAGATCAGGAAATGAAGCCAGTCACGGAAGACAGAGTGATGTACAGAAGTGGATCGGGGAAAAAAACAACAACAACCAACAACAACAGGAGAAAGGAGAGAATAAAAAAGAGAAATTCCAGGGAGTCCTCAATTTACGACTGTACAGGTAGTCCTCAATGAGAGGAGAGGAGAAAAGAGGGGAGTTGATTGTTAAATGTGAGAGCAATCCAACCTATTTGTGAACCTCTGATTATTTGGTAACTTCTATTAACCAGAATAGAGCAGGAAGGGGCCTTGGAGGTCATCTAGTCCAACCTCCTGCTCAAGCAGGAGACCCTAGACCACTTCAGACAAATGGCTGTCCATTCTCTTCTTAAAAAGCTCCAGTGTTGGAGCATTTACAACTTCTGGAGGCAAGTTGTTCCACTGATTAATTATCCTCACTGTCTGGAAATTCCTCCTTAATTCCAGGTTGCTTCTCTCCTTGGTTAGTTTCCATCCGTTGCTTCTTGTCCTGCCTTCTGGTGCTCTGGAGAATAATTTAACCCTCCTCTTCTTTGTGGCAGGGCGTCAAATACTGGAATATTACTATCATGTTCCACACACCCCCGGTCCTTCTTTTCTCCAGACTAGCCAAACCCAAATCCTGCAACCGTCTTTCAAACGTTTTTGTCTCCAGGCCTTTAATCCTCTTGAATTGAATTGGTATCCTTCAGTCTCCAGAGAGACGATGGTATCATGCTATGAAACCGGTAACTGCCACTTCCTGTGTGCCTTCTCCAGAGCATCAGGCCTGGATAATTTAATGTGGAGGATAAACTGCTACCCAAGCAGCAGATCCCTCCTCTCCACATCACTGAAAGAGTCTAATCACAGGTGGGATTCCACCAGTTCACACCTATTCGCTAGAGCCGGAGAACCGTTGTTAGAAGAAATTACTGGTCTAATCCTGTAAGGAAGGCAGGAAGGAAACATTCTGGTGTTGCTGACAGAAAATGCCTCTCCTTTAACCCTTATTACATTCTTGGCAGGACTAGACTTCCTGCCTCAGGAACTTCTCTGGAGTTTTTTTTCCCTCTCCTTTGCTGGTACTTTGCTTGTATGGAGTGACCATTCAAAGTTACAATGGCACTGAAAAAAGTGACTTATGACTGTTTTTCATACTTATGACTATTGCAGCATCCCCACGGTCATGAGAGGCCAGGTGAGGAGATGTGTGCAGGCCCAAAAATGGGCCCGTTCCACAGGAAGTGATGAAATGGGCCTACTTTTTGGCCCGCAAAGGCTGCAGAGGCTTCCCTCAAGGCCTGAAAATCAGCTGGGAGGCCTACACATGTACAGTGAGGTAAGCTTGCCTGGGACTTGCATGCCCACACAAATGGCTCTGCATGCCACCTGTGGTACGTGTGCCATAGGTTCACCACCCTGGTCCTAGAAGATGGTTCTACTGTTTTATCTGCCATTGGGGCATAAAGCCCTCTTCCACCTTCAAAACTGTTGACCATCTTCTCCTGTAACCTGGAAAGGTGCTTACGAGGTGCTACCAGCCAGGCCACCTGGACCAAGGTTTTTTTTTAAAGGAGGAATTACTCCTCCGGCACTCCTCCTCACTCCAGGACACCCAGCTCAGCTCCATTTGCCTTGTCTGTTACTTTCCAACTGTCTAATCTTCTTCGTGGCTCTCCTTGGCACTTTCCCCCCATTTTCTGAGCGCAGGTGCCGTCTGGGTGGGAACCAACCTCCCGACATTTGAAGACGTGGAAGTGGAAAGAGACCAGGATTTAATGAAGTGGTTTCTGTCTTCTGGGCAATCTCCCAAAACAGGCCCTCCCTCCCCCCATCCCTCTCGTTCCCTCCTTGCTCGGCTGGTATTTTCAAAATCTGGCGACACACATCATCTTTCTTTCCGCCCGGCTGGCAATTTCGCATCCTTTTCCATCCCATTTAGCAATTAACACGGACTTCCTCCCTCCCCCACGTCTCCCTAATCCAGCCACCCTTCCCTACACCTTCTGCTTCTAATGAAGCTTATAATTAACATTGCTTCTGTTTTTTTTTTTTTGTTGCTGTTGTTGTTGTTTTTTTAAAAAAACTTCCTTGTTTTCATGCCAGCCTTGTCAGAGGAGCAAAAAAAAAAAAAAGGCACTGAGATTCCATATGGATGGCAATAAGAATAATAATACCTCGGAGCGGTGTTTAATGGCCTTTTCATGGGGGCAAAAGAAGTCAAATAATTCGGCATGGAAAACCAGAGGGCAGACTGATTGTCTCTTGGGGGAAAAGACGATTTCTTCCACCTTCTGAAGGTCGAGCTGTTGTCTCTTTATTGAAAAAGGCACAATAAATATTTCATGCCTCTCCTCAGTGGCGGGATTCAAACTTTTTTAATATCGGTTCTGTGGGCGTGGCTTGGTGGGTGTGGCTTGGTGGACGTGGTGTTCTGTGGGCGTGGCTTGGTGGGCGTGGCAGGGGAAGGACACTGCAAAATCCCCCTTCCCTCCCCACCCCACTAACCTGCTTTCCAGCTCCGTTCTCCTGGGCGGGGCAACCCAGCAGATCAGCTGGGGGTGTGGCTTGGTGGGCGTGGTGTTCTGTGGGCGTGGCTTGGTGGGCGTGGCAGGGGAAGGACACTGCAAAATCCCCCTTCCCTCCCCACCTCACTAACCTGCTTTCCAGCTCCGTTCTCTTGGGCGGGGCAACCCAAGGAGACCCAGCTGGGACTCAATGGGAGGCAGAGAATAGAGGGGCTTGGTGGGGCCAGGCCGAAGCTGTCTTTGCCGGTTCTCTGAACTACTCGAAATTTCCGCTACCGGTTCTCCATGGACAGTTCAGACAAGCTGCCGCTGAGTGGCCTTGTTCCAGGTGAGAGAGAGAAGATCTGACTAACCATGTGGTGCAGCACCTTCCCTTGGGTTCAGTCTCTTCAAAAGTGAATCCAGAGTCCGGTCGGGTGCAAAGGATAAGTTAAGTTGCAGTTCAGAATATTTATTAAGCCTCTATGTAAGAATCTAGTCAACTGAAGTTCAAGATTGAATTGACTCCAGATATGGGTCTGCGGAATTCAAGAAGTGTTGGACTCAGATAGTTGGTGAGCATGTAACGATTTTAGGCTGACGACTCGTTTAACTCTGCCCTCCAGTTCTGTCTCTTACAATTCCCCAATCTTTCCAGGTGAATTTGGAAGATGGCATCCTCTACCTGGGACAGTCAGCGGAGGCATAGAAACACACATCTAGGCAGACATGGCTAGACAAGATAATCAAGAAGGATTATCCTTAAGATGGGACGGGAACTGTGATCTCCAGGTTCCAAAACTGGGAAGTGAATTTTAGCCCGAGAGCTTTGGGGATCTACCTTCCACATCCCAGAGGCTGCTGACTCAGAAGCCAAATCCTGTTTTTAAACATTTCCAGATTCAGATAATCAGAGTTGGAAGGAAACTTGAAGGTCATCCACCTAAGTGGGAGACCCTACACCATTTTTGACCAATGGCAGTCCAATCTCTTCTTGAAAGTCTCAAGTGATGGCGCTCCCACAACTTCCGAGGGCAACTTCTGTTCCATGGGTTGATTGTTCTCCCTGTCAGAAAGTTTCTCCTTATTTCCAGGTTGAATCTCTCCTTGTTCAGTTTCCATCCATCATTCCTTGTCTGGCCTTCGGGTGCCTTGGAGAACAGCTTGACCCCTTCCTCCTCCTCTCTGTAGCAGCCCCTCAAATATTGGAAGACTGCTCTCTTGTCTCCCCTGATCCTTCTCTTCACTAGACTAGCCAAATAAATGGGTGGCTTTAAACTGCCCTGAATCCTGATCGTCACCTGGTTTGATCTCAGATGCAGAACAGGCTGGCTGCCTCGTTACTCTCGCAAGTCATGTTCGCCTAAACTTTGGGGCAATAAAAGAGGAGACTACAGAGTCATCAAGAGTTAGCAAAAGTCACTGGAAAGAGACATACCCTGTGTGATGGGGAGAAATCTATACCCTGCTCTAATAAGCACACCAAGTAGCAGAACAAAGCTATTTAGATCCTGCCACATTTTATCTCTTCGGCTCCTCCACTTTATCAGGTTAATGCAGTGGAGAATACACTGTGAGAGCAGTAAGGAAAACAACCCCCCTCCCCCATTGGAGTCTCACACATTGCCCACGATGACAGGCAGTGGTGGAAAATGGAAGAGTGCCAGGCTGGTGGGCGAGATCCGTCTTGAGTTCAATCCGGCTCTTTGGATGGAGGCAAGGAGGGGATTGTGTTGGCCTGAAACGATGGATCCTCCTGCCTTTTTCTTTTCTTGTCTACTTGAGCCGCCCCTGCCGAGAAGGCTCCTGGCTTTTCCAGATGTCACTCCAGATGGACCGAGGAGAAGGAGGCATCTGAGCTGTTTGACTCTTCCAGAAGAAGAACAATGGGGTTTTTAATCAGGCAGTTGGAACCTGCTGGTTGGTTCCTGGACCTGGCAAGGCGAAGTATCCTCATGAGCATCGGGTATGTCGAGCTAGCTTAATGAAAAGAAGGATGAGAGGTGACACGATAGCAGTGTTCCAAAATCTAAGAAGAGGAGGCCAATTTATTTTCTAAAGCCCCAGAAGGCAAGAAACAAGAAATGGAAACTACTCAAGGAGAGAAGCAACTAGAATGAAGGAGAAATGTCCCGACAGTTTGAACAATTGATCAGTGGAACCACTTGCCTCCAGAAGTTGTGGGTGGAGGTTTTAAGAAATTGGACAACATTGGCCTGAAATAGAGTTTCTTGCCTGAGCAGGGACTGGACTAGAAGACCTCCAAGGTCCCTTCCCACTCTGTTGATGTTCTATGATGTTTGGCTTCTCACCCAAAAAAAGCCTTCTTCAGAACTGAAGAAAAGCACCTTTGGGACAAGCAGCGAGGAGCTTCTAAACCGAATGGCCAGGGTTTTGGCTTTTTGGTGTTGTGATGTTTGGTCGGCAGCTGTAGCCGGTATCTTCAGAGGCAGAATGAAGAGGCCAGCTACGGTTGCTAGCGAAATGTCAAGACGCCGGAGAAGTAGCCCAGGAGCCATTCATCCAGAAAGCTTATCCCCGCTTGATTGATACCAGCTGTGGGAGGCCACACCAGTTTATTGATCTTGTAATGCTTTGAGTGATTTTCAGGGGAACATGGTTGAGGGACCTTGCCTCCCTTCAGATGTTTCCAAGGTGCAGCTCAAGAGGCCTCCGGACATGTCGAAGGAAGGGAAGTGTGGCAGCTTCACAATGTCTGTAAAGGACCATTGCGCTTTATGGCGGAGACAAGATTGGCTGCTTCACGTACATCGGACTTGTAAAGCTTAAAAGGAAGGTAAATGACAGAGTAAAGATGAAACAGGCAGTTCTCAGTTTATTTCTTTAGCGACCGTTCAAAATTACAATGGGGCTGGGAAAAAAAGTTTCACGCTCCGTCCTCGTACTTCTGTCCATGACTGTTTCCTTGCAATCTCAAGATTGTTGATTTGGGCACATGGCAACTGTTACACATTTTTGATGGTTGCAGCATCTTGCAGTGAACATGTTCTTCATTTGTGACTTCCCCAGCCAACTTCTGACAAGCAAAGTCGGCCTGGAAGGGTACAAATCATGATTGTGTCTTGCTTAACAATGACATGGCTCGACGACAAGTTTTCCGGTCCCAAACGGGGTCCTAAGGATGACGGGTAGCCCAATATTTTTGTCTGTGCACCATATACATTGAATATAGTGGCATCGAGAGGGAGGGATCGAGTGTGGTGTTGATCAGCTGTTCTAGAATGGGTGGCGAATGGGCGGCAGTGAATGGGCGGCAGTGGCAAATGCGCCAGATGAATACTGGATGGGTGCTGGGAGGCAGTGGCAGATTTTTTTCTTCTTGTTTCATGAGTCAAAAAGAGGGCTGTGGAAATATTTACAGACCTCTCATATCCTGGATATAAACTGTTTCAACTCCTACCCTCAAAATGATACTATAGAGCCCTGCACCCCAGAACAACTAGACACAAGGACAGGTTTTTTCCCAAAAGCCATCACTCTGCTAAACAAAGAATTCCTTCAACACTGTCCAACTATTTACAAAGTCTGCACTACTATCACTGTTAATCTTCTCATCACTCCTTATCGCCCATCCCCTCCCACTTGTGATTGTAGGACTGTAACTTTATCGCTTGTATCATTACGATTTATATTGACTTTCCTAGTATGTTTTGATTGCTTATTGTACCCTCTGACTATGATTAAGTGTTTTACCTGATGATTCTTGACTCTTGACAAATGTATTTTTTTATTTTATGTATACTGAGAGCATTTACACCAAGACAAATTCCTTGTGTGTCCAATCACACTTGGCCAATAAAGAATTCTATTCTATTCTATTCTATTCTATTCTATTCTATTCTATTCTATTCTATTCTATTCTATTCTATTCTATTCTATTCTATTCTATTCTATTCTATTTTCCTAGGCGTGTCTTATACTCCGGAGCATCTTATAATCCGAACAATATGGTACTTATATTCTTTTCATTGATCAAAACGGTCAATTTAGCCCTCTCTGCCATCTCTATCAGCTTCGTCTATACTGGGAATTGAAATGTCCTTCCCTATTTGTGCATGCAATAGTCTTGTTGACATCAACATATATAAGATCGAAATTCCAATTGCTACCCACTTCTCACGTCTTGTGCTTGTAATTCTTTCTGCATACAAATTGCAGTAAGAGGCCAGTAATCATAGCCTCTTTCTGACACAGTAGACAAACACCAACTTTGCATCTGAGCAAAGCCCCAAATCTCAGTAAAAAACAATTCCAAAGGGATTTATGATCTGACAGGCCACCAGCCACCTTCCCTTGCTGAATTCTCATTAGACACAGGGAATGGAGTAGTAACTGACCCGTGTGCTGTTAAGATTAGTTTTTTTTTTTAAAAAAATCTGAGGTTCTTACCAGCAACACCTTTTGCACTGAGAGTTTTTCTTCCAAATCACCTTGTCATTATTAGTTCAGTCTCGAGAAATACTTCTTTCACTGAGGAATTACGAGCCGGCTCGATGACTCCTAACTGACTCTAGATATCTTATGTGCTTCCAAGTGCTTGGCCTGTTGGATGCTGCTGTTTCTGAGAGACTTGTGATGGAAACTTTTTAGCAGTGACCTTTTTTGTAGAGGGAAAGGTCCTGCTCCTTGCTGGGAGCTGCGGACCACTCAACAGGAGAGCTTTATCCCCAGGCACCGCATGATTTATTAGCTGCAACAGGCCTCAGGCAGGTTTGCTCCAGAGGTGCCAATTACTAGCCAGTCTGCAACGTGACTCTGTTTGACAAACCTTGTAGTTGCTAGACTCCAAAAAGACGAGAATAGAAGCACCCCTGGAGTCCTTTCCTCAAGATTGCTAAGGATCAGGAGGAAAAAAAAGAAGAAGAACTTGAAGGAGGACACCATTCATCTAAGGTTCAAAGCAAACATCTCAATTGCCTTTCAATGGGATGTCTTCCCCATTCCTCAGTCCACAGGTCCTAATGCAGTGATGGCTAACCTTTTGGGGCTCCTGTGCCAAAAATTGTGCGCGTGCTTGCACATGTGTGCTTGCGTGCCAGCACCCAGAAGCAGGGGTAGGATTCTACAGGTTCACACTTATTCGCTAGAACCGGTGGTTAACATTCTAAGCAGTTCAGAGAACCAGTTTTTAGAAGAAATTACTGGGCTAATCCTGTAAGGAAGGTAGAAAGGAAACATTCTGGTGTTGCTTACAGAAAATGCCTCTCCGTTAACCCTTATTACATTCTTGGCAGGACTAGACTTCCTGTCTCAGGAACATCTCTGGAGTTTTTCCCCCTGCTTTGCTGGTACTTTGCTTGTGTGGAGTCACCATTCAAAGTTACAATGGCCCTGAAAAAAGTGACTTATGACCCTTTTTCACACTTACGATTGTTGCAGCATCCCCACAGTCATGAGAGGCCAGGCGAGGAGATGCGTGCCTCGATGTGAGTGATGTTGAGTTGGCCATACCCAGCCAATAACATGACCACCAAGCCACATCCACCATCTAATCCATGCCCACAGAACCAGTTGTTAAAAAATTTGAATCCCACCCTGCCCAGAAGGCAATGTGCGCGGCCACCCCACGCACCATGTACATGCATGCATAATGCCACCCCTCCTCCTTACCTGCACTGCACCTCCCAGCTGATTTTTGGCTTGTTTGAGGCCTTTTTCAGCCTCCCAGAGGCTTGAAGGAAGCCTCTGCAGCCTTTGCAGGCCGAAAAATGGGTCCATTTCACAGGAAGTGACAAAACGGGCCTATTTTTTGGCCTGCAAAGGCTGCAGAGGCTTCTCTCAAGCCTCCGGGAGGCTGAAAAAGGCCTGAAAATCAGCTGGGAGGCGTGTGCATGTGCAGTGAGGTAACTTTACCTGAGGCTCACGTGTCCACACAAATGGCTCTGTGTGCCACCTGTGGCATGTGTGCCATAGGTTCATCATCATGGTCCTAATGTTTTGAAATGGGGACCTTCCTACATCAGTCCCTGAATGTCTCAAAGGTGTTTCTTCAAAAAGCTACTGGACTGTTTCTTCCCTTCAAGAAGAACAAAAACATTTTGTTTCTTGTCCAAGAAACGTCATCCGTTGTGATGGTTCTTGGATGACAAACAAAATGTTTTGTTCTTTTTCCTCAAGGAAAGAAACAATCCAGTGGCCTTTTGAAGAAACACTTTTAAGACAACTATGACCTGGATGACTGAAAATCTCCACAGACACTCAGTCCCTGAATCTATTGAAGAGAAGGGTCAAGCTATTCTCCAAACCACCTGAAGGCAGGACAAGAAGCAACGGATGGAAAATAACCAAGGAGAGAAGCAATCTGGAATTATGGAGGGATTTCTTAACAGTGAGCACAACCAACCAGTGGAATGGCTTTTCTTCAGAAGCTGTGAGTGCTCCATGACTGGAAGTTTTCAAGAAGAGATTGGACAACCTTTGTCTGAAATAGTCTAGGGCAGGGGTGTCAAACTCAACTTCATTGGGGGCTATTGAGAGTTTTGCAGTGATAATTCAGCTCCAGAAAAATAAACACAGATGGCTGATGCTTCATTTAACATCTTTATAAACATAAGTAGATTTTACAAACCAGTTGTAGATTTTGTCCAACATGGAGCAAACTCAAACAGAAACATGTTGCCAGTTCAGAGCAAAGCTCCAGCCTTCAGCAAGCAAGAAGCAAGTTAGTTTCATCTTCGATAGACAGACTCAGAGCTCAATATAGCTGCAGAGTTGCAGAGCTTAATACAGAGGTACCCCTAGACTACTTCTAGTTTCAGTTTCCAGCCTAGGCTACTTCTAGTTTCAGTTTCCAAACTATCCTCATTGGCTGATTTAGTTGCTATGCCTATTCATTGCCAAGCTCTCTTCCAGTTCAGGAATATACTGACAAGGACCACATCAGGTTTGTGTTTGACCTCGTGGGGCTGGGGTGAGTGTGGCTAAGGTGGCCTGGTCAGCATGACGTCACTTGTGTTGGGGGGCATTTTTGGCTGCGACAACCTCCTGCAACCCTCTGCCAGGGAAAATGGAGCTCTGGAGGGCCATGCCTAGCCCTCGTGGGCTCCGTTTTCATTGGCAGAGTCCCTATGGGCCAGTCCTTCAGTATTTCAAGGGCAGCCTTGCAAGCCAGATCTAAGCACCCCATGGGCTGGATTTGGGCCGCGGGCCTTGAATTTGACACTCCTGGTCTAGGGTCTCCTATGCTTGAGCAGGGGTTGGACTAGAAGACCTCCAAGGTCCCTTCCAGCTCTCTTATTCTGTTACTCTGGATCATAGCCAAGCTTAGAAAGACCACCTACCACTGTCCTGTTTGAGTAGAGGGCTTGAGGGTTATCTGTTGAAGGTCTAACATCTATTGAGGGATGGCAGATTCATCCTTTCACGCACTCCTTTGAGCAGAGGATCAATCCTTTCCAGGATGTTGCTGTTGCGAAGGGACGCACTCCTTCTCCTTCCATCCCAAAATACCCCTGGTGGCAGATATTCGTGACAGGTAAAGGGGAACAAGGAAGCATTTTCACAAGGAAACAGCTCTCTGAAATGTGCTGGACAGCACAAACAACCTACTGAGTCAAGGAAATAACTTATTTATAGACAAATGGTTAACATGCAACAGCCTTGAATATTTCATAAGCTTCAGTGCTGAATGAAGATGAATTAGGCTCTCGGAATGCCAAACCGTGTGCAAGGAAACACGGTTTCCTTTCTTGGAGGAGGGTAGAACCAGCATTTGCAACCCAGCAGAAGCAAACGTCCCAGATAGGCTTCTTCTCGAGAACTAAATTAAATTCAATAATTAATAGGACTTTATTAGCTGCCCTCCCTCTGACTACAGTCATTTTCTATTAATTGGCTAGCAGGTATAAAAGCAGAGACGGGTGTGTAGGAGCTCAGGACTCTGACATTTACAGATGAACTGTATTTTGGGTCTTGCATTTTTGATTCCAGCGTTCTCCAGCCCGGAGATTCCCTCTGGGCTGGGTTTCAGTTCTCCCAGCATGGAGGGTAAGTATTAAATTGGGGGAGTTTGGCAGAAGCAAAAGTTATCACATGTTAGTGAGTTATTATCCCAAGTCCCATGCCTCATGAAAAAGCTATGGGACGGCTGCATAGGACCTTGGGATCCACCCACCACGTTGCTTCTCATTTATTTGTATCCTGCCTAAAAATAAACTCAAGACGCTGACCATATTCACCATACTATCCTCTTCCTATTCCCCCCCACAGCCCAAAACAATAATTTTATGAGTTGGATTGAGAGCAGTGGCAGATTAAGGCTCACTGATGCCCTAAGCACTGGTGCTTAGCAGTGGCGGGATTCAAAATTTTTTACTACTGGTTCTGTGGGTGTGGCTTGGTGGGTGTGGCAGGGGAAGGATACTGCAAAATCCCCGTTCCGTCCCCACCCCACTGACCTGCTTTCCAGCTCCATTCTCCTGTGCAGGGCAACCAAAGAAGACCCAGCCGATCAATGGGAGGCGGAGAAGAGATGGGAGCAGGGCCAGTCAGAGGTGGGATTCCGAACTACTCAAAATTTCCGCTATTGGTTCTCCAGAACTGGTCAGAACCTGCTGAATACCACCTCGGATGCTTAGTCTGCTTAATGATTAATACAGCACTGGTTGAGGGAGAATGACTGGGACAAGGTCACCCAGTTGGCTTTCAAAGCAAGACTAGAACTCACCATCTCCCAGTGATTGGTCCAAAGACCCCCCCCCTCAACCGGCTCTCCTGCTTAAGGTGGGACTGGAACTTACTATCTCTTGATTTCTAGCCTGGTGCCTTAACCACTAGACCAAATATGCTCCATAGCAACAAACCAATACAAATAACCGTCAAGTTATGTCTGGTGACTCTTCAAAGTTGTGACGGAGCTCTCCAGCCATGTAATCAATTTTGGATGCATGTGATCAATAGGGCTGCATTTATGTCCCATGATTTTGTTACAGGGGTTTTTTTTTTCTGCTAGAAACCTGTGTTTACTTCCAGTTTCTGGCAAAAAAACACTCATTGAGGACAATGGATTTTCTTAATGACTGCCTTTACAACGGCCTTGTTCATTTCACATTTGTAACATTCAAGGGAGGTGAACTTGGGTCATTTGTGACTACGTAGGGATTCCAGACTGATCCCTCTTTTAACTCTGCCCACAGAGTTCTGCCACTTCTTCTCCTATAGCACCAAGTGATAGGACCAGAAGAAACAAATGAATGATACTAACCACCATGACTTAACTGTAGTAATGTTGGTCCATGCCTGTAAATCAAGACCTGATTGATTAACCGTGGCTGATCATTTATGGGCCCTCTTTACCATCACAAAGCCAAGGTAATTTCAGGTTAGTTCAGTCTGTGAATCTGCTTTCTTGGGTCTTGTCCATAATTGAGGTGGAGAGAGATGGGGGAGATTGTTGTAGCCTAACAGAAACAATTTCCAAGCCTGTGAGGGCTGAGCTACTCAAGGAAGTGCCTCAATTGACAGATTTAACAGATAATCAGAGTTGGAAGGGACCTTGTAGGTCATCTAGTCCAACCCCCTGCCCAAGCAGGAGACCCTACACCATTTCTGACAGATGGGAGTCCAATCTCTTCTTGAAAGTCTCAAGTGATGGTGCTCCCACAACTTCCAAGGGCAACTTCTGTTCCATGGGTTGATTGTTCCCCAGTCAGAAAGTTCCTCCTTATTTCCAGGTTAAATCTCTCCTTGTTCAGTTTCCATCCATTATTCCTTGTCCGGCCTACAGGCTCTTTAGAAAATAGCTTGACCTCTTCCTCCTCCCTGTGGCAGCCCCTCAAATATTGGAAGACTGTTCTCATGTCTCCCCTGGTCCTTCTCTTCCCTAGACTAGCCAGGCCCAGTTCCTGCAACTGTTCATTGTATCTTTTAGCCTCCAGTCCCCTCATCATCCTGGTTGCTTTTCTCTGCACTTTTTCCAGAGTCTCAACATCTTTTTTATAGTGTGGTGACCAAAACTGGATGCAGGACTCTAGGTGTGGCCTTACTAAGCCTTTACAGAGTGGTATTAGTATCTCACTTGATCTCGATTGTATCCCTCTGTTTATATAATTAGATACATGCTGCTGTAAACACAAGATTGGTCCCAAGGAATTTTTTTTCTTGCCCCAAGCAAGACAGCTCTTCTAAATGTATGTTTCCACCCACCAGACACAATCAAATCGGCAATCAATACCTTTTTCCAATAGCAGGAAACCAGCAGAGCTATTTGGCTTCTTCAGCATTGCCTTGCAAACATTTTCGTGCCATTCCTCTCTCTGATGATTTTGTTGCCAGGTTGGCTTATGTGGGCTTTTTGTTTTTTTAAAGAGAAGTTGAAATAGCATCATATTTAATCATCAGTCCATTGGGCTCTTCAAAGATCACCAATCAGGGCCATCTGCAGTGATACCTGTCCAATAAGGAGACGGGGTAGATTCTTTTCCTCCTATTCTTCTCATTTGCATTAAACTAAGATTTTCAGAGGTTTCCTGACTGCGGAATGGGACAAAGAATCTTGTTTTCCCCCCTCTTCCCCACTAAGTCTCCTGGGCTACCTGTAGATCGGTTGTTTTGTTCTTCTGCAGAATTCAGGGTTAGACCAGTAGGTGTCAGGCTTGCGACAGTCCAACTACAGTTCTACCAAGATCCAGAGGGGGGGGGGGGGGAGGGAGAGAGAAAGAGAGAGAGAGAGAGAGAGAGAGATAGGGAGGGTACCAGAGAGCTTTCAGTGCCCCCTATCCCATGATAACAGTTGCAGGAATTGGGTATGTCTAGTTCAAGGGTCTTCAAACTTGGCAAGTTTAAGTCTTGTGGACTTAAACTCCCAGAATTCCTGGGCTAACATGACTGGAAGAGGAATTCTGGGAGTTGAAGTCCACAAGTCTTAAAGCTGTCAAGTTGGAAGACCCCTGATCTATTACCTATCACCTATCACCTATCAACTCTCTTTCTCTCTCTGTCTCTGTCTCTCTCTCTCTCTCTCTCTCTCATCTGTCTACAATCTATCATCTGTCTACAAGGGTCTTCAAACTTGGCAAGTTCAAGACTGGTGGACTTCCCAACTCCCAGAATTCCTGGGCTAACATGACTGGAAGAGGAATTCTGGGAGTTGAAGTCCACAAGTCTTAAAGCTGTCAAGTTGGAAGACCCCTGCTCTAGTTTAATGAGAAGAAGTTCTAGGGGTGACATGATAGCAGTCTTCCAATATCTAAGGGGCTGCCCCAAAGAAGAGGAAGTCAAGCTATTCTCCAAAGCACCTAAAGGCAGGACAAGAGAAGCAACCTAGAACTAAGGAGAAATTTTCTAGCTGTGAGAACAATTAACCGGTGGAACTCCTTGCCTCCAGAAGTTATGAATGCTCCAACACTGGAAGTTTTAAAGAAGAGATTGGATGGCTATTTGTCTGAGATGGTCTAGGGCAGGGGTCTCCAACCTTGGCTCCTGGAAGCTGTGGAACTCTGGGAGTTGAAGTCCGCCAGGCTTCCAGGAGCCAAGGTTGGAGACCCCTGGTCTAGGGTCTCCTGCTTGAGGGGGGAGTTGGACTAGAAGACCCTCCCAAGGTTTTTCTGTTACATTCTGACTAGCTGCACAGCAAGAGATGGTGATGCAGTGGCTCAGTGGCTAAGACGCTGAGCTTGACGATCAGAAAGTTTGGCAGCTCGGCGGTTCAAATCCCTAGTGCCACGTAACAAAGTGAGCTCCTGTTCCTTGTCCCAGCTTCTTCCAACCTAGCAGTTTGAAAGCACATTAAAAAATACAAATAGAAAAATAGGGACCACCTTTGGTGGGAAGGTAACAGCGTTCCGTGCACCATCGGCGTTTAGTCATGCCGGCCACATGACTACGGAGACGTCTTCGGACAGCGCTGTCTCTTCTTCGGCTTTGTGACGGAGATGAACGCTGCCCCCTAGAGCCGGGAACGACTATCACAGTTATGCAAGGGGAACCTTTACCCTTAAGAACTGGTGAAAGCAGGATGCCTTTCAAGAAACTTTCAAGGTTTCTATACCCCTTAAGGAAGATGAGGTCCTGTTCTACTTGGATCACATGTGGGTCTTGTGTCTGTATGTGTCTCTCTCCGTGTGTGTGGTTTGTGTGTGTGTGTGTTAGTTCATTCTCCTGCAAGACAATGCAGCAGATCTTTTCTGAAACATGGGAAAACCACGAATAAACCTTTGCAGACTGAATTATAGCATTCTCAGTGGAGTGAATATGGAAAATCCCTGCTGAATGGGACTTTCGTAACAGGGGAGTCGTTCGAACGAGCAGTTTTATCCTTCAGTAATCTGTTCCCCTCTATTATTACAGCCAGAATTAATATTTGCTTATCGGGCCCTTCCTTTACGATTCAGCAGCTGCTGCTTAATCCCACGGCGAATGTATAATCTTCCTTTCCAGGTGACCTGAGTCGCCAGTCCAGATTAATGCTGAACATCTTTTCTTCTCATCGCTTTGTCCCGACGGTTGGTGCGGCTGCTTCATGCTTCATTAATTTGGAGATCACAGAGTTTACTTGCTTCAGCTAGGGAAAAGCAAGATACAGTTCCTGCACTTCAAAGAGGAAGGGAAGATGTTAGTGTTGAAACCAAAAGGATCACAGAATCACAGGACTTGCAGGTCTTCCAATCCAACACCCTGCCCATTCTGGACAAATAGTTGTCCAATCTTTTCTTGAAAGCCTCTAATGATGGAGCACCCACAACTTTGGGACATTCATTCATTCCAGTGGTGGGATTCAAATTTTTTTACTTCTGGTTCTGTGGGCATGGCTTGGTGGGCGTGGCAGGGGAAGGTTACTGCAAAATTCCCATTCCCTCCCCACCCCACTAACCTGCTTTCCAGCTCCGTTTTCTTGTGCAGGGCAACAAAGCAACAGCCACCTGATCAGCTGGGACTTGAGAGGCAGAAAATAGATAAGGGCGGGGCCAGTCAGAAGTGGTATTTGTTGGTTCTCCAAACTACTCAAAATTTCCACTACTGGTTCTCCAGAACTGGTTAGCACCTGCTGAATACCACCTCTGATTCATTCATTCATTCATTCATTCATTCATTCATTCATTCATTCATTCATCCCTCCTTCCCTCCATCCCTCCATTCCTCCACCCAACTAACTATCTATCCACCCACCCACCCATTTATAGAATCCTAGGGTTAGAAGGTACCTTGAAGGTTTTCTTATTGAGTCCTCTTCCCAAGACAGGAGACCTTATATCATTCTGGACAAATGGCTGTGCAATGTTTTCTTGAAAAACTCCAGTGATGAAGCACCCCTAACTCCAGGATATTCATTCATTCATTCATTCATTCATTCATTCATTCATTCATTCCTCCCTCCCTCCACCCACCCATCCACCCATTAATAGAATCCTAAGGTTAGGTGCCATATAAATACTAATACAGAATAACCCAAAGCACACACCTTGCTAGAAAGAAGTTGCTAGAATAACTCAAAGCACACACCCTGCTAGAAAGAAATTCCTTGAGGTTGGGCTCCAGCATGAATCTGAAAGCTCGGAACATTAAATATCGGATCACGGGTGACCGACCCAGATTGGTACCTGCAACGTTATCCTGGGACATGTATATTTGCCTTCATTCATAATCCTTATGCCATTCTAGACAAATGGCTGTCCAATCTTTTCTTGAAGGCCTCTGGAGATCGATCATCCACACCAGAGGTGGCATTTAGCAGGTTCTGACCAGTTCTGGAGAACCGGTAGTGGAAATTTTGAGTAGTTTGGAGAATCGGCCAATCCCACCTCTGACTGGCCCCACCAACCCCATCTCTTCTATGCCTCCCATTGAGTCCCAGCTGATTGGTTGGGTCTTCTTTGGTTGCCCCACCCAGGAGAACGGAGCTGGAAAGCAGGTTAGTGGGATGGGGAAGGAATGGGGATTTTGCAGTATCCTTCTCCTGCCACGCCCACCAAGTCACGCCCACAGAACCGGTAGTAATTTGTTTTTGAATCCCACCACTGATCCACACCTTCAGAGTCCAGCCCCTCATCCAAGCATCAACAGAAATGGAATGGATGAAGCTTTGCACAGCTGCTTGTCAATAGATGGGAAGGAGGCAATTTAGCACTTGGATGACAGGCTGAATTTAACACGCTGGGGAAAGATTGCATCAAATATTTTGCTCCAGATTGCCTTGACCTCCCCAGCTTCAAAGGGCAATAATTGCCCTGAAATGCAAATGTGGCGTCCTCATCTTGCGCCGAGATGGAGTTCATATAGCAAAGCGATGGGGTCACTCTGGAGAGCTCTGTCTTTTTCCTGGTAATTACACAGGCATTGGAGGGAAGGCTGGAGGAACCATGGCTTGTGTTACCTTTGGGAGATACTTGCAAAGTAGAAGGAGAGACATTGGTGTGTGTGTTCAACTTGCAAGGAGGCAGTGAAAGCTTGTCAGTTTTCACATCGCTGCGCAGGAGAGCTTTTAGGAACTGCAAGCGAGCTCACAGATTTCAGAAACCACGCAGCAAAAAGAGAATTATTTAACTCCCTGGCCTGGGAAGATAATTGAGGTGGGAGAGTTTGAAGGCTGAAAATCCTTCTGGTGCCATCAAGCTGATGTTAGTATCAAGCAATACTTTTGAACCTCAGCAACTTTCAGATGTGTGGACTTCTGAATTCCGGGAATTGAAGTCCACGTGTTCTAAAGTTTGAAACATTGGACAGGAAATAAAACAAGATGAACTAATTTTACTTTATGGTAAAGCTACATTAACAAAATCAACTCTGAAAGTTCCCCTTTTCACCCCCAGCCCAAGAAACTAGGAAGATCTCTGTCTGAGATGTTTGCCAGACCCATATTTCTTCTGTGAGCTAAGAGACCTCTTATCTGATCATTGACTAGTCTGTAGGTCTTCCTCCTGTCTCCCAAGGCCATTCTCTCCAACCATCAGAACTGGAGGTTTAAGCTGAGCTAAGCCATGGTTCATTTTAACCATGGCTCTGGGAAGAAGCCTTAAACTATAAACAGGCTAATTAACAGTGGATGAATTTACACGACATCAAAAAAACAAACAAACCCCACTCCGACTGTTAAGGTGGAGCTTTTCAGTGCAAAGAGTTGAGCTAGGTTATCTTCTTCCCAAAGGAGAAATTTATCACCCTTTTTACTCTCTAAAGCAGGGGTCTCCAACCTTGGCTCCTAGAAGCCTGGCGGACTTCAACTCCCAGAATTCCACAGCCAGCTTTGCTGGCTGTGGAACTCTGGGAGTTGAAGTCCGCCAGGCTTCCAGGAGCCAAGGTTGGAGACCCCTGCTCTAAAGGGTTCATTTCTATATCCATTTGCAAACTTCCTGCTTCTAACGCCGGTGCAGAAATTCCTTCGTCGGTGCGCATTCTCAACACGAAATATTGGTTCTGTTTTTCAGCAGGCCATTTGCACATGATTTTCACTAATATACACAAGTTCAACGATAATTCCCAGAACACAAGAACCCTATCACCGTATCGCACTCTGATTTGTATTACCTTCCTGGAATGAAAGGGTCTTGTTGCTATGGCAACAGTTGCGCACGCAATCTTGCCCCCACCTCCAATATACAACTCTGTAGCTTTCCTGCTTGTGTTCTGCAGTCCTACTGCACCAAAGTATGAAGAATCCCTTTTAAATTTACCATTGATGATAATCTGTTTGGCTAGGTATACCTCCCAATGGTTTCTGAAAAAGATTCCTGATATAGATAGATAGTCCTTGACTTACAGCAACAACTGGGGCTAGAAGTCCCGTTGTTATAAGCAAGGCAATTGTTAAATGAGATACCTGATTTTCCAACCCTTTTTTTTTTTTTGGCATGGAATCACTGCAGTTATTAAGCAAATCATGCAGTCATTAAGCGAAGCTGTCTTCCCATATGGATGTCGCTAGTCAGAAACTGGCTGGCAAGATGACTAATGGTGATCACATAATCCCAGGGCATGGCACAAAAGCAACAAAGTCACAAAAGCAGGTGAAGTCCCTTTAATTCCTCCAACTTGGCCCCCAATGTCCAGTTATCATCTGCTGGAGAAAAAAAACTCTTCCAAGAACAGTTTTTAAAGGGAAGAAATTTGGTCCAGACTAAAAATACATATAAATAAAAACCAACACAAACCATACTGCAGCAATTAACGAGACAGGGCAGGGTAAGGAATTGCAGGCTTCAAAAATAACGAAACACACACCAGAACCCAGATAAGACTTGACAAACAAAGATAATTCACACTTTGCTTCCAGCAAGGTGCTGTGCGTAAACACCCTTTTTAAAATCCTGTTTTCCCAGCTGCGGCTAATGAAGGGAATCAGGGCCCTTTTCTCCCCTGTAATCCATGCAACTCACGTTGCTCCCTTCTCTGTTCCTCCATGCATGCCCTAGGATGCAGGGTGAGTGAGCCTGGATCTTCCTCTGAATGCCCAGTAGGACTGTGCCTTTCCCCACAACCACTGTTTCCTCCACAGCCACTGGAGCCACACACCCACTCCCTGTCAGCTGTTCGACCTCCCCCTTGGAATCAGATTCCAACCGGGGCATGACAGGGATCCTTCAATGGTCATTAATACAGGCAGGTTGGCAAAGGACTGAATTTTGATCAAGGGAATGCTATGACGGTCATAAGTGCGAAAGCACTTAGGTCCAAAAGGTTGGTGACCCCTGCTCTAAACAAAGTAAATAAAGCACAGGAAAGTTCAGAGCAGCTGATCATCGGAGCAAGGGGTTTGCCCGAACCAGTCCAAACCAGTAGAATCTCACCTCTGCCCTGCCCTGATGTGACTTTCCATCACAAGGCACAATGACCACACGAAGCCTTTATAAGCAGAAGAACATTGACACTGACCTCTCCCTTAAACTTCCCTGAAGTTGTTACCTAGCCTGGGCACAAAACATTTGGAAATCAACCCAAAAGCTTGGAGAAGGACCCTCCACCCTCACTGCCTATCAGGCCAGCCGGCAGAACTTCCTGAAGGAGCCACCGATCAAAACAAATCACTCCTCAGCCAAGCAACATCCTTCAGTTTCACTTCCTCGCCAGCCCTGAGATTTGTCAGAGGAAAATTAGAGTGAAGGAGCTGTTCGAGATGGTCAGATGAACTTCAGATCATTTTAATGTGAGACCCTCCAGGGCGAAAACCCAGGATTATAAGTGGAGGCACTTCCTTGCCGTTTTAGTCCCACGTCTTTTTTTTATATAATGCCGAAGATGTGCTTTTGCTTTGGCTTCCGACGGTTCTCATTCAACTTGATGGAAAAGAGATTGCAATTGACAGCTTTTCTCCCCAAAGGGAGGAGAAAAGAAAAGAAAAAATATGCCAGGGAAATTCGCAGGGCTGGGATGCAAAACCGGGGCCAATTTTTTTTAAGGACGATAGAAATGGCTCTTTCAATGGGGTGGCTTCTCGGCATAATGAAATTTTCTTTTTTTTGAAGTCTTTTGGAAGGCTTTGAAAAGAATTAAAAAAGAATTGCAGCTTTGTGCAAAAAGAAGAGAGGTGTGTGAAACACATTTTAAACTTAGCACTCTGTTATTATTTATTATTTATAATTGCATGACCCCAGGGATGCTGTAACAGTCATCAGTGAGAAAAAAGGTCACCAAGTCCCTTTTTTTCCGTCCCGTTGTAAGTTCGAATGGTCCCTAAATGAACTGTTGTAAGTTGGGGACTGCCTGCACTCACATCATCTTCAACTTTATGGTCACCACACTATAAAAAAGATGTTGAGGCTCTAGAAAGAGTTCAGAGAAGAGCAACAAAGGTGATTAAGGGACTGGAGGCCAAAATATACGATGAGCGGTTGCAGGAACTGGGCATGGCTAGTCTAGTGAGGAAAAGGACCAGGGAGAACAGGAAAGCAGTCTTCCAATATTGGAGGGGCTGTCACAGAGAGGATGAGGAAGGGGTCAAGCTACTCTCCAAAGTACCTGAGGGCAGGCAAGAAGCAATGGATGGAAACTAATCTAGGAGAGATTCAACCTGGAAATAAGGAGAAACTTTCTGACAGTGAGAACAATCCACCCATGGAACAGAAGTTGTCCTCAGAAGTAGTGGGAGCTTCATCACTAGAAGCTTTCAAGAAGAGACTGGACTGCCATCTGTCAGAAATGGTGCAGGGTCTGAACTAGATGACCTACAAGGTCCCTTCCAAGTTCCAACTCTGTTAATCTGTGTCTGCATCTGCAACAGCTCCCTCTAAAGCTGGGATGTCCAACCTTGGCAACTTTAAGGCTTGTGGACTTCAACTTTCAGGATTCCCCAGCCAAGTTACCAAGGTGCTCTAAAGAGACTCAAGTCAAAACGTTGATCAGTTTTGCTTTCCTGGACGTTTTATAGCTGAATGGATTGTTGGAAATAAAACACGTTAACTTCTCCGTTGCTCACTCTTCCAAAATCATTAAAACCAGCTCCGATGGGTCACACCCTGACCTTTTATTCAAGATAAAACTGTTGGATGACTTATCACCTTACATTTGCAAGATTAATGAGGGGTTAGGCCTTTTCTCTCACCCCGGGATCCGCAGTGCTCTAATTAGGGAAACTTATCCAAATGGCTAATGCTAATAATTCTTTCTTTCCCTCCTCTTCTGCTGAGACAACACTTCAGATAGACTTTTGGCTCAAACTGAACTTAGAGGAAAGGGATTTGGGTTTTAATTTGTATGGAGTTCTTCTTTTTGACCAGAAGAACAGAGGGAAGGTGTCTTGGGGTCCACAGGTGAGCTCAGGTGACACAAGTCAATCCCTGTGGATAATATTCTCAGCAAGATTATTCTTTTTTTACTAAACCAAGGCCACAGGGCAATCCACTGTTGAGAAATCGAGCAATCGCCGCAATTTAAACTGAGCTTGTCCTCTCAATAAATATAGGGTCATAAAAACCTTGAGATCTTGTTCCCAAGGTATTTTTCCAAAAAGCCACTGGACTTTCTTGGTTTTTTTTTTCCTTGAGAACATTTTGCTTCCCATCCAAGAAGCTTCTTCAGTTGCAGAAGAAGCTTCTTGGATAAGATGTAAAACATTTTCAAAGCAGAAAACCTCCCAAGAAAGACCAGTTGCCTCTTGGGGACAACTATGACCTGGATGGTTGAGAATCTCCACAAACACCTTGAGATCTTGCATTCTGGTCCATTCTCCCTACCAGGACAGACATGAAGTCCCACCATTGATCCAAGACTCATTGCCTCCTCCATATTTTAAGGGCTTGTATTTATTTTGCTGTGTAAGGTATCATATATTTTCCAGAATTCTTGTTGACCTCATCCGTTTTCCCATAATAAATCCAGCTTAAAGTGATCATGAGAATTGAGCTTGGAAGAAAAATTGTGTTCTATGTTAAGCAGATGTCAGTGCTTGTCATCTTCAATGATGCCACCAGCCAAAGTTAGATTTATTCTTCTTCGCTCCTGAGGGTAGGAGAAGAAGCAATGAGTGGAAGCTCCTTAGAGGGAGATCCAACCAGGAAATAAGGAGGAATCTCCTGATAATGAGAACAGAATCAAGGAGAATCAAGGGAACAGTTTGCCTCCTGAAGTTCTAAGTGCTCCATTGCTGGAGGTTTTCAAGAAAAGTTTGGACAACCATTTGTCTGGGATGGTATAAGATCTCCTGTTTTGAGTGGAAAGGTTGGACTAGAAGACCACCAAGATCTCTTCCAGCCCTAAAATTCTATGAATGGATGGTTGGATGGATGGATGAGTGAGTGAGTGACAGAGGTGGTATTCAGCAGGTTCTGACCAGTTCTGGAGAACCGGTAGCTGAAATTTTGAGTAGTTCAGAGAACTGGCAAAAAAGACCTCTGACTGGAGATTTTATAGCAAGGGTCTTCAAACTTGGCAAGTTTAAGACTTGTGGACTTCAACTCCCAGAATTCCTGAGCTAACATGACTGGAGGAGGAATTCTGGGAGTTGAAGTCCACAAGTCTTAAACTTGCTAAGTTTGAAGAGCCTTGTCTTAATATAAACATGCGTATTAACACTAGGATTAGTAATGGTGGCCTGACTAGAAGCTAGAATAAAGGTAGAAATAAGAAAGAGGGGGAATATAAGCACATATAATTTTTAATATAATAGAATATAAGCAATAACTAGATGGAACGATTAGAGCAAGGGTCTTCAAACTTGGCAATTTTAAGACTTGTGGACTTCAACTCCCAGAATTCCTGAGTTAACATGACTGCAGGAGGAATTCTGGGAGTTGAAGTCCACAAGTCTTAAAGCTGTCAAGTTTGAAGACCTCTGATTTAAAACAAGGCTCTTCAAACTTGGAGGAGGGATTCTGGGAGTTGAAGTCCACATGTCTTAAAACTGTCAAGTTTGAATACCCCTGATTTACAGGGGTATGTCCACCGTCTGTCCACCGATTACCCCTGATTTTCGGTGAGCGAATGAATGAATATCCAGAAGTCACTGGAAGTTTTCAAGAAAATATTGTCCAACCATTTGTCTGGGATGGTATAAGTTCTCCTGCTTTGAGTGGAAGGTTGGATTAGAAGACTTCCAAGATCCCTACCATTCCTAAGATTCTTTGACTTGGAAGAAACATGACTGTCTCCTCTGTCCCTTTTTCAGCTTTCTCACAGCATTTCCTGAGTATTAGTTCCATGACTGCTGAGTCAACCATTGCTCCCTCTCCAAACATCCCCTTCAGTTGAGCATGCACAACTGCAGGAGATTGTGTTCCTCTAAGGTTGCTGCTTGTTAGAAGATCCCCTGTAAGGCTTTTAACACCTGAGCATCCCGCAGAGATACTCCAGCAATTTTTTTAGTATTTGCCAAAGGAACAGAATATGTTAGTTATGTTTCTTCATGGGAACCAAAGGCAGGGTGCAGATGAAAAGAGGAGAACGACAGAAGAGGAACTCTGAATTTGATTCGGTGTTCAGGTGCTGTATTTGGTGACCTTCAAAGGTTTGAGCATCGAAGTGATGAGAATGATGGGGCTATTTTGGCAAGGATGCTTCTCTCTCTCTCTCATCAAACCAGCAGAATCTCTTTTTTCTTTCTGCATGGCTGCTGTGTTGGTCCATCAGCTGATCTTTGCAGCTTCTTCCTTTCCTTATTTCTCCTTATTGGCTACTGCTGCTAATATCCTGTTTTCTCCTCGCTTCCTACTTCTGATCCAAATCTTTCATTTTTGTTGACATCCAGATCGATTTGTATTTTCCGTTTGTTCACCGATTGCCCCAAATTCGCTGTTGTGTGCAGTCAGCACTTGGTGATCTAGAATCAGTGGTGGGATTCAATTTTTCTTTTTTTTTTTACTATCGGTTCTGTGGTTGTGGCTTGGTGGGCATGGCAGGGGAAGTATGCTGTAAAATCCCCATTCCATCCCCACTCCTGGGGGAAGATGATGGCAAAATCCCCCTTCCCTCCCCACCCCACTAACCTGCTTTCCAGCTCTGTTCTTCTGTGCAGGGCAACCAAAGAAGATCCAGCTGATCAGCTGGGATTTGGGAGGCAGAGAATAGATGATGTTGGGGCCAGTCAGAGGGGGGTATTTGCACATTCTCCGAACTACTCAACATTTCTGCTACCGGTTCTTCAGAACTGGTCAGAACCTGTTGAATACCACCTCTGTCTGGAATATTTTTGATCATCCCTGTCCTGCCCCTGGCGGAGACTGACTCTGAGGGAGAGGAGGAACAGCCGACAGGGAGTGGAAGTGTGGCTCTGGAGGTTGTGGAGGAGGCTGAGGAAGGGCGGAGGCTGCTGGGCAGTCTGAGGAGGACCCAGGCCCATCCCCTCTCCATCCTAGGACACGCAGGGAGAAGACGATAAGGGAGAAACGTGGTCTACTGAGGAGGACAGGGCCTTGATTCTCTTCATGGGCTGCAGCTGTGACAACTGAATAAGAGGATGGGCATGCCTATAGGCCAGTGCTGGAAACAAAGCATGGAAATATCTCCAGTTTATTGTTCCTCTCTGACTTGGCGTCCTTCCCAGTGTGTGTTCTGTTATCTGTGAACATCCTCCATCCCTTATCTTGCCTGGTTCGTGTTGTTTTTTTTACTCTTTATAATTTAAATGGCATTTCCTCCTTCTGGCATCTGCTTGTGTGGGAGTTTTTTTTGTCTCCAGTCAAGGATATTTGGAGCTTGGAAGCAAAGTGAAGGAATAAAAGGGGCTTCACCTGTTTTTTGTGACTGTGTTTATTTTGTATCCCACCCTGGGTCATCACAATTCCTAAATGGTGCCAATGGCTGGCTGGGGAATTCTGGGAATTGAATCTTCAAGTTGCCAAAGGTTGATAAACACTGGTTGGATTTTATACCCATCATGCCAACTGTCCAGCCTTTCGACAGCATCCTTACACATCTGGTACATGTCTGATAGGGTTGGGTTGGGTTGGCCAACTCACACTTTGGAAAAGATTGGGCTGTGTTTGGCTGCCTTCCGCAGCTCATCACTTTTATGCAGAATTAAAACTACAGTGTTCAGATTTCAGCCGTGGGGAACGGCTTCCCTCCTCCTGCCTACACTTGTTCATTTATCAGCCATCCTGAAGCTGTTACAGGTTGCTCAGTTCTGCTTAACAGCTTTAGCAGAGACAAGACACCTCAGCTCTCCCTCCCCATTGAATTAAAAATAATAACACCTCCTCCCACCTGCCTGGTTCTTTTTCCTCTCTCCTCCTGAAAGGACGCTCTGACAGAAATGATCTCATTAAGAAATCTCAATGGGAAGAAAGGGTAATTAATAGAAATGGATTCATTGGAGAACAATCTGTGAAAGGAACCGGCCACTCTCCGTTCAATTTGCAACCATGGAGATAGAAATTCCACCATGGTCATCTGTTAACACACACACACACACACACACACACACACACACACACACACACAGAGAGAGAGAGAGAGAGAGAGAGAGAGAGAGAGGATTATGCAGGTAATTCCCAATTTACAACCGGTTTCTTAGTGATAGTTCAGAGTTATGGCCAATCTGAAAAAGAGGACTTATGATCCGCAGTTGAAGTTCTGATGGCTAGGCTTCCTCTGCAGTCACATGCCCAAATTTCAGAGGTTGGGCAACACGGCCACATTTATCTAAAGTAGATCTGGAACCCTGGGTCTTCAATTCTGGTTTCTAACCAAAGAGCTATGATTGGAACGTGGTTAGAATGCAGTACTGCAGGCTAACTCTGCCCACTGCCAGGAGTTTGATCCTGACTGTCTCAAGATTGACTCAGCTTTCTATCCTTCTGAAGTTGGTAAAATGAGGATCCAGATTGTTGGGGGCAAATAGGCTGACATTGTAAACTGCTCAGAAAGGGCTATTAAAGTACTATGAAGTTATATATAAATCTAAGTGCTATTGCTGATAACTTTAACCACCCGTCTTTCTCAACTTTGGCAACTTTAAGGTGTATGGACTTTAGCTCCCAGAATTCCCGGGAAAGACTCCCTTTTTACAACCCTGTAACCAGGATAGAATCGGGGTGACTGGATGGACCTGAGCATTTACCGGCCAGGTGCCCTTCCTGACACCTACGGGGAGTTCACAGCAGATATTTTATTTCTTTGTGCTCTCTAGAGAAACATCTGACGCTACCTAGGATTGAACTTTCTCAACTTTCCAAGGGACAGGTGAGCGTCTTCAACACTAGCTCAATCCTTGAGAAAGATTACACTACCCCAAACTATCTCGCACAGAATTGCTAGGACAAGAACATCACACTGGACTTCCAAGCGTTACGCAGAATTCTCTTCTAAAAGAAGTTTCCAAAGACAGGACTTGTCAGCATGGATGATGGTATCAAACAGAAAACACCATGGACATCAAACTAGCCAAAATCTGAGGTCAATTACAAGGAGGTCCAATTGAGAAGCTCCATCACCTTGCCTGTTCTTCCATGCTTAGCTTTCAATCTGGTTTAGAAGAATTCCTTCAATTACTCTGCTTCAGCTTCAGTATTGTTTTGATTCCGAATTACTCTTTTTTTTTGGAATTTTTTTTTTTTTTTTTTTTTGGCATTCCTGCCTTGGAGACAGCACAGCTCTGGGTTTGAGGAACCTCCAAATTCCAAGGAAATTCTCAAATTCCAAGAAGGGGAAGAATTGATTTTTTTTTAAAAAAAAATGCTGGCACAGCAGATTAATTACACCCACGCTGTAAGTAAACGGCAACAAATCTTTATACAGCATTTGGTATTGCTCTGCAATATATTATGAGACGTTCTTGCATCAAGTAATGTTGTGCATATAAGATGTGGGTCTCTTTGTGATGGATTACCCAGCTTTCTATTGGGATCAGAATCTCTGTTTTTCTTTCTTTCTTTCTTTCTTTCTTTCTTTCTTTCTTTCTTTCTTTCTTTCTTTCTTTCTTTCTTTCTTTCTCTTTCTCTTTCTCTGTCTCTGTTGTTGTCTCTCTCTCTCTCTCTCTCTCTCTGTTTCTCTCTCTCAGTCTCTCTCCCTCTGTCTATATTTGTCTTTTGGTCTCTCTGCCTCTCTGCCTCTGCCTCTCTTTCTTTTCTCTTTTCTCTCTCTCTTTCACTCTCTCTTTCTCTCTCTCTCTCCTCTCTCACATACAATTCACACTTGGGGTTGTTTTGCATCAGGAATCATTATTCCTTTCTTGATTATCCAATTCAGAATGTGAAGCCCAGCCTAGGAGAGCCTATAATTAACTCGAATAATCTCCACACTTGTAGACTGAATTCCTTCGTTGGAGTGTCCTTGACTGCGAGCAAAGGTAAGTACTTAAGCTGACCCGTTTGCTTTGCGATGGTTGCGCTACTAAAATGTCAAGTGGTGTTTTGGAATTAACAGATAAGAAACAAAGCAATATTTTGCTACGGAATAGCTTTATGCGATCTTCTGAAATGCTCCCATTTACTGCCCATGTCTTTCTTATTTCTTTATTTGATGGGCTGGTAGGACTGCCTACTTTGGAACACAACTTTGGATGATTTGCAACAACAATTGAGCCATGAATAAAAAAGAATTTAAAAAAAAAAACACAGAAAAACAACCACATAAAACCAGCCCTTCAACCCTCCTCCTGAGTTACAGAATAACAAAGAGTTGGAAGGGACCTTGAAGGTGTTATAATCCAACCTTTGCTCAGACATGAAATCCTATACCATTTTAGACATAGGTCTGCAACAAACTATCTACTGCTTGAAGATGTGTGGATTTCAACTCCCAGAATTCCCCAGCAAGCATTTCTGGCTGAGGAATTCTGAGAGTTGAAATCCATGCATCTTCAGGTGGCCAAGTTTGAGAAATGTTGATGTACAAGCTTCATCTCATCCCAGCCCAGCACCTCTACAACCTTCTAAAAGGATCGGTTGGGGGTTGCCAGACTGTTCAGGGTGGGGGCTGCTACAGAAAAGGGATCCATCCTAGATTCCACTGGATTGCAATACTTAAAGGGAAGGGATCCACAGCATGCCCACAGCAGCCTAACTGGGAGGGTGGGCAGATACCCTCAGGGACAGCAAGATATTGTGGTTCACCAGCAGCAGGTGCAGACCGCTGAGGTCTCAGAGAGTGAGGACTCAGATGAGGGACCTGCGTGCAGGGATGCAGGGATGGGGCCAGGAACACCACACGGTGGGATGCTGCCTTTGGAGATTGTGGAGGCTGGCAGCAGTGATGAAGTGGTCCCCAAGGAGCCTGTGCCCAGTGTGCATGAAGGAAAGAGCACCTGCAGCAGCACAGGTGACTCTGGAGTAAGGCTGCAAGGTAATGGCTTCTCCCTCAAGGGATAAAAGCCAGCTGAGAAACCAGAGTTCTTTGCAGGAAGCAAAGAAGTTTTTGCACTCAAGCCTTGTAGACATTTGGATTATCTTGGCTAGTGTTTGGAGACTTTTTGTGTTTGAAATATTTCTTGAACTTTATCTAGTGTTTTTGGCAGCCTTGCACAACCTTGGCAAGGCTCATTCTTGTCAGAAACAATTAGTTTGAAACAGCCTTTTAACCGTGAAGGAATGGAATTAGTTGAGAATCATTAAAAGGTTTTGCTGTTACCTCTGTTTGGTGTTTGTTTCCCTGGAACAAGGTTTGGGTCGGAACACAAGCAAGCAGCACACAGAAAAAACTTTACCTCAGGGATGTCAAACTAGATTTCATCGAGGGCCACATCAGGGTTGTGTTTGACCTTGGAGGGGGCATGGCCAGCTCGACATCACTTGAGGTGGTTCTAGTGCTCTGCCAGTAAAAATGGGCTCCCGAGCTCCATTTTTGGCTGCGACAACCTCCTGCAACCCTCTGCCAGCAAAAACAGAGCTCAGGAGGGCCGCATGCAATTTTCACTGGTAGAGGCACTGCGTGCCGGTCGTTCGCTGTTTCCAAGGTTGTCCCATGGGCCAGATCTAAGCATCTCATGGGCCGAATCTGGCCTCTGAGCCTTGAGTTTGACACCCCTGCTTTACCTGGTTATTCTGGGAAGAAGAGATTAGATCCCAGAGCATTGATTAGACACCCATCCTTCCTACCCCAGCGAAGCCCATGTGAGAAAAGGATTAGCATTATGGAACTTGGTTTCATGCTCTGTGTCGGAAGTCACGCACTGCATGAAATGGTGTAGCCGCTATTCTGGATCAAAAATGACTTGAGAGAAATCAGAATGGCTCCGTATGAAGGCAGATCAGAGTATTCAGAGAGATTAATTTAATGCAAAGCTGGAGAGATACGATAGAGTTGAAAAATCATGCGTGGAGTGGAGCGAGATTTCCCCCCCCCCAACCTCTCTTCTCAGAATATTAAAATTCAGGTCCTCTGTTGAAGCCCGAAGTAGGGAGATTGAAGAGAAATCAACAGGAGAAGTTTTGTCAGGCGAGGCACAATTAAATTTGAGATTTACATTGTGAGCTGTCTACCAGTTGGAGGTCACCAAGTTAGATGTTCGGAAGAGGCACGTTCATGGCTTTTTCTAACAATGGCCGCCACAGGTAGTCCTCAACTTACCATCACAGTTGAGACCAAGGGGACTCATGTGACCCCAGGATACTGCAATAGTCATAAATATGAGTCAATTGCCAAGTATCCAAATTTTGATCACATGAGCATTGGGTGTGTGTGTGCTGCAATCATTGTCAGTATGAAACATGGTCATAAATAACTTTTTTACAGTGCCATTGTAACTTCGAATGATCACCCTGTAGACAAGGGCGAGTTGCTGGGATATGCTGGATGAAATGAACCTTCTAACCCCACCCTTCTATCAGGCCCAAAGAACCAAGAACTTCTCTTGTTGATTTCTCTTCAATCTCCCTATTTTGGGCTTCAATGGAGGACCTGAATTTTAGTATTCTGAGAAGAGAGAGAGAGAGAAGAAATCTCTTTTCACTCCAAGCATGATTTTCCAACTCTATCGTATCTCTCCAGCATTGCATTAAATTAATCTTCACTACTTCTGAGTCGTTTCTTCATTGTTGCTTGCCTATAGATGGAATGTTGCCAGACTAAAGCAGCTACCTGCAGTACATAACTATTAGATATATTCTGTGAACTGCTAGGGAAGGTCTGCCTTCTCCCTCTTCCTGCCTACCAGACATTCTAAGCTCTGTTTCTTCTTGGTCCTCATGGAAAGCAGCTCCTCCCTCCTTTGTAAATGGCCCACCCTATACCCAGGCATGAGAAATATTTGGGATGGGATGGGGAAGAGTCAATATTTATTGCACCAATTTCATTTGCAAAAGTCGAAATGAATGTATTTGCAAACCCTGTGCCTCTTCTTCTTTTTGACCTTTGTAATTAAAATCCAATTCTTTGTCCGTTTGGCCTCCCTAGCCAAGGGATTTAATGAGAGGAGTTTTTAAAGAACTTGATAGGAAGGGGTTCTGTTCATTTACTCCTTTGGGTGGGTGGAACACTGTGATGGAATGAGGCCTGCGTTGTAAATGGTTGGCTGTAATTTGAGGACTCCTTATTGCCCAAATAAAGAGGGAAAGACAAATAGTTTACCATTCAGAATTTTTCCATTGCTTAAGCATTGCTGCCTAGAAGATGTTTTATCTGTCTAGAGAATGTTGGAGGCGTGACGGCTCATTGGTTAACGATGTTGAGCTTGTCAGTTGGAAAGCTGACATTCCAAGTTTGAGACCTGAGTGCTGCATGATGGGATAAGCTCCTGTTCCTTGCTCCAGCTAATGCTAATCTAGTCATTTGAAAGCATGCAAATGTGAGTAGATAAATAAGTACCACTTTTGTGGGAAGGTAACAGCACCTTTGGCGTATCATCATGCTGGCCACATGACCACAGAAAATCTCTTTGGACAACATTGGCTCCTTTGGCCAAGAAATGGACATGAGCACCTCTCCCCCAGAATGGGACACAATGGGACAGAGAAACCTTTACTTTTACCAATGCATAGAAGATATTTTTCTTACTTCCTGATTAAGATCCTCCAACACTATTTCCATTGTTTCTAATCACTACAACTGTCACCATACTGAATAATAAAAAGTCTTCACACTATGTTTACTTCTGTAATGCAGAGAGCTGGAATAAGGGACCACCTCAAAGTTAGTTCTATAACATTAAGCCCTGTGCATACCTGCTTATCAAGTTGTGCAGAGATAGTGGAGAAAATTGATGGCGTTTCTAAATCGGATTCTTGCACAATCCAAGTAACCGTACGTATGGAAAGCAGGAAAGTGCCAACTTAGTATTTTGTGATGCACTCTGAAATAGCCACGTTTCCACATTTTTTTGAATGAGAAACCTCCTTTCCCCTCCCCTCCTCCAATCAATTTAGAAAATCAGGCCAACTTGATTTCCCAGGCTAATTGGAATTTTTAGATTGGAGGCAGTTCATGCCGTACCCTTGTCCAATTTTTGCAATGCATTCTAATGTCTGAAGTTGGTGCTGGAGCTGTTTGCAAAAGGCCTCTCCACAGTTTGCTTCGGGGATGGAGAAATTGGAGGAAATCAACCAGATTTCTCTAGGGAAAAAAAATAAATTCTCCAAGAGGTTTACAAGGACAGCACTTATGGTGATGGATGTCTTGGTCCGATTAGTGGAAGCTCTTGCGGTGCCCACCAAGGGAAATCCAGTTGAAAAAAACTATCAACAATCTTTCCTCTTGCAAATTTCATTTCCTTTGGAATAGACATCCTTCCTTGGTTTCATTCCTCATTACTAGAAGCTTCACAGCACTTCATTGGATGTCTATCTTTATTTACCTTAGTATCTCCAAGGATTTCCTGTTTTTCTTCTTTTGAATTCTTCGAGTTTGGGCATCAGCACTCTACCACCCAAGAGATTGACCTGCCAGTTTGCACTAATCCTGTCAAGCTCTGGGGAAAAGAGGAGATTCATGCAGTTCAAACAAGCATAAAAGATTTACTGCAAGCCCTCTACAAGAATCTGGCCACCTAACAGTCAAGGGGAAATGAGCGGGAGATAAGAAAGGCATTCAAGGAGGGCTGGACTTAGATCTCTTGTGGGTGCACAGGGATTCATGACTTATGACACGTTTGACCCCTCCCTCGGGCTCAGTCTGATCATCTCCTACAATAGATGGCTGGATGGACAGATGGATGGATGAGAGATAGATGAGAGAGAGAGGGAGAGAGAGATATGTCAAGCACTGGGGAAATCAGGAGATTCAGACAGTTCAAATGACTATAAAAATTTATCACAACCTGAAGCTCTCTACAAGAATCTGACCAACTAACAGTCAAGGGAAATGAGGGGAAGATAAGAAAGGCAATCAAGGAAGGCCCACATCTCTTGTGGGTGTGCAGGGATTCATGACTTATGACAGATTTGACCCCTCCTCCCTTGGGCTCAGCCTGGTTATCTCCCACAAATCCTTAATGTCTTTATTTCTCAACTCTACTGCTGTCACCTGGGTTATACTCAGGAAAGGGAAGGATGGAAGAATTGACTGCGAGCATTCCACTCCCAAGGAGACAGGAAATTTGGCAGCACTCTCTGGACTTCAACATTATTTTTCCACTGCTTTTTTTTTAAAAAAAACAATGTTTTCCAAAAGATCAATCTGCTTCCCCCACTTGTTTGAGTACTCAAACAGTTATGCAAATACATTTAAAAACCCACATCCATTAAAATGGAAAACTCTTAAAGCCACTGAACAGCAAATTAAAATAATTTGTCTGCAAAAATCCCTTTTAAAAACACATCATAAATCAACAGATAATAGCAAAAGTTCTTAAAAAAAAAAAAAGCAAAACTCCGAAGGACTTCAGAGATAGTCTATCCCCTTTCTATCGACTTAGCTTATTAACTGCCTGTATTTTAATGTGTATTCCATTTAAATCTCATCTTTGCTCTGGGATCTCAATAAGGTATATAGGAGCTTTATCTCTAGCAAAGCCAGGTAGAAATGCTGTAGTTCAATTTTTGAGGTAGGTTGTAAGACAGAGGGTAACTGCTTCAATCTCATCCCTGTAGAGGATAATCAAGATATCCCGGACAAAGATAGGCCAAATCTCTTACCAAAATATTAATGGGTTAAAACATGACTTAAGTCAAAAGCAGGCAGCAGGCATGTCAAAAGGCTCAAGTAGACACCTCCTGAATTCACATGTGTATAAGGGGGAGATGTATTCAAAGACAGTCAGCCCCGTTATGTAGGCCAAACCAAGCAATCATGACTATGCCTGCCTTTATGGATGTTGGCTATAGTAACAGAATCCCACAAGTCTGATTAAAATGGTAGAGGGTCTCTTACTTGAGCACAGAGATTAGAAGAACTTCAACATCCTTTCCAGCTATGTTATTCTGCTGTTCCTTTATCTTCCTGGCAATTTTCTCCTTCCTTATTGCATCAGCAGTTGGGTTTAGTGATCTTGTTTAGGATAATAAATTTCCTTTTGGGGAGGTGCCAGCAGAGATATATAATATGATGACCCGAGGTGTGGCAGAAAGGCAACGCAGTCAGATAATCAATAAGAGACCCTTTATTAGCTCCAACTTTGCCCCCAATGTCCATGTTACCTTCTGGCTGGAGAAAAACTCTCCCAGGAACAGCCTTTGACTGCAGAGAATTAAATCCAAAACATGGTCAACACAAACTGTAACTAAGTCCAACCAATCAATAAATAATTAGTTCGAAATCATTAGTTTGTCAGGGCAGGAGCAAGAATCCCAGGCTTGAAGGCATGGCAAAACTCACATGGTTGGGAAGATGCCAGGAACACAGATAAGCAATGACAACACAACATAAAGTCATGTTTGCTCCCAGCAGCTGCCGTACGCAGCTTGCCTTTCTTATAAACTGTCTTCCCAGCTGCGGCTAATGAAGGGAATCAGGGCCCTTTCCTTCCCTGTAAGCCACACAACCCACATTGCTCTGTTCTCCATTCCTTCCTGCATGCCCTAGGATGAAGACGGGGTGGGCCTGGCTCTTCCTCTGAATTCTCTCTCCCTTGTTCTACGTCTCTGCCCAGACTTTGCCCTTCTCCAGTTTCCTCCACAGCCAATGGAGCCACACTCCCGCTCCCTGTCAGCTGTTCAGCTTCCTTCTAGGATTCAGATTGACAGGGGCATGACAGCTAGAAATAGAGACAGCTAGAGAGCTAGCTAGATGGATAGAGGGATGGATCAGTGGTGGGATTCTAACAGTTTCCATACCGGTTTTGGTCATCACACACTTCACGTGTGTGCACACAGTTTTCCAAACACCATCTGAGGCAGTGCCATGCCAATCAACTAAGAGGATAAAGAACAGAAAAGTACAGGGGCAGGTGGGTAGGCCAATCCTGTGCTTTTCTCTTCTTTCTCTTCTCAGCTGATCTTTGGAGCAATTTTTTGCTACCGGTTTGGTTGAACCGTGCTGAACCGGTAGCATTTCATCACTGATATGGATGGATAGATGGATGGATAGATAGATATAGATGAGAGAGAGAGAGATGAGAGATAGAGATCGATCAATCGATAGATGATGGATAGATAGAGAGGAGAGGAGCTAGATAGAGAGATGGTAGATAGGTAGATCGATAGAGATAGAGATGATAAAGATAGAAATAGAGAGAGAGAGAGAATTATACATGTTTTCTGTATAGGTGAGCAGCTGAAAGTTACCAGATGCAATAGATAAAAATGCAATAAACACATATGCAACTAAATAGATTTAGTTCCCAACATTTGTCTGCCATCTGGCTAAAACCTTTATGGAGAGAAAGCAGAGGATTTTACCCATCCTTTTCCGGTGCTCCTTAGTTCTCAGGGAAACACAGACCCCTCGAGATGAAAATCCTGATTTCCAAGGGAACATTTAGCCCCAAACGTCTCCATCTGAAAAAAATATGGAGCCATTACCGCAAAAGGACCTTAGTTGCGGGAAATCAAAAGTACAAGGAAGAGACTCCAAACACTCTGCCTTGATTGGGCAAAGGATGGAAGTAAAGATGAGCTTTGGCAGACTTTTAGATTTCTGTTACGATACTCTCAATGCATTAAAGTATGTTCCAAGACTCCAAAGAGCTTCCCTTTTCCTCAACCTTGCTTAGAATGGAAAGTTGGCAGGTTTTTGGAAGAGGCATCTTGTCTAAGTTGTATATCTGCGACACGTTCGGAAGTGATTTGGTACATGAATCGATGGGTGGGGTTATGTTTTGGGAGAGAGTGAGTTTCTCCAAGCCCCCTTGGTTCCTCACCCAACTCTTCTTCCTTCAGTGTGGACTCATTCAAGGGCCTTTGAGATCCTGAAGGGCCCTTGGTGCTCTCAGAGCTTGGTGGTTTTCTTGCAGACATTTCATGATCCAACTAGGGAACATCATCAGCGCTAGAAAGGAGTGGGGGTATGGAGTGAAGAAGGAGGAGGACCATGGGGTCCTTGGCATTCTCTGAGCTTGGTGGTTTTCTTGCAGATGTTTCATGATCCAACTAGGTAGCATCACCAGTCTTACAAGGAAGTGCGGGTATCTAGTGCAGCATGTAGCACAGATGATGTTACCTAGTTGGGTCTTGAAGCATCTTCATGAAAACAGCCAAGCTCATCACCAAGGACCCCACAGTCCCCTCCTTCATTCCATACCTGCACTCCCTTCTAGCACTGATGATGTCCTGGTTGGGTCAGGAAATGTCAGCAAAAAAACCAGCTGAGCTCAGAGAGCATCAAGGACCCCTCATTTCAACCCTAAACTACAAACGCTCTCCTTTATTGGTCTTTAAGACCCTCTTCCACTTTCTTCCTAAGCATTTCTGCTTAAAGGGGAGAGTTGATTCTTGCAATGCTGATTAATTCTTCAAGTGGCAGTTTTATGAAGTGTTATTTATTTGTCGCAAACTGTGATGATGTACATTTTATTAAGTTCCATAAATCCCCTGAATGTGATTAATGCATATTTTGTTCTTGGTTTTATATTTTGTACAGAGGAAAAAGATAATGAAGGAAAAGAGAGGGAGGCAGGGTGAGAGAGGGTGTGTGTGTGAGAGAGATAGAATGAGAGAGAGAGGGAGAAGGAGTGGAGAGGGAGAGGGGGAGAGAGAGAGAGAGGGAGAGAGAGAGAAAGGGAGAGGGAGAGTGGGAGAGAGAGAGAGAGAGAGAGAAACAAGTCCCCAAATTCAGATGTTACAAGGAACTGTAGTTAGTCTGAAACTTTAAAAAAAGAGAACTTTTTGTGAGTGCAATAACAGAATTGAAAGAAAGAGGGAACCCATTAACCTATCTTACTCTAATTCATTTTGAAATCAGGCAAAGATATGGGCCAGTGATTGTAACTCCTAAACCACAAATAATGGCCAAACTGTGGCTTATTCAATATACCATGGTTAAGCAGATCACAGCTTATCTTCAAAACACTGACCTTGAATTCCCATTACATCTTAGTTTAAATTCCGCAGGGATCTTTGCACCAGAACTTTTGCCTATTAGCCTGTAATTCCAGAGAAGATTGTTGGAAACATTTTGGAGGAGATGCCTCTGAATTTGTGGTACTGAAGGTCACACAACATGGCTGGGGGGTGGGCTACCGGGAAAGAAAAATTAGCTGCTAAGTGCAAACAGATTCTTTTGAAAAGCATTTCCCTCCGCGACTTCACATGCAATTTCAGAACGATAAGGCGACATTCAAGAAACAGACCATCAAGCGAGGAAGTCCAGCAATTAAAATTCTGTGCCAGTTATTAGATTCAGTGGGAAGTCTCTTGTGCATAGAATCAAGATGAGATGAACAGTTTTCCTAATAGGCAGTGGCAAAAGTGGCACTGTTTGTTCACAGTGCCAGCCTTTCGTGTAAAGGCTTGGATTAGGATGTAGGATTTCTCTTTTGGTGTTGAAAATCATTTTAATTATGAAGGGATTTCTTTCCTTTTCTTCACCTCCCTCATCTCTGCCACCACTCTGGACTGTTGAGACTCTGGAAAGCGCTCAGAAAAGAGGCTAAAATGTTTTATTTTATTAACTTATTTATTTAGTCAAGCATGTATTAGATAACAAATGTAAGTATAAGGGCAAATAGGCTGAAAAACAGCTTCTATCCCAGGGCAATAGCTCTGCTGAATTCCACTGCATAGTGCAGTGTTTGTGCAGTGTTCGAGGGTTTTCAATTCAATGTGTGGAATGGGAAGGAAGTGTGTTTGTGTTTATTTTCATGGTCATGATGTGCCCTGAAGATGATGTTCGATTTCGTTGTATGAGGTGCAGTGACAATAAAGTAAAGTAAAGTAAACTAAACATAATTATGAATACATGAAATGGATACGAATAAAAACAGGGACAGGGCACCTTGGTGTGCTTAGGCACGCCCCCTTACAGACCTCTTAGGAATGGGGTGAGGTCCACAGTAGACTGTCTAAGGTGAAAGTTTTTGGGGTTTGGGGAAGAAACCACAGAGTCAGGTAGTGCATTCCAGGCATTGACCCCTCTGTTGCTGAAGTCGTATTGCCTGAAATTGAGTTTGGTGCGGTTTACCTTGAGTTTGTATCTATTGTGTGCTCTTGTGTTGTTGTGGTTGAAGCTGAAGTAGTCATTGAAGAATATATGAAGAATGTATGAAGAAGTGGGGAATTGTGCAAGACTAGTTCAGGGGTCCCCAATCCACAGGCCTCTACCACGCTGCCTGTGGGACCCAAGGCATCAAAGTTTGGGAACCCCTGGTCTAGCTTAATGAAAGGATGGACTCTGGGTGACATGTCAGCAATATTCCAATATCTCAAGGGCTGCCCCAAAGAAGAGGGAGTCAAGCTATTCTCCAAAGTGCCTGAAGGCAGGATAAGAAGCAATAAGGATGGAAACTAACCAAGGAGAGAAACAACCTAGAACGAAGAAGAAATTTCCTGACAGTGAGAACAATTCATCAGAGGAAAAAATTGTCTCCAGTCGTTGTGGGTGCTCCAACTCTGAAGGTTTTTAAGAAGAAATTGGATAGCCATTTGTCTGAAGTGGTGTAGGGTATCCTGCCTAAGCAGGGGGGTTAGACTAGAAGACCTCCAAGGTCCCTTCCAACTCTGTTATTCTGACTGGAGGAGAAAGATGTCCACAGGTTCCTTTCCCCCTCTCAAGTAAAATAGATGACAGTGCCATTCACAGCCAAAGCTGCGGTGGTTTGAATGGACACGTTGTGAAGTCAGCTGGCACTGTGCATTACTGGGGGAGCCAACCAGACTTTACATTCACGGAAAAAAAAAACCCCCCGATAAGATTTTATTTTTTTTTGCTGTTGTTTCCTGCAGCTTTAGCCCAACAACTCACAGCGTTCGCCTAATTAACCCACTGTTAAATGAGGACATTTATGCCCTGCACTAAAGCCACAGTGTGATTGGCAGGGTTAAGATTTCTTGGGAAATATAAACTCAGCCATTGTGTCTGGTTCCGCCTCCCCCACATACATACAAACTGGGGCTACAGCAAATAGTGTCTTTGGAATGGGCGAAGCTGATTCTTGATTGAAAGTCTGAAGTCTCTGTTTCATATCCGCATTGAATCACAAAGATGGTCACTGGTGCTTCAAAATAGGTTAATAAGAGTGTTGGGATTCAAAAATTTTTACTACCGGTTCTGTGGCCGTGGCGTAGCTTGGTGGGCATGGCAGGGAAAGGATACTGCAAAATCCCCCTTCTCTTCCCTGCTTTCCAGCTCCATTCTCTTGTGTAGGGCAACCAAAGAAGACCCAGCCGATCAGATGGGATTCAATGGGAGGCAGAGAAGAGATGGGAGCGGGGCCAGTCAGAGGTGGGATTTGATGGTTCTCCAAACTACTCAAAATTTCTGCTACCAGTTCTTCAGAACCGATCAGAACCTGCTGAATACCACCTCTGGTTAATAACCCAGAAAAAAGTCCTTGAGCTCCAAAAGGAATGAAGAAACACTAATTTTTGCTTCCCGTGTGTATAACCCAGCATCACCCATTGTACATTGTGGCTTCCCCCAATGAAATATTTTCCACCCAAAGTTAGGTCCTCTGTCCATCAACAGGTTGTCCACCCCAACCTTAAAAGGAAAAAGAAACTGTAAAGTTGCTCCATCAAATTTTCAACACATCTTATGGGTAGTTTCCAGACAGATAAGGCATTTGCCCTAACCCTCAGATAATCTAATTTGGTGAATCCAGTCTTAGGTGGACAGTATTTACGATCTTTCTACTTTTCAATTCTATCTATTCTGTAACGCTCATGCTGCTTTGTTGTAGCAGCCTCTTGATTTATAGCACGACCTCTTTGTTGCTAAGGCTGGCTGAAATATTCCTTGAGATCTTCTGGAACCTGAGAAGAAAAAGGAGAAAAAAATCACTTGCATGGAGAGAAGGGAAGGGGAAAAAAAAGTCACCAGGATTATTATGATCAGGGGACCTTTTGATAGAACATCCATAAATAGCTTGAAAGGGTTTTGTTTGTACCACCCAAGGATGATGAATAATCCCTACTCATGTATTTTGACCAAGAACCTAGAAGTCCATCCTTTGGTCTGAAGTTGAACCACACTTCCTGCTTGATAGGAGATGACATGATAGCAATCTTCTAGCTGCCACAAAGAAGAGAGGGATAATCTATTCTCCAAAGCACCAGAAGGTAGGACAAGAAACAATGGGGGGAAGTTGGTCAAAGAGAGATCCAACCTGGAACTAAAGAGACATTTTCTGACCGTGAGAACTATTTTCAGCAGAAGGCCCAAAGGTGCTTTTCAAGAGGCACCTGGACTTTCTTGTTTTTCTCTTTTGTGTTCCATTTGCACTGCTCAAGTGACCCTGAGGATGCAGACAAACCTCCAAGTGGCCTCAGCGACCCTCTAAAAGATTGCAAATGACCAGCTGTCTGCCAGAAACATAAATCCTTCCATTCCCCACCATCCAGTCAGAGATGAAGAAGCTTCTTGGATGAGAAGCACAATGTCTTCAAAGAAAAACAAGAGAGTTCAATTGCCTCTTGGAAAAAAAAGCACCTTGGGGACAACTATGACCTGGAGGACTGAGAATCTCCATAGATTTTCCGTGAAAGGGTTGGCTTCCATAACAGCAGTATCACTTATATGCTTTACAGGTGTGCTTTATGGGTGTTCTGCTTTTTGGGGTGGTGGTGGTGGTCTGAAATCTAATGCCCTGTGTGTATTTGGTTAAGTGTCACTATGATAATGTTCTTTTTGTCAAGATTCCAGTGATCGTCCTAATTAAATCACGAGCCTCGAGCCAAACTTCAGAAAACTTCAAAGGATTGATTAGGAGCGACATACTGGCATGACATGTATGAAGCTGACTCTGAGATATGGAATTTACAATCACCCATGAACCTGTTTCCCCTCCACCCTTCTGGGTGTATCATAATTCAGATTGTCCAATGGAACACGTTCATGGCTGGGTGTCATCAATCATATTCTCCAACAGAGGATTTTCACACCCAGAATACTCGGTTGCCTCAATTACGATTTTTGTGAGATAAGCTTGGGATGTGCTTCTGAGTTCATTTGCTGTATGCTTCTTCCTCCCCTCTTTCTTATGGCAGTTTGGAAACTGGCATAGGAATGTTTTACAAGTTGACCCTTCTTGCATGGCTAACCATAAGGATCATTCCCTCTAAATCCCCACGACATGGGACAATTGTGGAATTCTTTACCTTGTCTTCATGTTTCAGGAAGAGTTCATATATGTTGCAGGCTCTGGCGATCAAGTCATCGGCATCCAGGTCTACAATGCTATGGCACAGCTGGTTGGAGAAGACAGAAGACAACATCAGCTATCTCACACTGTAGAACGAGAGGGTGCAAATTCAATATAGATTGATATAGAATGGATGAACAAGAATGGTGTGGATGACAGACAGTAATGACTAGTTGTTCTCAACTTGCAACCATTCATTTAGAGACCATTCAAATGGCACTGAAGAAAGTGATTTATGACCCCTCCTCACATGTACAACAATTACGAAACCTGCAGATTCCTTTTCAACAACTCTTGAAAAGACCAGTTTTGTAAGCTGCAACATGAGTTCTAGAACGAGACTGTGCATTGTATTTTTAACAAAATATAGAAATTTACCAGGTGTAGCTTATTATTTTTGCTTTATCCCGGCTTTCATAATTCTATACAAACCACACTTTTCATAAGTAGCTTTCAATGGGGGCAATTCAGAGATATTCACCCTGTGTTTGAATGTTTCCCTTGTTTCTCTTATTAATCAGGCTTACCATTAAGATCTCCTCTTCTTCCAGGTCTTCTCTGAGGATCTGGTCTCTCACCATCTGCAGCATTGTGTAAGCGATAATCACCTGGAAGTTTTTACACGGATGTCCTGTGAGAAACACCTGGAAGTTCAACACAAATTAGAATGAGTAGATAATGTTGGAGGATTCCTTTTGTGATCCAAGCTTAATATTTATGCCTCTTTCTGCTCCTGTAACCTAATATTAGGCTGTGATAAATTATTGGTGCCCAGAGAAATGTCGAGGACAACGAGGAGGAGGAGAAGGAGGAGGAGAAATATCTAAGAACTTGACCTCTGAAGGAGGAGGAGGTGGAGAAGGTGGAGGAGATGAAGATTATCTAGCTGGCATTTCTCTCAATGCAGCAATTGCAAAAAATGGAGTTGTTGCATTTCCTGCCATTAAAATTGCCAGCAAAATCCTGGTTTTGGCAAGCTTCTTGTCAGGAAGAACAAGCATGGTGATACTCAACCTTTGCAAATAGTAAATGAAATCAGAAAAGCTACATATGGAACCAGAGTGGGAACTATAGCTTGGGTTGCTTGGGAATATTACAAAAGTCACTGTTCCTGTCCTTGTTAAAGGTCCCCTTGATAGCCAATAGAAAAAGAAAGAGAGAGAGAGACAGACAGACAGACAGACAGAGAAGGGAAAAAGAAAAGAAAGAAAGAAAGAAAGAAAGAAAGAAAGAGGGAGGGAGGGAGGGAGGGAAGGAGGAAGGAGGAAGGAGGAAGGAGGAAGGAAGGAAACAAATTAGGTACTCTCAGGTGCTGAAATGGCACGAGGCAGACACTGATGTCAACATCTGGAAACTGCTTGGTGCCCTCATATTTGTCTAGAGAATCAATGAAACACTTGGAAGAGATTCTGTCAATAAAATTTGATTTGGGCTCTGCAGTGAGTGGCTGGGTTTTTTTTTTCTCTTCCTTCCCCTAAATCCAGACAGTGTATGAATCTGTACAAATGATTGCTCTTGTTGTTTTAAGTGAACAACAGTTTTGAAGTGAGATGCTTATTGGTCTTTGGAGTGACACTGGAAAGGACTCTAAATCCAGCTAGCTGGCAAGGCACAAACATTATCGGTCTTCTGAGAATGTGTACCAAGTCCAAGAGGTGAGACTTTAACAGGAATAGTGTGTTTTCCCAGAATTCAGTTGCCTTGTGAAAGAATGCAAAGAAAGCTTACGGACCTTCTGGAATGTTTGCCTTTATTCATAAAAATATCAGCTGGGCATGAAAAAAGAGCCTCACAGCAGGAAATCTCCCCAAACACACACATATATACACCCCTAATTTGGTTTCTAGGAAGAAACAATCCAATTCTTTGATGTATTTCCTGGGCCCGCTCCAAAATGTTGTTTTTTGACCCTAGCAGCTGGAATGATCTCATCTCTGGCACCAAAGTGCCAAGATCTCTGAACAGCTTTCCTCTTGTAGGTCTCATCTCTTTTGAGGAGAGTTGGATAGCAATGGCCTTTTGGAGTTCTTCCATGGGGTTTCTGGGCAGAAGTCTTGGGCCAAACTGTTTCTACAAATCAGTTCAGGGAAAGAAATCCATTTAGGGGTGTGATGGCTCAGTGGTTTAAAGACCTTGAGCTTGTCAGCTGGAAAGTTGATAGCCTGGGTTTGAGACCCTTACTGTGATGACCCGGGCCGTGGCACAAAGGCAACACAGTCAGATAAATCAGATTTTGACTCTTGACAAATGTATCTTTTCCTTTATGTAAACTGAGCGCATTTGCACCAAGACAAATTCCTTGTGTGTCCAATCACACTTGGCTAATAAAGAATTCTATTCTATTCCCTTCTATTCTTTTTTTTTGCTGGACTCTATATCAGGAAATACTTACCTCCCACATTCTCCAGACATCCTCAAAAGACTTGAAGACACGCTGGAAAAAGAGACAGAACCAAGGAAACAATGACGACACCACCTGGCCTTTTGATTCTGGAAAAAAATAAAAATAAAACACACACACATGCACATAAAGGACTAAGGTTTATGCCCTGTGGATCTAGTCTTCCACTATCAAAATGGTCAGGAAGAAAAAAAACATCTCTTCCTGCCCTTTTGACTCCTGGAAGAAAATTGGAAGATAAGTTTAGTGAACCCTTAAGATTTTGCCAATGTTGTGCTGTGCTGATCTTGGTTTTTTAAAAGTGCTTTTACAAATTTCCAGGATGAAAGAAAATATATTGTGTGGATTAAAGGCGTCTCTTCTTTTCTTTTCTTTTCTTTTCTTTTCTTTTCTTTTCTTTTCTTTTCTTTTCTTTTCTTTTCTTCTCTTCTCTTTTTCTTTTCTCTCCTCTCCTCTTCCCTCCCCTCCCTTCTCTTCCCTTTCCCTCCCTCCACCCTTTCTTTCATGCTTTCTCTTCCCTTCTGCCACTCAAGATTATGCATTTAAGATCGGCAGCCATATAAATTTTCTGAAGAAGTGCATGAATGAATAAACCAAACCTTTGCCTAGGAAATCACCAGAAGTTTCTGGTCATCTTCTGGCTTTTACACTCTTGGGCAGACAAGGAAACAGCATCTGATCTAACTTTGCCAAGCTGCAAAACTTACCCAGGTGTTTTGCAAAGATTGGATCCATAAATGCAATCAAGGCTTTCAGAATGACCAGGTTCTTCGGCACCCCAACATTTATGATGCAGCTGTTCTCCTGACAAACAAAAAGTTTGAGGAAAGGGAACTTGATCAAGGAATGCAAAGACCTTGGACAACTGATCCGAAGCAAATAATGTAAGGATGATTACAGCAACAGCAAAGAGACTCCAGCTCACTGTTTTTTGTAGGAAAAACTGAAACAGCCAATAGATCTCGTGCTCTTTTTCCACAAGCAGCCTGAAGAGAAGCAGCATTTCGTGGAAACCTTGTTGGTATTCTGCAAGACAGAGAGGTTGGGGGGAGGGAGGGAAGGAGAGAGAGAAGGAAGAAGGAAGGGAGGGAGGGGGAGAGTGGGGGAGGGATGGAACAAAGGAAGGGAGGGAGAGAAGAGAGAAGGGAAGGAATGAGGGAGAGGGGGATAGAGAGAGAGAAGGAAGAAGGAAGGGAGGGAGGAAGAGAGAGAGAAGGAAGGGAGGGAGGGAGAAAAGGAAGGGAGGGAGGGAGAGAAGAAAGAAGGATAGGAAGGAGGGAAAGACGAGGATAGACAGAGAGAGAAGGAAGAAGGAAGGGATGGAGGAAGAGAGAGAGAAGGAAGAAATGAGGGAGAGAGGGAGAGGGAGAGAGAGAGAGAGTTATGGAAAAATGATTGAGAATCCTGTCTTCTGAAGAATCTAGATCTCTATACTTCAAAACTGACACCTCATTATTTCTACCAGAATCTCCAAAGATTCTCTTTTCAGAGATATCCCCTGAATTAGTTTGACCCCTGGTCTTTGGAAACACCCAAAATTTCATTCCCCAGAACTGGCAGATGCATCTGCAGAAAAGCCTGGCTGTGTGGAAAATTTACTGTTCTGGGGATGTTTTAAAGTTCTGAGAATGGGTAGGATTTGCCTGTATCTCCCAGGGCCTTTTAACATTGTTGAGGCATCGATTTTCTGCAACCAACTGGAAATGGAATCAAAACAGAAGTTTATGGGAAATGATACTTAGAGGGCTGGATGGATGATAGAAAATCCACTTATTGTTGCAGAAATAGACAAGTCTAGTTTTGAAATATCTACACGAGGGACTCTGCGGAAAACTTACCCGAACTAAGCTGGATTGACCAATCGTCCGAGCCACCATGAGACAAATTCTCATGAACCCAAAACAATCAAAGGAATGAGTTTAGAAAAAAGGAAGCTTTTAAATTAAAGATCTAATTGTTCGAGAAAGCTTCAATAGCACTTAAAAATGCCACCTTTAAGAAGAACAAACAAATGTTTTGAGATGCAATTCTTGAAAGAGTGCAGAAAAGAGCAACCAAGATGATGAGGGAACTGGCAGCTACAACTTATAAAGAATGGTTGATGGAATTGGGTAGGTCTAGTTCAATGGGAAGAAGGACTAGGGGTGGCATGAGAGCAGTCTTCCAATATCTCAAGGGGTTGCCCCCAAAGAAGAGGGAGTCAAGCTATTCTCCAAAGCCCCTGAAGGCAGGACAAGAAGCAGTGGGTAGAAACTGATCAAGGAGAGAAGCAACTTAGAACGAAGGAGGAAATTTTTGACACTGAGAACAATTAATCAGTGGAACTACTTGCCTCCAGAAGTTGAGAATGCTCCAACATTGGAAGTTTTAAAAAAGATGTTGGATAACCATTTGTCTGAAGTTGGTGTACGGTTTCCTGCCTAGGCAGGGGGTTGGGCTAGAAGACCTTCAAGGTCCCTTCCAACTCTGTTATTCTATTCTACTCTAAGCTTGCACTGATTGGTGAAGGTTTAGATGTGTGAACAAGAAGAATTTAATACAAACGTTGATGGATAAAACAGATTTTGGAACAATAACAAGAGGGTGATTTATTTAGAGAGAATATGCTTCACATAGATGCCTAGACTACATCCTCTCAGGAGGAGAGCTAACACAGCCTGTGGACATGTGCCAGAAGACAGAAGAGAAAGAAATGACCTCAGATTAGCAATTTTTCATAGACAGACAGAAAGTACATCCTTAACTCTCTAGTTCAATGTTTTTCAAGCTATTGAACTTTAAGATTTCAATGTTAAGATGAATAGAGTTTAACTCCCAGAATTCTCCGGTCAGCTCCTGAAGTATGGTCACATAACTGTGGCAACTCATGAGGGTGCAACCATTGTAACCTTGAATCGGGGTCACAAGTAGCCTTCTCGACAGGTCCTCCCCAACTTTGAATGATTGCTAAGTGACCAGAATAAGTTACCTGTAGGTGTAAAGTTTATAGAGATTCTCAGTCCTCCAGGTCATGGTTGTCGCAAAGGTACTTTTTCAGGAGGCAAGTGGACTTCAATTTGGGATGAACACCTTCAAATAGTTTGGGACAGAGGTGGATCTTCAGCAGGTTCTGACCAGTTCTGGAGAACCGGTAGCGGAAATTTTGAGTAGTCTGGAGAACCAGCAAATACCTCTTCTGACTGGAGATTTTACGGTATCCTTCCCCAGCCATACCCACCAAGCCACACCCACAGAACCGGTAGTAAAAAATTTTTGAATCCAACCACTGGTTTGGGAGTATGAACAGATTTCCAGAGAAAAAATTGCAGACAACAGGGACCATTAGGACTACCCAGGTGACCTTGGGGAAACAGATAAACCTCCAGGTGGCCTCAGCGACTCTCTAAAAAGGTGCAAATGACCAGCTGTCTGCAAAGAGTATCAATCCTTCCATTCCCCCACTATCCAGTCAGAGCTGAAGAAGCTTCTTGGAGGAGAAGTGAAACGCCTTCAAAAGAAAAAACCTGAAAGTCCAGTTGCCTCTTGAAAAAAGCACCTTTGGGATAACCAGGGACAACCTGGATGACTGAGAATTTCTCCTTTCCTGACAAGTAGAACAATTCATCAGTGGAACTACTTGCCTCCAGAAGTTGTAAATGCTACAACACTGGAAGGTTTTAAGAAGAGATTGGACAATTATTGGTCTGCAATGGTCTAGGGTTTGCAGCCTGAGCAGAGGGTTGGACTAGAAGACCTCTGGGGTCCCATCCAACTCTGCCCTTCTATCTATTCTATTTTCCTCTTACCAGCATTCAGGTTGCAGACATAATTCAGCAGGAGGATTTTCTCCAGTTGCTTTTTATCAACCAGCTGGTTGCCTTGGGCATCCTTGATGTAAAGTCGTTGAACATCAGACTCTGTGGAGAAAAAGAAAGGAGGATCAGGTTGCTAGACGCAAACTGAGTGTCGGAGGATGAAGTCTACTAGATCTCTTCCAAGTTTGCCAATTTCCTCCAAGCCAGAACTTGGCGTTCATCCTAGCCGTAATGATTTATGCTACGATTGATGCTGGAAGGTCAGAAAATAGGTTCAGTTCCTGACTGTGATCTCGTGGTGTGTATCTAAACATCTGATGTCCGTTGATGTCCCTTCCCTTCATGCAAATTCAGGGCAAAGGCCTCCTTTTCTGCAGAGCTTTCTGCTCTCCTTATTCCAGTATTTCCTTGTTCCATATAAAATATTTCAGGGTTCTTTTCAGCGGCAGTGGTGGGTATTGTGGGTTTGCTGGCAGCCGGTGTGGACGGCAGAGGTATCGGACAGCGAGGATGAAAGGGAACCAGTCAGAGAGTCTGGTGAGGACTTGGACGAGGGTCCTGCATCCAATGACCATCTGGGAGTGGGGTGCTGCCTTTGGAGCCTCCAGAGTCTGGCAGCAGTGAGGAAGAGGACCCAGGGGAGCCTGTTCCCAGTGTGCGTGTGCACAGAGCTGCTGGAAGGTGAGAGCAACTGAAGCAGAAGGGGCAACTCGGGAGTAAGGCTGGGAGGTGATTGCCCCTCCCATAAGGGATAAAAGTCAGACCTCAATGATGATACCTTTGCGGGAAGCAAAGCAGTTCAGTAATCTCTGAGTCCTTCTTGAAGCTCTGTGAACTCTGGTTGGTTTTTCTAGGTTTTTGGGTTGGTTTATGTTAGCCTTAATTGGATTTCTGTTTCTTGGCAGCATTCAACAGCACTGAAAAGCATGCTCTTTGTTAGGAATGATAGTCACCTAACAGTTGGGTTGGCAATATATAAACCAGGGTAATTATTTAATACTGTTATTTCTTTAAGAGACTGCTGTAATTGTGATTGGCTGAGGTTCCCCCAATGGCCATAAGATGGAGCCAGAAACCTGGTTTGCTCTTCTTGCATTTTTCTTTTGCTGTTTTGCCTGATTGTCGTTCTGCTTGGCTTGCTGTGAGTCTTGCAACTCTTAACAAACTCCATTTACTGAACTTTGTGTATGATACTGGACTTCGTTTTGGATTATCCCTGGACTGATACTAATTGCTTTAACTGTGTATGATTTGGACCGTTTGTTAGGCTTTGTTTACTTGTTTACTGGAAGTAAAACCTACATTATACTATTCAGTGTATCTGTGTGCTGGTTGTGTGTTATCCAACACCACTCTCACTACATTTCCCTGAGTGAAGGAAGGAAAGAAAGAAAGATGAAAAAGAAAAAAGGAAAGAGGGAAAGGGAGGAAGGGAGGAGGAAAGAAAGAAGGAAAGAAAGAAGAAGAAAGAAGAAGGAAAGAGAGAGGGGGGAGGGACAGAGGAAGGAATGAAGGAAGGAGAAGGGAGGGAGGAAGAAGAAAGGAAGGAAATAAATAAATAAATAAATAACGAGGGACAGAGGAAAGGAAGGAGAAGGGAGGGAGGGAGGAAGGAAGAAGAAAGGAAGGAAAGAAAAAGAATGAGAGGCAGAGTAAAGGAAGAAAGGTAAGAAAGAAAAAGAAAGAATGAGGGACAGAGGAAAGGAAGGAAAGAAGGAAAGAAGAAGAGAGAACTAGGGATGGAGGAAAGGAAGGAAAAAAGAAAGAAAGAAAGAAAGAAAAAGTAAGAATGGGGGCAGAGGAAAGGAAGAAAGGAAGAAAGGAAGGGACAACAATAACAATAGAAGCTCAAAATCCAGCCAAGAGAAACCAGGAAGAGATCCCTACTCACAAGTTAAGAGCAACAGGTTATTCATTCTACGGTGGTGCTCCTTGAATTAAGCCTCCCTATTGCTCCTGGTAGAGCTGCCGAAGAGCTCATTGGCACCTCTTAATTTAGTAACCGCTCTCAAAGTTAAACAGTCCCTCACTGAAGGCTGATATTGATCATTACGAGGAAGTAAAATAATAATAAAAGAACCCAAACAGCAAGGCAATTTAAAACAAAGCCAAATATTTCAACCTCCAAGTGGAGATGTTGAGAGACACTAAATCCCCAAGTGGGTTGAAAATGTGTAAGGCTGGAAAGTGGTACAATCTAACTTGCTACTTTTTCTCCCCCCCCCCCACGCTCCCCATAAAAGTAGGGAAATGATCTCTTTTGATTCCAATTCTGGGAAAGAGAAAGAGGCAATAAAGGGGAACATTTCCCCAGCATGTGACCTGTTTAAAGAATTTTCTAGTGAGAGAGACTATCTATTATATCTGAAGGGCTTGGCCTGCATCCCATCTCAGTTGTAAATCTTTCTTGAGCCTGCCTCACGTTGATTTATGTCCATTTCATTGATCTGTAGCCTTAATTTTGCTGTATCGTTTAATATTCTTTTTGTTAGACAGCTGGGAAAAGACAGAAAAGGAGATCTGAATAAAATTATGATAATCCATCATGGCTTTCCTGTCCAACGTGAGAAGATGGATTTTTAGGTGTTTTTCCATTTGGCTCTTTCAAAGTTACATCTTATATATATTCTCTCTCCCTCTCCCCCCCATCTCACCCCCCTCTCTTTTTCTTCCTTCCTTTTCTTCTTCTTGTCTTTTGAAATCTGTCTCTCTTTGGGGATTATTGATCTCCTTCGAGAACAACACAACTTTCAAGTTAGGAGTCAGTACGTAGCAAGTATCGGCAAAAAAACAGCAGCACGTGGGCATCAGTTTTAAAGAATGGCTGGAAAAGAGAATATATGAATGATATTGCAGAATGGGTAGTGGGTGGGCCAGCAAAAATATTTCCCCTTTCCCCCTTTGGGTTTTTTTTTTTTTTAGTCATTTAACTGGAACCTTAGAGCAAGGAGAAAGGCCATTTTCCTACAAGTGTGTAGAACAGGGGTCGCCAATCTTTTGGACCTCAGGGACCACCAAACTCATAATTTTAAATCCCACGGACCAGAGATCCGGGAAAAATCACCCAAAAAGTCTGCAGGAAAATTCCCCATCCAATTTTCCTACCAATCAATCATTCTTTATTTGGGATCGCAGGATATCGTCTCCAGCTCCGTTCTCAGGGGGAGAGAGAAAGAGAGAGACTTTTGGCTTCCTGCAAGGAAAGCAGCAGAAGCAGCCGAAGTCTTTCTTTCTCTCCCCCAAACTCCACCAGAAATGAGTCTTTGTGAGACTTGTTGCTTCTTGGAGCAGGAGGCCTTGCAGGGTCCCAAAGACTCATTTCTGGCAGAGTTTGGGGGAGAGAAAGAAAGACTTTGGCTGCTTTCCTTGCATGCAGCCAAAAGCAGAAGAAGAAAGAAGCGGAAAGAAGCAGCCAGATGGCCAGGCCAGACCCGTGGGGCATGTGGGGCAAGTTCTCCCCATCCGCCCTTTCCCCCTCCCCTTGCTACCTCGTGTTGTTCACAATGCAAGTGACACAAGCCTTGTCTTCCCACAGGCCATGTGGGCAGCGCAGCCTTGTGTTCCCATGCAGCCTGGATTAATTGCTTTGGGGGTAGTCTCTGCAGACTACCAAAATTTTCTCGCAGACCACGAGTGGTCCTTGGCCCACTGGTTGGTGACCACTGGTGCAGAACATCTTCATTGTATTACAGGTAGTCCTTGACTTACAATTGCTGATGAGGCTGGAATGTCCACCGTATGCTGTGATGGTTGTAAGTTGAGGCGCCCACACAACTGACCTGATTTGATAACATATTTTTGCCGCAGTTGGTAAGTGAACATCGTGTTTGCTAAGTGAATCCATTCATTTCTTATGAGCGGTTTTTGCTAAAAGACCTTTAGGGTGGTATCTAAGGCTTTCAGGTGAGGGGCATCTGTGGTCTTGTTATAGACAGGTTTGCTTCTTTGAGATAACAGACATATTCAGTTTCTTTAATAAAAGAAGTGGTATATCTACATTCTTCACCAAATCCCTTCAGATACTTAATGAACACGAATGAAGATTCTCAATCAGACATTTGGTTGTCCCAAAGGTGCTTTTTTTTTTTTTTCCCCCCCCAAGAGGCAGTTGGATTTTCTGGTTTTTCCTTGAAGACATTTCGCTTCTCATCCAAGAAGCTTCTTCAGCATTGACTAAAGCCTTCCATTCTCCACCATCCAGTCAGAGCTGAAGAAGCTTCTTGGATGAGAAGCGAAATGTCTTCATGCAGAAAAAGGATCTTTGGGACAACCATGACCTGGAGGACTGAGAATCTCCGTTTGACATATAGAATTTTTAAGTATGTATTTCTTATTTTTTCCTCCTGAAATGTATTTTCTTATCATGAGAGCCACCACTAATTCTGTGTGCATCCTTCTCCTAAGCCTTTTTTTGGATACTTACGAATAAAATTCTGGACTTCTGTGAAGTCTCGATGCTCTGTTTCCAGCAGTGGTTCGATCTTGGTGTACATGTTGCACAGGGATTCATAGCTTTTCCTACAAAGGGGAAAGGAGCCAGAGATGACAAGACTGAATAACCGATTGGACTGTCCAGGGGCAAAGATATTGGCTACGGGCTCAGACCTCCAAGATCCCATGCTGTATCGCCCCGACACCAGCTCCGCCCTCTCCAAGGCTGCACAATGAGAATTTATCTGCTGAACAAAACTCTGCATTGGTGACAGGAAGGGCGTTCGGCCAGTAAAACATTCTGCTAGGTCTATTCAGTTGCCCAGATTCCATCCTGCATGGGATTATGGGGGTCATTAAATGATGACGATGGTGGATTCCTGTGCTAGCTGAGAATTCTGTGCAAGTCCTCTTAATGGATCTGGAAGTGGCTGAGCTGCCTAAAATGAGTACTACCCACATCAGGACTTAATGTACACACCATCTCACACTGTCAGTTGTGAGCCTCTCATCATAGGAACTCTTCCAGGGATAGTAGCCGGTGAGGAATTTCCAAGCTTCTGATCTCACAGAAAGATCCAACCCCTACAACAAAAACAACATTCAAATTTTTTTCCTGACTCTCTCTTCTTTTGAGGGATCTATGCTCAGTTTCTGTGACTTGTTTCCTTCCAGAGGTGCGGGGGCTACATTTCCTAGAATTCCAACTTTTGTCCATGCAGATTTAGGATTTTGGGAATTATCCTCAGGATTCTGGGAATTTTGACAAGCCTGGAGAAGGCCCAGGTTTAGGAAGGTGATGATTTGCTCATAACCAGCCTGACAAAAATATCTTCTGGCTTGATATCTTCTTCAAAGGATGCTTGGAAGAAGAGAGCAGCCCTAGCTAACGTCACGCTTTCTCCCAAAATGGAATCCTAAGTGTCAAAGCATAATTAATCTTCAGGAAGCAATCAAGCCAGTTTGCCAGGAAAAAAAAATAGCAGCCAGCTTAAAGACTGGCAAACAGAGCATCTTCCTCGTGCCAAGGGCACTTGCTGTAGGGGTTCCATAATAGAGACAACAGGACATGGATGTGGAAGAACTTGCCCATTTTATGTTTTCTTTTAAAATAAAACAAAATGACCCTAGGGTTGAGAGAAACTTGGGGTGTTAGCTACATTTATCCAGATTATGATAGCCTAGAGGAGTAGTCTCCAAATGTGGCAACTTTAAGACTTATGGACTTCAACTCCCAGAATTTCCCAGCCAGCCAAGTTACCCCTGGCTTTCTTCCCATCAAAAGGGAAGTCTTCTCGTTGACATCTCTTGGAGTTAGTTGGAAAGAGGAACCTGATTCCAAGGTGAGACTCTTTAAGGAAAAGCTGACCAACGAGGGAGCTCGACCTGGAAGTGAAGCACCTTTTTTTTCCTGCTTCAGATCCAGATTCGTGGCCATCTTTAGGTCTTAGAAAGGATGGATCCCAGTCATCCATAGATCCTAGAGATGGGACCCTGAGACAGTTTGGTTTAATGAAGACCAGTAAAGGAGAATATTTGCAGCTCAGGAGTGGAATGGGGGGGTCCTTGGTGCTGCCTGAACTTGGTGGTTTTCTTGCAGATAATTACCTATAGGTAACATCATCAGTATAGAGGGTAGAAGGGGTTTGTGGAGAGGAGGATGATGAAGATGACTGTGAGGGCCTTGGTGCTATCTAAATTTCCTCCTCCTCTTCCTCCTCCTCCTTCTCCTCCTCTCCACAAACCCCACTTTCTACTGGCACTGATGATGTTACCGAGTTTGGGTCATCAAACATCTGCAAGAAAGCAATTGAGCTCAGAGACCATCAAGGACCTCTTGCAAATGAAGACCAAAGTATATAAGACTGCAATTGCAGTTCTCAGGATTTAATATTTTCCCACTATGGACTTTTTTCTTTCCCTCTACAGTATCAGGTCATTTATTTTGCTTTGGGTTTTTTTTTTTTTTTAGAGTGGCGAGAAGGAGGTGTTCCTGTTTAGGAAAATAATAAAGCTTCAATGGCATGTCTAGGCACACTGCTTTTTCAAAATGGTAATTTGACTGTGAACCACATTTTAACTTCTTCCTTTATTTACTTCCTTCTATTAAGGAGACTTCTGTACGGACCTTCAATCATTTCCCCAGGCTATTGTCTTGTACAGTATTATTCCCCATCTGTCTAGGCAGTGGGTGGCGCTGATGCAAAGAGAAGATAAATGGGATGAAAATGAATTATCCTTGGCAATGCATAAAAGTGACTTTTACAGTTAAAAATGATCCTGCTCCTTCAAATTAAAAAGTGGACAATTAAGCTGTTACCACTATTGTCCCTACCTGAAATTCTGCATTCACAATAGACTTTCTCAGCCCCTGGGATTATCCGTGGAAAAACAAATTCTACTTGTACCACCATTTAAAAGAACTCCAGGGATGGATTCCCCCCCCCTCTAAAGTTGCCCAGGCATCTGATCTCCATGGCAACCTCATCTTTGAACAGCAGAAAGATGTTTGGGGAAGGAGAACTATTGTGTTTTGCGTGAATTAGGTGTTGGGAGACAGCTGGATTCCTAGTTGATTCTTGCCCATTGTGTCAGTTAAACATTTTGTTCCCTGTGCACAAAAATAGGACACATCCACAAGAAAGGGGACTTTCATATCAGAGTTCCCACCCCAGGGAAAACTTCATCTTAAATTAGCTCCTTCAGATGGAAAACTAGGAATCAAACCATTTAAGCAGACCACATCTAATATTCTCCAGAACTACATTCCCAGAACTACACTTCCCATTTCTGGACAACAGCCAAACTGGTTGTGGGAACTGACTCTTGAAAAACAACCTGGGATAAAGCTGGGGTTGGATAAAAATAGAGCCAATTGTAAGACGAGAATCAAGATGGACATTTTACCTTCTTGAGGTCCCACACAACCACCTTGTTCTTTATCGTTCTCCAAGGACACTCACCTTCTCCAAAATTTGGGAAGCCACATAGTTTTGTGACTTAAGAATCTGCCCACTCTCGTCAAAATAGCTTTCCCATTCAGCAGCATCGATGGGAAGTTTCTTGATTCTCTAAATTGAATAAAATCAAATAAGTGGAAGTTCAGTTTGTTGAAAAGAAGGATGAGGAAGGGGAGGCATGATTCCAGCGTTCCAATAGTTGTGGGACTCCCACAAAGATGAGGGGGGTCAAACTATTTTCCAAAGTACCAAAAGGCAGGACAAGAAACAATGGATTAAAACTAATCCAGGAGAAAAACAACCCAGAACTAAGGAGAAAATTCCCATTGGTTAGAGCAATCAACCAATGGAATACCTTGCCTTTAGAAGCTGTGTGTGATGACCCAAAGGGGTGTGGCACAAAGGCAACAGTCAGATAATCAATAGGAGTCCCTTTATTAGCTCCAACTTTGCCCCCAATGTCCTGGTTCCCTTCTAGGCTGGAAAAAACCTCTCCCAGGTACAGCCTTTGGCTGCAGAGAATCAAGTCCAAAACATGGTCAACAAAAACTGGAACTATAAGTTCAATCAAGGCAAGATGAAGTAATTAGTCCAGCAGAGCAGAAGGAATGGCGGTAATTCAATCTGCTTGGGAGGATGCCAGGAACCCAGATAACCAAAGTCAACACAAGATAAACTCACGTTCATGCTGCACTCAGCTTGCACCTCTTTTAAACTCTCACTCCTAGGTGTGGCTAATGAAGGGAATCAGGGCCCTTTCCTCCCCATAAGCCATGCAACCTACATTGCTCCCTTCTCCGTTCCTCCCTGCGTGCCCTAGGATGAAGAGGGGGTGGGCCTGGGTCTTCTTCTGAACTCCCTCTCCCTTGTTCTACCTCTTCCCTGCTCTGCCCAGCTGGACTTTGGGGAAGTTTCCTCCATAGCTAATGGAGCCACATTCTCACTCCCTGTCAGCTGTTCATCTTCCTCCTTGGATTCAGACTCTGATCAGGGCATGATACTGTGGGTGATCCATCACTGGAGGCTTTTAGGAAGAGAATGAACAACCATCTGTCTGAAATGATATGGGGTCTCCTTCTTGAGCAAGGGATTGGACTAGAAGAACTCCAAAGTCCCTTCCACCTCTACTGTATTATTCTATGTTCTATGAATGCAAAATTAAAATGTACGACTAGTTTAGATCCAATCTTTAGGTCTTAACCTTCCAACAGAGTCAGTGTGGCTATTTCAGAGAGGAACCTTTGATATTTACATTGTGTTATTGCTCGTATCAAGGCAGGGATCTTGCTGGCGAATAAACATATGAATTCTTTATTGCAGGTCACAGAACCATCAAATGATCCACAAAGAGAAGTTTAAGAGAAGACAGTTTGGATATTTTCCAGAGCTCTCCTCTCCTTTTCAGTTAGAGGTTGAATCAACAGATACCAAAGCCCTAGCGTCATTAGATCATTAAAATCAAAGGAATCTTCAAACAGATTTTCCTCACCCATGAAACATCCCTTTGCATATTGAAAGTTAAATGTTCTCATGAATTGCAACATACTGCAATGAAATCTTTTGACTTTTATATGGAAATTCCCCCACAGCTGGTAAATACTCAATAAACCTTAGGTTCTAAGTGACTTATTTTCCCTTTAAGGTCAGTCAGAAGCTGCAAATTATGAATAACAGAACAGGCTGCCTTAAAAACAAAACAAAACACCAGGCAGGCTCTTTTAGAACAAACGAACTAGCTTCTAGCTATGAGGAAACACCAAAATACCTTCTGGAGAACTTCATGCCTTAATAGCTCTAATTATCTGATCAACTTTGCTTGACAACTCAACACCATCCTGCAATGTCTTGGAGTGATGCTGTCTTGAGGGGGGGCATTGTGGATAATTCAAAATGGCCACTTGCTACGCAATGTCTACAGAGATTCTCAGTCATCCAAGTCACACTTGTCCCAAAGGTGCTTTTTTTTTTTTTCCTCAAAAGGCAACTGGACCTCTTGGTTTTCCCTTGAAGATGTTTAACTTCTCATCCAAGGAGCCTCTTCCGTTCTGATCGCATGAAACTGAAGAAGTTTCTGGGATGAGGGGCAAAACGTCCTCAAGGAAAAACCAAGAAGTCCATTTGCCTTTTGAGAGAAAGCACTTCTGGGACGTGCTACACAATGTTTATGGCACAATGTTTATCTTATTCTGCAGACAAAGGTGATAGGAAGGAATCTTTTGGAAGGGAGGAAGAGCAGGAGAAATATCTGTGGACATTGCCTGAAATCCATGCAAGATCTTCATAAGATACAGTAGACTATTGGTATTCAAGAATATATATACAGATGGTCCTCAACTTATAACAGTTCATTTAGTGACTGTTACAACGACACTGTCAGGGTTCCAGCAATGGTCCAGTTTAAACAGTAACTCCGAGACAGACATAATCTCAAAGTACTTTATTAAAAAACAGGAACTGCCACCGTCTGTAAAATTTCAGAACTGAAATCATTCCCAGACTTTCCCCCAAAATTCAACCTACATCCACCCACTTTTCTACACCTCCTTAATCACGTGAACCAATTACTCTGCAGCTGCAATTTCTTGGCGCGACACACTCAATAACCTTGAACTTTCAAACTAAACTTTTTTTTTCCTTTTAGAACTATTCAATTACATCACCCCCTCCCAATTCTTCAACTCTGTGGCAGCGATGAATTCCAGAACTGACAGACACTGAAAAAAGTCACATGACTATTTTTCAGACTTACTACCATTGGTGGGATTCAATTTTTTTTTACTACTGGTTGTGTGGGCATGGCTCGGTGGGCCTGGCAGGGGAAGGATACTGTAAAATCTCCAGTCAGAGGTAGGATTTGCCGGTTCTCTGAACTACACAAAATTTCTGCTACCGGTTCTCCAGAACTGATCAGAACCGGCTGAAAACCACTTCTCCCATGGCTGCATTGTGTGTGAGCATCAATTCTGGCAATGTGCCTATTTCTTTTCCTTCCTCGCCTTTTCTATAGCAATGAATTTCCCAATCGGAAAACCTGAGCGGCGAGCTATTTTGTACTTGAGATTTAGTTACCAGGGGTCAACATAGATTGAATGCATAATTAGTTACAAGCGACCTGATGAGAGGAACTTGAGGGGACAAAATTGATGGAATCAGGTAGAGGGGCCATTTAAGCAAATCTCATTAGAATCACAGAAGGTCTGCAGCTCCTGGAATCGAAAACAAGAAATAATGAGATTCAATTGAAAGGCGCAGGAGTCATTTCGGGTTGGAAACAGACAGTATCAGTGTGGAAATGGAGAACATGGAAATGGGGCTTACTGGGAAAGAACTTTTGATAGTTACCACCTTGCTTTCTGGAATAATAATGGCACAGGGAAGTCTGATCTGATCTGGCCTCCAGAAGTTGTAGTGCTCCAACATTGGAGGTTTTTAAGAATTGATTGGGCAACTATTTGTCTTAAAATGGCCTAGGGCGGTGGTCTCCAACTGGTGGGCCGGGGACCACTGGTGGTCTGCAAGAAAATTTTAGTGGTCCAACACTGAAATGTTTCCCCCCCCCCCAAAGCCCTTCCCCCAAAGCAATTAATCCAGGCTGCTTGGGAACACAAGGCTGAGCTACTTACATGGCCTGCCCACCTGCTGGCCCCCACCCTTTGGCCGAGTGCAAACCTTACCTTGAGTAGAGCCACGTGAGCTGGAATTGGAAGTAAGACCAACGGCGGGGGAGGGAAATCCACCCCGGGGTGGCTTGCTGATGTTGGCGGGAAAGTGGATCCCATATTCCAGAGCTGCAGGAGTCCCAGGACTGGCTCTTGGGTCATCCCGGAGCAGCTCCTTCAGTCCATGGCAGGCCGGTGTACCCGGGTGGAGGAGCAGATGCTCCGGGATGACCCAAGGGCCAGTCCTGGGACTCCTGCAGCTCTGGAATAGGGAACCGACTTTTCCACCAACGTCAGCAAGCCACCATCAGTCAAAATTCATATTAGTGGTCCATGGGTTTTAAAATTCTGAGTTTGGTGGTCCCTGAGGTCCAAAAGGTCTAGGGTTTCCTGCCTGAGCAGAGGGTTGGACTAGAAGGCCTCCAAGGGTTCCTTCCAACTCTGTTATTCTGATGGGGATTTATTTATTTTTATTTATTTATTTGTCAAGCCAGTATTAGACAGCAGGTATAAGTATAAACATGATACATGAAAGGGATATGAATAAAAAGGAACATTAGGATGCTGGGCACATTGGTGTGCTTATACACAGCCCCTTACAGACCTCTTAGGAATGGGGTGAGATCAACAGTAGACAGTCTTCATGTTAAAGTTTTGGGGGTTTGAGGATGTAACAATAGAGTCAGAGAGTACGTTCCAGGCATTGACCACTCTTGCCAAAGTTGTATTTCCAGCAATCGAGTTTGGTGCGGTTTACCTTGAGTTTGTATCTATTGTGTGCTCTTGTATTGTTCTGGTTGAAGGTGACATATTCATTGATGGATAGGACATTGCAATGGATAATTTTATGTACTACGCTTAGGTCAGACCGAAGGCGGAGTAGTTCAAGGTTGTCTAAGCCTAAAATTTCAAGTCTGGTGGCATAAGGTATTCTTCTACGAGTAGAGGAATGGAGGACTCTTCTCGCGAGTCCTTTAAAAGAAGAAGGGGAGAACGTTCCCATGCAATTTTTTTCTGAGTTGTAGGGCATGTTGGGCTTTGGGGTTGAACTCAAGGATTAAAGGCAGCAACTTACTAATAATGTTGAGGTTGATGTACTGAATCTCTTAAGATCCTCTTCAGATGAGGTGGGGCTTTTAAAGCTTTCCCTGTCCATCGTCTGCTTCACCGGCCAGTGTTTGTACTTCTCCAGGCGTAGCAAGATCTGTAGTCCCTTGCTACCTTCCCTCTTTCCATCCAGCAAAAAGGCCATGGATACATGAGAACCATAAGTAGGTTTCCGGAGTGCTGTGAGGTCACAGAGGCATCAGGTCATAATGGCAAAAACTCCAGGTGGTTGAAGAAAGGATCTGATAGACTTGGGAGCTCTAGAATCAAGTTGTCCTGCAACCTTGGGAACGAATTGTCTATGTTTGCTGAACCGAGCTAGCAGGTCCATTGAAGTCCTAGGGTTGCATTTGCACAAAGGGGGGGGGGAATGTGTTGGTTTGAGGGGGGTCCTTGGTGCTTTCTGATCTTGCTTGTTTTCTTGAAGATGTTTCATTACCCAAACTACATAACAACACCATTGCTCCTTTGTTCATTGGTGACTTGGTGTGTAAACCCAGTGTAAGTTTTCTTAGCCGAAAGTGACTCTTTCCAAGCAAGATTGTCACATCATCTCTTTAGCATGATATGTTGAGACAAGAGGGATTACAGACATCCCAGCAACTGAATTATTCCCCATTTTAAAACAATATATAGTTATTAGTTACCCACCTGCCTTCATTTGAGGACCTGTATACTGCACGAGTCAAAAAGGAGGCTGTGGAAATATCTACAGACCCCTCACATCCTGGACATAAATTGTTGCAGCTCCTTCCCTCAAAATGACGCTATAGAGCGCTGCACACCAGAACAACTAGACACAAGGGGAGTTTTTCCCCAAACGCCATCACTCTGCTAAAACAAATAATTCCCTCAACACTGTTCAACTATTTACAAAGTCTGTATTACTATTACTCATCACTCCTTATCACCCCTCCCCTCCTACTTGTGACTGTATGACTGTAACTTTGTCGCTTGTATCCTTACGATTTATGTGGACTGTTTCCCAGTATGATTTGATTGCTTATTGTACCCTATGACTATTATTTAATGTTTGTACCTGATGATTCTTGACTCTTGATGAATGTATCTTTTCTTTTAGGTACACTGAGAGCATTTGCATCAAGACAAATTCCTTCTGTGTCCAATCATACTTGGCCAATAAATAAAGAATTCTAATTCTAATAAAGTATTCTAATATATCCTTGTTTCTTCATAATAGAAGTGTTCTGTTCTTTTTTTTCTAATAGTTTTCTTGGAATGTGGAAGGAAAAGGAACTTTTAAAAAATATCTTGGCGTATATAACTATATATTTTTATATATAATTGTCTGGTTTGGCTCTGCAACCAAGCAAAGCAGATGCAGACTTCAATGGATGATTAGAACTGCAGAAAAAATAATTGCTGCCAATTTTAGCAATAGGCTTCTCTGCCTGGTTGCTGGGTGGGCGTGGCCAGGGTGGGCGTGGCCTAGTCGGCCTCCTGCACTGTATGTGTGTGTAGGGGAGGTATTTTCATCCTCCACAGGCTCCAGAGGCTTTCCTCAAGCTTCCGGGTGGGCAAAAACGGCTTCCTTGGGCTCCAGAGGCTTTTTGAAAGCCGGAAACAGGCCCATCTCTGGCTTTCCGAAACTTCCAGTTTTTTCACCCTCCCTGAGCCTCTGTGTGTGCCCTGTACTTACCTGGGATCCAAAATTGGCCAGGTGGGGACTCCTGGGAGGGGAGGGGAGGGATGGGTGCAGCCAGCCATCCAGGAATGGGATTTGGGAGTTTTCTGAACTGTGGAGAATCTTAGAAAGAGGATCTCCTGAACCCCTGCAAACAGGGGTGGGATTCTCCCAGTTCGTACCTATTCGCTAGAACTGGTTGTTAACGTTCTAAGCAGTTTGAAGACCCGGTTGTTAGAAGAAATTACTGGGCTAATCCTGTAAGGGAGGCAGGAAGGAAACATTCTGGTGTTGCTTACAGAAACTGTCTCTCTGTTAACCCTTATTACATTCTTGGCAGGACTAGACTTCCTGTCTCAGGAGTTTTCCCCCCTCCCTTGCTGGTACTTTGCTTGTGTGGAATGACCATTCAAAGTTACAATGGCACTGAAAAAAGTGACTTATGACCATTTTTTCACACTTACGACTGTTGCAGCATCCACAGTCAGGAGAGGCCAGGCAAGGAGATGTGGGCCTCAATGTGAGTGATGTTGAGTTGGCCACGCCCAGCCAATAATATGACCACCAAGCCACGCCCACCAACTAAGCCATGCGCACAGAACTGGTTGTTAAAAAATTGGAATCCCACCCCTTTGGTGTAGCCATGAAGGTCAGGTCTGATGCCCTTATGTGGATTTCAAGCAGGTGTGAATAATACAGATTTTCTTTGCTAAAGAAACAAACAAGCAATCCCCGCCCCCACAAGCTGCAAATGGATTGGAAGGTATGAAAGCAGAGGTGTGGAACAATAAGGTGGGACACAACTGTGGAGAACATAAGCCTTCAAACTCTAGGGACAGTTAATGGACAAGGAAGGATCAGGAAACAGACCCATTCAAAATGAGACTTTGATGGAAAAAGAATGCACTTTGCTTGCGATGTATGCTTCAAGAAAGTAAAATTAGGTAGAGGTCTAGATTCCCAACTAGGGTTTTTCAACTGACTTTTAGATGGGTGGACTTCAGCTCCCAGAATTCCCCAGCTACCCATCTTAAAGTTGCTTACTGTATTAGTTTTGGACCAGGATGACGGGAGAAAGAGAGGAAAGGAAGGAAAGAAAGAAAAAAAGAAGGAAGGAAGGAAGGGGAGACAAGGGAGAGAGGAGAGATGGATGGAAGGAAGGAAGGAAGGAAGGAAAAAAGGAGAAAGGAGAGATGGATGGAAATAAAGAAGGGCAGAAGCCAAGAATCGAAGGAAGGAGAGACAAGGGAGAGAGGAGAGATTAATGGATGGAAGGAAGGGAGGAAGGAAGGGAGGAAGGAAGGAAGGAAGGAAGGAAAGGAAAGGAAGGGAGGGAGGAAAGAAAGGAAAGAAGGAAGGAAAGAAGAAGAGACAAAGGAGAGAGGAGAGATGAATGGATGGAAGGAAAGAAAGAAGGAAGGAAAAAGATAGGAAAGAAGGAATGGGAGGGAAGGAAGGAAGGAAAGGAAAGGAAAGAAGGGAAGGGAGGAAGGGTGTAGGCTTTGATCTCATCCCTTCTAACAGGAAAAATCATGAATTGGGGTCCTGGATCATAAGAAATATCATTAAAACCAAATCATTGCTCCATCCAGGTTAGTTACCAGACTCTGGTTGTTTGGTCCCAGTTTAGCCTGTTGGATAATTTAGATCAGGATTTGACTTTCAGCCAAGTCAAGACAAACTATGGCCTAGTTAGGTGAACTCTACCAAATAAGGACACCAGCTCTCTAGGGAAAGGCATAAATTGAAAGCCCTGTGGAACCTCAAGGATGGAAGTAAATCCTAGTTTGGCTGATCAAGACCCTTCGATTAGAAATACAACCATTTAACCGGTGATGAAATTGTTGTGTTACATCAAAGCTATTTCATAATATTTGTTTAAATTAGGTGGCAACAGTTAATAATATTATAGTTAATTTGATGTATACTGACAGATGGGGTTTTCATAAATCAGCCAGTACTAAGTGCTTGGTTGAATGATATTTACTTCAAAGTAATTGTGATTAATCTTTCTTGTAAGCATGTGACAACCTCTAAGGAAGCTTTATCTCTATAAGCTAGCTAAGGTTGTCTTTTTTGAGGCTAGAGTAGAATGAATTTCCCTGAATACAACGAGCAGATTAACTGATTTAATCTGTACCAGCCTGGATTTAGCCATGTCTCTCCCTCATAAAGCATAAAAACCAGGCATGAAGAATGAGGACAACAACTGGTGTGGCACAGACCTACAGTACCTCCTGTGACCATCTGCTAGTCCAATCAACAAATCTATGCCTTGGCAAATGTTCCTGGCTGCTGTTTGTAGGGATGTTAGTAAGAACAGTATGATTTTAATATCATGGATTAGCAGAGACAATCTGGAATGGTCCCTCAGAGTGCTAGTTGACAATCACTTAGATATGAGCCAGCAGTTTGAGGCAGCAGCCAAAAAAAGCTAATAACAGATAATCAGAGTTGGAAGGGACCTTATAGGTCATCTAGTCCAACCCCCCCCCCCGCCCAAGTGGGAGACCCTACACCATTTCTGACAGATGGCAGTCCAACCTCTTCTTGAAAGCCTCCAGTGATTGACTAATGCAATCATTGACTGTCCCAAAGGTGTTTTTTTTTTTCCCAAGAGGCAACTGGACTTTTTGGTTTTTCTTTGAAGATGTTTCGGTTCTCATCCAAGAAGCTTCTTCTGCTCTGACTGAGAATCTCTATGGACAATCCTTGGTTGTATAAACAGTGGCATAGAATCCAAATCACTTGAAGTATCAGTATCGGGTTATAAAACCTGCATCCAGTTTTAGTCACCTCTTTGCAAAACAGATGTTGAGACTGAGAAGTGCAGAGAAGAGCAATGAAGGTGATTAAAGTCCTGGAGACTAAAACAGACGAAGAATAGTTGCAAGAACTAGGTATGGCTAGTCTAGAGAAAAAAAGGCTGAGAGGTGACATGATAATTCCAGTATTTGAGAAGCTGCCAGAAAGAGGAGGAAAATCAATTTATTTTCCAAAGCATCAGAAGTCAAGACAAGAAACAATGGATAGACAATAATCAAGGAGAGAAGCAATCTAGAATTCAGGAGAAACTTCTTAACAGTGAGGACAATGAACCAGTGGAATGTCTCGACTTCAGAAGTTGTGTGTGCTCTATCACTGGAGGTTTTTAAGAAGAGACTGGACAGCCACTTGCCTCAAGTTGTATAGGATCTCCTGCTTGAGCACTAAAAGACCTCCAAGATCAGAGGTGGTATTCAGCAGGTTCTGACCAGTTCTGGAGAACCGGTAGTGGAAATTTTGAGTTGTTCAGAGAACCATCAAATACCACCTCTGACTGGAGATTTTACAGCAAGGGTCTTCAAACTTGGCAAGTTTAGGACTTGCGGACTTCAACTCCCAGAATTCCTGAGCTAACCTGACTGGAGGAGGAATTCTGGGAGTTGAAGTCCACATGTCTTAAAGCTATCAAGTTTGAAGGCCCCTGATCTAACATGGGGAGGCCTTCAACATCAGCCATTTTAAGACTTGTGGCCTTCAACTGCCAGAATTCCTGAGATAACCTGACTGGAGGAGGAATTCTGGGAGTTGAAGTCCACAAGTCTTAAAGCTGTCAAGTTGGAAGGCCCCTGATTTACAGTGTCCTTCCCCTGCCATGCCCACCAAACCACGCCCACAGAACCGGTAGTAAACATTTTTTGGATCCCACCAGCTGTCCAAGATCCCTTCCAGCTCTATTCTGAATCTGGTCCATGAACAAAGTGGAGATGACAAAAGATTGACTTGGAAGGAGTTTCATGAGAAGCAGATGTTGTGTGGTGATTTTTTGGAGCTGATACTAAATTTACCCCCCAAATCTCGTTTAGACTATTCTGTGGTCCCCTTATTTGAACATTTTCTAAAGAAGGGAGCTCCTTTCCACAAGATATTTGATTTGATGCCCTAAATTGTCCTTGACAGTCTTCAAAACCTAACAGATATAATCTAAAGTTTGGGCTGAAGGTGCTGAGATATGAACGATTGCCAGATCCAGCCTCAGCCTAAAACAATTTCAAACTCTAGATTGTAAAAATTGAGCAACACATTTCACATTCAATCTTTTATTTTTTTTTCTCCACTGTGGAAGGAAGACAGAGTTGAGAATCTTGCCAAATCTCTTTTTCTCCCACAACTAGTGAATCTTATTAATAATTAGCACTGCATCACAATTTAATGTTTTGCTTAGGCAATGATTTTCTTTTAACAAAAAGCTGAGCCTGTAAGTATCTCCTGTGTTCTCACTCCCTTCATTCCTTCTTTCCTGGAATATAAATTTCCCTTCTATTGTTATATTATACAAAGGGAAAAAACCCCCCTAGGTAATTAGAATGAAAAGATAGATATTTTCTTGAAAGTGGATGGCTTTTATAACTGTACTGGGGTGAAAAGAGGTTGTTCTCAAAAAGTTTTATGTGGATACAATTTCTTGCTCTTTATATTAAAAACCCGATACAATAATTAATAAGGGGAAAGTGCTTTTTTATTTAGTTCTTGTAAAGAAAGGTTCACAGCCGTGTAAGGTAGAATGAATAAATTAACATCAGAAGAAAGTTAAGAAAACTCTCTTTTTTTTTTGCTGTATCCTTCCCTCCCCGGCCCCCCATTTACCCCATTGAAGTCTTCCATATATTGCAATGGCTTCCTTTCTCCAGGATAGGAAAATTTCTGGATACATCCACACAACTTTTTCCAGGATAGGAAAATTTATGGATACATCCACACAACTGGAAGATAATATTTGTAGCTCAGGATTGAATTATGGTGTTTGTGGAAAGGAGGAGGAGGAGGAGAAGGAGAAGGAGAAGGAGAAGGAGGAGGAGGAGGAGGAGGAGGAGGAGGAGGAGGAGGAGGAGGAGGAGGAGGAGGAGGAGGAGGAGGAGGAGGAAGAAGAAGAGACTGTGGGGTCCCTGGTGCTTTGAGCTTGGTTGTTTTCCTGCAGACATTTCATTACCTAACTAGGGAACATCATCAGTACAGAAGGGAGTGGGGTTTGCAAAGAGGAGGACTATGAGGTCCTTGGTGCTCTCCGAGCTTGGTTGTTTTCTTGCAGACATTTCATTACCCAACCAGGTAACATCATCAATGACAGAGGAAAATCCCACTCCCTCCCAGCACTGATGATGTTACCTAGTTGTGTATTGCAATGTCTGGAAGAGAAAACTACGGTCAGAAGGCACCAAGGGTCCCACAGTCCACACCACATCTTGGCTACTTTAGCTTTCCTTTTTCAAATCTCAGTTCTTCAGGAGCTGCAATTGAGCTGTATAAATCCCCAGTGGCCACTAGGGGACAGCCAAAAAGAACAGAAAAACCCTCGATGCTGCCACTTAGTGGTTGAGAAGTGTTGACAGGTGGGTGAAAATTGAATCTAACAATTAAGTAAGCCAGCAGTATCGTTTCTGACTCCAACTTCTTCCTAACAACTCTTTCAGCTACTTTCGCCATCCTTTAAGTGTTTTTGTGATGGTTGTTGAAATGCAACTGAAGATTATCACAGAATGTGCCTGCTCGCTCCCCTCTGCCTTTTAGGGTAGGGTTCTTTAGAAGACAACACTTGAGAAAGTTGCGTACAATAAAGGAACACATTTGGAAAGTTGTATTTAAATTTGGAATCCGTAAGGGATAGTCTGGAGTACTTTTTGGATTGGTTTCACTGAAAGTGGTCATGGCATGTTCGCAATCAATTGTGAGATGATTATGTTCAGCAGAAAAACTAGGTGCAAAAACTAAAGGAGAGCATCCTTTTTTCATGCGTCAATAAACACTTCATTAAGAACTCTGATGAAACAGAATACAAGTACTGATCTATTGATCCCTTTTCCAATTCCTTCCTTCTTTCTAAGACAATGTCACCCATTATTGGAGGAAGCCAAATGCTTCATCTTCTGACTCCATGTCCACGTTTGATCACCAATAGTCCATACTTGTTTGCAATTGCTGGTAGCTTCCATACTTTTCTGATCTCTGAGGCAGCCTGAATCTTCCTTTCCTACAGTTTGAAAAAAAAAAAAAAAACACCACAAATTACACAGATTTTACGCTCTGCATTAGCGTCTCCCAGTTTTGTTTTTGTACTTTGCGTTGGTCCCAATTTATCAGAAAGATATTTCCATCAGAATAGTTTGGAACAAGCAAAATCACGGAGACTCTTGGGTGAACCGCTGACAGGTGTGTGTTTTTTTTTTTAGAAAAGATTAAAATAAGTTAAGGAGAGAAGCATGAAAAGGGAGAATAATTTTCCTGCTTTGAGAAATCTCTTTTTTAGAGAGAGAGAGAGAGAGGGAGGGAGGGAAGGAGGGGGAGAGAGAGAGAGAGAGAGAGAGATGCTCAAATTGCTGCTTTGGCATTAGTTATGTCAAAAAACCTGAAAGAGCCCAATTGTCAGGTTGGGCTGAAGCTTTGAGGGCAAGTGCTAAATGAGAGGTTTTCTTCATGACATCAGCAACCTACTTCTTCAAAGTTTCCAACCTCTCAAAAGCTGCCTTCGCAGAGAACTGGACATTAGGACAGCTTCAAATCTTCCCCCAGGGAAGAACCAAGAATAACATCTGCAGTGTTGTGACATGGACAGAATGGGAGCCTTCACCTGGAGGTGAGCTGGGGGTGGAGGGGTTTAAGCCTTCAGGGAACCTTCTGAGAGCCTTGGTGCCTCCTGATCCTTCTTGAAGCAAAGGTATGAGGGAATGTAAGTTCGTCAAGTGAGGAAAGGCTGCATACGTTCCAGGAATGTGTAGAGTCCCTTGGAAAAAGATCTATTTGCACCAGAGACTTCACCAAACGTGATGATTCTCAACTTTCAAACTGTTAAGGAAAGATGTAACTCTACAATTCTGTGTGGCCAAGACTTCATTTCAGTGGTAGTATTCACATTTTTCTTGTTACCGGTTCTGTCGGCGTGGCTTTGTGGGTGTGGCTTGATGGGCACGGCAGAGGAAGGATTCTGCAAAATCCCCATTCCATCCCCACCCCACTAACCTGCTTTCCAGCTCTGTTCTCCTGGGCAAGCCAATCAAAAGAGACCCAGCCGATCAGCTGGGACTCAATGGGGGGGCAGAGAAGAGATGGGGTTGGCCGGGCCAGTCAGAGGTGGCATTTGCCGGTTCTCCAAACGACTCAAAATTTCTGCTACTAGTTCTCCAGAACTGGTCAGAACTGGCTGAAGACCCCCCTCTGCTTCATTTGTTTAAAACACAAGTGGTAGTAATGTCCACATAATTGTAGACATGTTTGTACTGCAGGTAGTTTTCTCTTTGATTTTTTTTTTCTGACATCCTTGGTTTTTCCTTTCCAAATATCTCTTCACATGTTTTGCTTGGTAGTTAAAAAAACAAAAGTGAAATATTTTTGGGGGAGATCACAGCTCATCAGACAAGCTTTACTTTGCATTTCCTTTGTTCCGGGCGTGTGACACAAGATGAATCTTGTTTATCTTTTTTCTTCTCTCTGTTCCAAATGTTTTCCAAGACAAGTAGACAGATCTTTTTTTTTTTTTTTTTTCCTAATATAAAAAAAAATCACTAAATGATCCAGGGTCAACTTGGTCTCTCCAAAAGCTCTTTTTGGTGCTTGGTCCCCATTGAATCCTTGACTTCTTCATATTTGTGTTGTTGTTGCTGTTTCTAGAGCAGCATGTGTGATTTCAGGGGTCTCTGTTGGATAGAAGGCACAGGGCAAAATAAGAGCATCAGTTTTCATGTATGGCTTTACTGAAAGCCTGAGCTAATTTGGGAGAGCCAGGAGGTGGTGGAAGGGCAATCAATACATCATTAAATAAATTAGCTCTGGAGAAAGAGGCCTTAAGAGTTGTGCCAAGTCCACTGGCCAAGGTGGAACCTTGAGAGCCACTCGGCCAAGGCTTGTGGGGAGGGAGCACTGCAAATACTTCACACATGGCATTGCCTCTGTCCCCGATGGAAGCTTTCCAGCAGACCTCAAAGGCAGCAAGGTTATTAAACAAGCTGGCAGAATCCTCCCTGCTTCCCTCACCAGCCTCACATGCTAATCAGGGCTCCCAGAATCTCATTCGCCATCCTGGGAACTCTTCTTCTTCATGTAGCGATGCGTGGTAGGTGAGATCAGCCCAGCGGATCCTTTCCGTTGGCTGCGTTAGGATAATGGACTTAATCTACTGTCAGAAGGAGGATGGGAAGGGAAGGGAGAAAGAGGGAGGGGAGGAAGGATGGGAAGGAAGGGAGGATGATGAAGACAGAGGAAGAGAAGAAGGGAGGGAGGGAGGAAAGGGGGGAAAGGAAGTTGGAGGAGGAGGGGGAGAGAAGGAAGGGAGGAAGGGAGGGAAGGAGGAGAGGGAGAAAAGGAAGGAAAGAAGGAAGGAAGGAAGGAAGGAAGGAAGGAAGGAAGGAAGGAAGGAAGGAAGGAAGAAAGAAAGAAAGAAAGAAAGAAAGAAAGAAAGAAAGAAAGAAAGAAAGAAAGAAAGAAAGAAAGAAAGAAGAGGAATTTAGGTAAGTGTAGGGAGGTAGAGAGGAAGAAGGAATGGAAAAAGGAAGGAAGAGAGGTAGAGGGAGATGGATGGATGGATGGATGAAGGAGGGAAGGAAAGTAATAGGAAGGAAAGTAAGTGGAGAGAGAGAGGAATAAGGGAGGGAAAAAGGAAGGAAAAAAGGAAGGAAGATAGGTGGAGGAAGATGGAAGGAAGGAAGGAAGGAAGGAAGGAAGGAAGGAAGGAAGGAAGGAAGAAAGAAAGAAAGAAAGAAAGAAAGAAAGAAAGAAAGAAAGAAAGAAAGAAAGAAGAGGAATTTAGGTAAGTGTAGGGAGGTAGAGAGGAAGAAGGAATGGAAAAAGGAAGGAAGAGAGGTAGAGGGTGATGGATGGATGGATGGATGAAGGAGGGAAGGAAAGTAATTGGAAGGAAGGTAAGTGGAGAGAGAGAGGAATAAGGGAGGGAAAAAGGAAGGAAAAAAGGAAGATAGATGGAGGAAGATGGAAGGAAGGAAGGAAGGAAGGAAGGATGGATGGATGGAAGGAAGGAAGGAAGGAAGGAAGGAAGGAAGGAAGGAAGGAAGGAAGGAAGGAAGGAAGGAAGGAAGGAAAGGACATATGCATATTACTCTTGAATAACAATTTTTCAACAGTCTTCCAAATGGCAATTCTGGGGGTAAATTTTGTACCAATAGAGGATCAATAGAGCAAAGCTGGGGGATTCTGGGAGTTGAAGTCCTCTAGGCTTAAAGTTGCCAAGATTGGAGACCTCTGTCCTAGGTGGTTCCTTCTATCAATTCATTACATACATAGAAATATTGAGGGCAGAGCTATCTCGGGGATATTGAGGGTTCAGTTTTCTGCCAGAAAACAAACCACTCATTCCCCTCCCCTCCTCTGGTTTCTCAATGTACTAAATCTAGTCTATGCTGTAGTCAACTCAGCGTGCAATAGCGTTAGGTCTAAAATAAATAAATAAAAGTACATACCTTAATTAAAAAATACTTGATTGCTAAAACATGCTAATCGTCCCCTGAGCCTTTTGCTAGTTGTAATCTTCTGGCTGGTGCAGGGTGTTGTTTTTTTAAAAAAATTGAAAGCAATATCTGTAAACACAATAAAACAAAGCATAATAAAACGAGAGATGCCGGTATCTTATTTCTGTCCTCTTGTTAGTTGCCGAACTGTTGCTTCATAATCCGTTTTGTTGCTTCATCCAATGCATACATTAATTAATTAAGAAAGATTAAGAATGCCTAATACCTTGGATCTGGCATCTGAAACTTGGAAAATTTTTATATGTGGCTTGTGAAACAAGCTGATTGAGGCAAGTTCATCTTTTTCTTCCCCTGCTGTCGATTTTACTCTGGGCTGCAAAAATAAAAATAAAAATGTTCTCATCGTTCCTCCACTGAATTTATCAAACTGTTGGAGTCGCTTCTAATTCAGCCCAGTTTGTCTTTGTCTTTATCCTCTCTGAGCAACCATTTTGGAAAAAATGTAATTCCAGGCACAGTCTCCATATGTTTGTTATGAAAACACATTATTAGAATGATTAAACAGAGGGATAGAATCAAGATCACGTGATGTGTTAATACCACCTTATAATGCCTTGGTAAGGCCACACTTGAAATATTTGCAACCAGTTTTGGTCGCCACGACGTAAAAAAGATGTTGAGACTCTAGAAAGAGTGTGGAGAAGAGCAACAAAGATGGTTTAGGGGCTGGAGGATAAAACATATGAAGAATCGTTGCTGGAATGGGATATGTGTAGTTTTTGAAAAGAGGGACTCTGCCTTCGGGGAGCTTTCGTCGGCCGATAGAAGCAGCCTCACGGTGAGGTATGTGCATATGGGCCGCTCTAGGTGGGGGAGGAAATTAAGTCACCCCCGAAAAGATGGCCTACCCGTTTTTTCAGGGATAAAAAAAAAAAAGGCCCGGGCTTATTTTGTGAGAAACACGGTAGATAGGGCTTTGGGTCTAGGAATGCATGAGTATTTAGTTCTAAATGTCACAGTTCTTCTAAATCCTGCTTAATAATGCAAAGCTGTTATGCCATTTAATTTACTCCATCTGCACCAAGCATCTGCATTTCAGAATTTAATTTCCATCGACACCAAATGCGAATGAATTTGGTAGAGAATGTTCACACTCTTTCTTTGCACAGCAGATTCTCAGTCCTGGATATGAGGCCACTGAGGCACATGCCGTATGCTCGAAGAACCTGGATTCCTGTTTGCTAGTGGGATTCCATGCCTCGCAAGCATGGATGTCACCTCACACATTTCTGCTCCTCTTCCCCGCTTCCCCGGGATACAAATGAATATCAGTGATTTTCATTATCAAGGAGCAAAAATCACATTACTTGCAGCTGCAGCTCGGTGCTTCAAATACGCCAAGATAAGAAGAAAAGGGAGCATCTGTAGCAGAAAGTTGAAGAAGAAAAAGAGAAGACTAGAAAGAAGAAACAAAAGCAAAGAAAATGTCATTTTTATGTGTGGGTAGGATGATTAAGCCAGGTATGGTAGGTATGGTAGAGACAACCAATCTCCACACCTTCAGGTGCTTTGGAAAATAGCCTGACTTCCTCTTCTTTGTGGCAACCCCTGAAATATTGGATGATTGGTCTCATGTCCCCCTTAATCCTTCTTTTCATTAAGCTAGATATACCCAATTCCAGCAACCGTTCTTTATATGTTTTAGCCTCCAGTCCTCTCATCATCTTTGTTGCTCTTCTTTGCACTTTCTAGAGGTTCAACATCTTTTCTACATCATGGTGACCAAAACAGGATGCAGGATTGTGAGCGTGGCCTTACCAAGGCATTATAACACTTCAAAATAGCAAAGGATGAGGAAGACCCTAAGGAAGAGACTTGTAGAAAGGATCACACAGTTGCAAGAAAGAAGGAAGGGTGAGCAGAAACTCAAAATCCCTTCACCTTGATTTTATTTAGCGGACGATACAAAGAACATTGAACAGGCTTTCAAGACTGATATCAGCCCTGTGAAGAAGGCAGCTCAAGAACAGGCAGAAATTCTATATTGCTAGAATCACAAAATATTGAAACAGAATTCTGAAACAGGAGCAGATGCTGCAGCAATGTTTCTAACCTTGATAACTATAAGCTGTGTGGACTTCAACTCCCAGAATTCCCCAGCCAGCATGTCCACACAGCTTAAAGTTCCCAAAGTTGAGATATGCTATTGGAGAGGGTACACCTTGGTCCAAGAGAAGACTTCTTTGTAGGAAGTGTCAGCTTTGGAAGCCATATTGAGACCAGAAGCTTCCACATTGCCACATTCTTGAGCCTGCGGAAATGGGAGGGGGGGCAATTTCTTGGAGTGTATACAATTTTAGACATAACAGCATTCTTTTTCTAAGTCAAGGTCGTGTTATTTTGCACCTGGGTGAGGGGATGTCTCAAGTTGGGATGGATGGTGATTGGGCATGTGATGCAGGGGGTGGATTTGTAGTTTTTACTTATTGCAAGGAAACCCGGAACTTTTTTTTGGAGTGGAGGTTTTCTGGAGTGCTGACAGGAAGCGTACAAGAAGATGGCCATCCTTCAGAGAAGCTATTGCTCCAGTTTCAGTGAGTTGAAGACTAGGCAAATGGCTTTCCCAGATACTTTCCATCTAGTGTCCTCGCTCTTCCTTCTTCCATGTTGTGTTCCTTTTGTAAAACTGGTTTCTTCCTCTTCAAGAGGGCATGATGACCCCGGTAAGGGCATGTAGCCAGGGTATAAGTTGAAATGATTCATAAAGGAGCAGCAACATAGATGGTTAATCAATGCTCAGTTGGCTGCAGTTCAGAAATGATAGACCCGGGAAAGGAAATAGCACTGTATACCAAATCAGACGGTGCAAAAATCATTCACTGGATGGTATCAGGTCAACTGAGACTCCGAATCAGTAGATGAGGGGCCAGCAAGCTCATCTATGGTCAGCAATGAGAGGACAGAGGCTTCCTTTCATGTTGGTTCATCATCTCTCTCGTTTTCATTATTAAAGAGCTCCAGGTATTTCCTTATTCTTTCCTCTTCATTTTGTTCTTCTATTACGAGAATCACCTTGATGATTACACTTGGTGTCTATGTTGCTTTGGGTGGTGTGTGTGTGTTTGGCACCAGTGATAGTGGAAACGAAAGGGTCACTTTGAAGATCATACAATTTTTTGGCCTATGATTGTAGGATCCCAAGTTTTCCTGCTAATTGATTTGGTAATCTTGATGGCAATAGGGTAACTACCACAGTCTCCGTTGTAGCTTTGAAGATGGTAACAAACATTTCACCTGGGAACGAAAAGATGATTAGAGTCCAGATCAGATCACTAGACCAAAGATTCAGAGACTTAACTGCTTGTCTTATATTAAACCTTGGTTTGCTTTCTGAATATTTATTAAATCTGCACCACGTTCAAAAAACCCAGATCTTCTAGACTTCAGGTTCACAGCTACCTCCGCAGTCAAGTGATTGAAAGATGAGTGCAGAGAGCCATCCAACCTCAGGGAACCTAATTAGGGGAGGTGGTAAGATTTAATTATAAAATAGTTGCTGAGAACAAGAAGAACTTTTGTGGCTGATGTCCTTGGATGTTCTAAGCTTCAACCTAACTTTGATGTCTGACCTTGGACTGCAAAAGCTCCATTCCAAAAGCTTAAGCCTTCAGTTTTGGAGCCTTATTTTGGATTCCAGCATTCTCTTGAGGTTGCCTTCTGTAACTTGTCCAGTTCTATTGCTTTAGCCCTTCTGGCCTGGAGATCTTTGCCAGAAGTTGAATTCACCTGTCTGCCAAGATCGATGAGCATGAAGCAACTGGGGTTGCGCAATCTCACATAGAGATTGCGTAACCCTCTGGACAGGTGGAGGTACTCTTCAACTAGGAATACCTTCAAAGAGGGCTAGAGCTTGGCTGACATTCAGGAACATACGGTGGCAACAGATGTAACCACCATCACTAACGATGTGACATTTTTATAGGGGTATACACAGATAACCATTTTAATAAGGTACTTTTGGTCCCTGGCTGGGAAAGTGCTAACTTGGCAGCATGCCTCCTTCCCTTCCTTGAGTAGTCTCGTTAACTAGGTTTTTCTATCTCCCTCCAGTCTTACTTCTTGCAGCATAGCCAAGATGCTGCAGTCATTCTTTATAAACCAGGGCCCCCTGAAGAAATCAAGGTTACTTATTTTCTTCCAGGTATCAGATATCTAAAGAAGGAAATAATAATTCCCAGCGATCCTCAGCTGATCTCACTTTTAATAAGAGGGTTGGATGTTTTATGGCCTGTCATTTTAGCGTGGATAATGCGCTAACTCTTAGAAGCCAACATGTTTGGAATAGATGCCTGAGATCTGAAAAGAAACTCCACCAATCTCTATTTGTTTCATGACAGAGGCATTGATCAGATGTAATGGCTTAAAGGGACAATCGATGTTGGGAGATATGGGCTGAGCCATTTGGATTTTATTCACATTTGGGAGACATGGAATGTTTCAGGCTCGAAACTATGGAACTGCAGAATACTATTAGCCAACTTTAAAAAGAAAAAAGAAAAAAAAGAGCTTTAAATGCATTTTCAGGCTATTATAATGAGAAATGGAGGCTTGGTTGACAGAAAAAGGACCATTAATGCAATTCAGGAAAGGCAACTTTTGAATCATGAATGAAGGGGCAAGGAAAAAGCGCTTAAGCATGTAAATGTGGATGAGGTCAACGAGACTGGCCAGGCATTGGATTTAAGGCCACCGTGGAAATGTCAGCTTAGTGACAGGGTCACACAACGCTGTAATGTAGTTTGTTGGTTTGGGTCTGGTGGGCTAGCTGAAGGTTATTCATTAAGCCCTAGATAAGCAAACCATATTGGGATGTTAACTTTAGCTCAAGGAAAACCACATCAGTCTTTGCATGACCTTGGTGGAAGAGGTTCTCTAAAAGTGGCCAGGAATAAGATTCATTTCAGGGGCAAAGCCTGAATTTGGTTAGATGGTGGATTGGTTTATATCTGGGTTATTCATTTGAATTCAGTTTGGAAGCTGAAAGGGGGGAAGAGCTGTAGTGGAGGGAGCTCCAGCCAAAACAACATAGATGGATGATAGTCAGCCACATTCCAATGTCTGCCTGGCCAGAGGAAGGAGGAACGAAGTCGCCAGGCAACCGTTCCACTTCCTGGTTGGATAATGTGACATATTGTTTTGGAAAATTGAGAAAATCCTAGTTACAGTGACATGGAAAGCCAGGAAGCTTTCAGTACTGGCTTTCTACTAGTTAGTACCAAGATGGTGCATATCAATAAACTTGTTCTTTGAGGAATTGGAGTTCGTTTTATAATGGTTGCATTTCTTGGAACCTGGCTTTGTTAGTGTTTCATTGTTTGTCTCACTTAGTGGCAGGATCCCTTTGTCTGGTATCATGGTCAGTTCTTAAAGAAGAGCTTGGCAATGCAGGAGAAACCTTTGTCTATTGGTCAGTTTGTCACACAATCTGTTGAATGGCAACAACAAGCTCAAGATATCATCCAACTGGCTTCCATGTCTAAGGTAGGATTAGGACTTTTGTCTCCCTGGCCCACCATCTTCACCCCTTGGGTTGAGAGGGGGAGACTTATCCAAAGTCATCCAAGGAGACTTCATGGTCGAAAATCCAGATTAAGGGTCTTCAAACTTGGCAAGTTTAAGAATTGTGGCCTTCAACTCCCAGAATTCCTGAGCTAACATGACTGGCTATCAACCTTTAAAATTTGAAGACCCCTGGTCCAGATCTTCCTGGCTCTAATTCAACACCTTCAAAGACTTTCATTCGGATCTGTGAATTAGGACTCAGATCTCCCAGCTTTTAATCCACTATTTCTCAACCTCAGTCATTTGAAGAGGTGTGTGGACTTCAACTCCCAGAAGTCCCCAGTCAGTCATGTCTGGCTGGGGAATTCTGGGAGCTGAAGTCCACTCATCTTAAACTTGCCAAGGTTGGTCAATACTACTCTGAGGAGCAGGTTTCCACCAGAGAAATGTCCAAGGTCCTGATTCGCTTGGTTTCACCTACCAAGCTTTTACCTGATAACAATTTAAGCAGTGATTCTCAACCTGGGCAGCCTGGAGATGTGTGGACTTCAGCTCCCAGAATTCCCCAGCCAGCCATTTCCCCCAGCCAACCACACAAACCATTCCTGCAAGGGATGAGATACTGTACTACCAAGATGCAGACAGTGCTCACACAAAACACTAAAACTATCATTTTGCTCAACCATCTTTTGTGGATTAAAACACAGCTTAAACAATAACTCACAATGCTTGAGGTAAACAATGCAAATCAATCCATTCTCTGATGATCACCCTGCATCTTAGATGATTAGAGTGGGTGGTTTGAATTTGTCTGTGCTGGGCAGACCTATAGAGATTCTCCAGTATGATTCTGGTGGCATCAGACTTAGCTCACTGGGTGTATGTAGCTGCTTACTCAAAATTCCCCAGAGCTCTGACATCCCATAATAAAAAAAATCTGGCCAAACACTCTACATTCACCATGGCAACCATTCAAACAAATCCCTCTTCTGCCAAGAGGGATAAAAAAGCGGAAGCAAGCAAGCAAGCAAGCAGAATAGAAAGGAAGGAAGGAAGGAAGGAAGGAAGGAAGGAAGGAAGGAAGGAAGGAAGGAAGGAAGGAAGGAAGGAAGGAAGGAAATAGAAAAAAATCCCTCCCTCCCTCCCTTCCTCAAACAGGAATTCTACATTCCCATAAATACCTCAAGAAAAAGAAGAGGGCATTTGCATTATAAACAACCCCCCAAAACCCAGGGCCCTTCAAACACTTAGAAGCTTGGGAGAGAAAGTTTCATTTAAGCTTTGCCTCCTGAAATGTTTTTCAACTGTCTCTGATCGCAGTGCCATTTTCCTCTTTTTCCTACTCTATTGAAGGCAATAACTCAATAATTGGAACTGTGTGGGAAAATCTGAAATAGTTCTTGCTGTTATATTTTACCTGATTGTTTTGGTCCCTAGGGGAGAGGGAGACAGAAAGAGAAGGAGCAAGAGGGAGAGGGAAAGGAAGGCAGGGAGAGGGAGAGAGGAAGGGAGCGGGAAAGAGAAAGAGAAAGAGAGGGAAAGGGTGCGAGAGGAAGAGGAAGGCAGGGAGAGGGAAAGGGAGAGAGAGGAATGGAGAGAGAAGAAGGGCTAGGGAGAGAGAAAGAGAGGGAGGAAGAGGGAGATACAGGGATGGAGAGGGAGAGGAAGGGAGAGAGAAAGAGATGGAAAGGAAACAAGGGGGAGGAAGAGAGGAAGAGAGAAAGAGAGGAAGAGGGGGAGAGAAGCAGAGAGAGAGAGAGATAATTTTTATCCTGAACTAGCAGTTAATGATATACCAAGTCCAGCTTGTAGCAAGTGACCCACTGCAACCATTTCCCAGCTACTGAATCCCGATTAAAGCAGAACCCAACCAAGAGACCAATTTCATTGTCCAGATCAGCCATAACAAGCTAGATGCGCACCAACATCTGAAAGCATATGATCCTTTCCTAACAGGGCAATTTCTCATCATGGTCACTGCCTTTTGATCATACCAGAGTCAATTTTCAGTGATTATGAGCCAGCTCGGTCCTCCTGTTGGACAGCTGCGAAGTGATTGGCATATGTTCTTCCACACAGTCCTCTTGAGATTCTCCCATTGTTTCAGGGCTACCTTGCAGTGTTGAATTTTTAGGTTGTAAACTCTCTCCGCGAAGGATCTTTCTATTGTTTTCCTGTGTTTGAGTTTCAGATGCCTAGAGTTTTCATTCAGCTGGGCTCTGCCAAGGGTGTTTGAAGTTTCTTCTCAAAGTAATGGAGCCCCGTTAATTGGTCTCCCTTTTAAAATTGATGATCCCTTAATGAATCAGATCAATAGTTTACAGACTGCTGTGTCGGACACTGTAAATCCCCATCCCTAGGATATTGCAATATTTTCTGAATTGGACACTAGTCACCACAGATCCCTGCTCTGATCGAAAGGCAGGATTCATAAATGCCCTAATTAATATAAATAGGTATGCATCCATGCATGGCATTAATGTTTGATAGAGCACAGGGAACGAAATAGAATAGAACTCTTCCTAACGTAGGTGGAAACACCTCAGCAGTTGCAAATTTAGACTGGTTTACAACGGAGTCAACCCTACTGAGAGAAAGACCTTTTAAGATCATGGATACTTTAAACTTTCATATAAAGAACAGCTGCTGGAATTGGGGATGCCTTGTTTCAAGAAAAGAAGGACTAGGGGTGACATGAGAGCAGTCTAACCCAATATTTGAGGGGAGTCACTTCTAATTCATCCCAGTTTGTCTTTGTCTTTATCCTCTCTTAGCATCCATTTTGGAAAAAAAATGTAATTCCAGGCACAGTCTCTGTATGTTTGTGATGAAAACACATTATTAGAATGATTAAACGGAGGGATAGAATCAAGATCATGTGACATGTTAATACCACTTTATAATGCCTTGGTAAGGCCACACTTCAAATATTTGCAACCAGTTTTGGTCACCACGATGTAAAAGCGATGTTAAGACTCTAGAAAGAGTGTGGAGAAGAGCAACAAAGATGGTTTAGGGGCTGGAGGATAAAACACATGAAGAATGGTTGCTGGAATAGGATAGGTCTAGTTTTTGAAAAGAGGGACTAGGGGTGACATGGTAGCAGTCTTCCAATATCTGAGGGGCTGCCACAATGAAGAGGGAGTCAAGCTATTCTTCAAAACACCTGAAGGCAGGACAAGAAGCAATGGATGGAAACTAACCAAGGAGAGAAGCGATCTGGAACTAAGGAGGATTTTCTTGACAGAACAATTAATCCGTGGAACAACTTGCATCCAGAAGTTGCAAATGCTCCAACACTGGAAGTTTTTAAGAAGAGATTGGATAACCATTTGTCTGAAGTGGTCTAGGATCTCCTGCTTGAGCAGGGGGCTGGACTAGAAGACCTCCAAGGTCCCTTCCAACTTTGTTTTTCTGTATTCTGTATTCCAGGGGTAAATGTCTGTGCAGGGGTCTTCAGACTTGACAGCTTTAAGACTTATGGACTTCAACCCCCAGAATTCCTCTTCCAGTCATGTTAGCTGAGGAATTCTGGGAGTTGAAGTCCACAAGTTTTAAACTTCCCAAGTTGATAGATGATATCTAGATTATAGATAGATAGATAGATAGATAGATAGATAGATAGATAGATAGATAGATAGATAGGTACGGAGAAGGGGGGGGGACTTCAACTCCCAAAATTCCTCCTCCAGTCATGTTAGCTTAGGAATTCTGGGAGTTGAAGTGCACAAGTTTTAAACTTGCCAAGTTTGAAGACCCTTGTGATAGATGATAAATAGATAATAGATAGATAGGTAGACAGGTAGGTAGGTACGGAGAGAGAGAGAGAGAGAGAGAGATATGATAGATTGATAGGTGATAGGTGATAGATCAGGGGTCTTCAAACTTGACAGCTTTAAGATTGGTGGACTTTAACTCCCAGAATTCCTCCTCCAGTCATGTTAGCTCAGGAATTCTGGGAGATGGGAGTCTTAAATTTCCCAAGTTGATAGATGATATCTAGATTATAGATAGATAGATAGATAGATAGATAGATAGATAGATAGATAGATAGATAGATAGAAAGGTAGGTAGGTATGGAGAAGGGGGAGGACTTCAACTCCCAAAATTCCTCCTCCAGTCATGTTAGCTTAGGAATTCTGGGAGTTGAAGTCCACAAGTTTTAAACTTGCCAATTTTGAAGACCCTTGTGATAGATGATAAATAGATAATAGATAGATAGGTAGATAGGTAGGTAGATATGGAGAGAGAGAGAGAGAGAGAGATATGATAGATTGATAGGTGATAGGTGATAGATCAGGGGTCTTCCAACTTGACAGCTTTAAGACTGGTGGACTTTAACTCCCAGAATTCCTCCTCCAGTCATGTTAGCTCAGGAATTCTGGGAGATGGGAAGTCCACCAGTCTTAAACTTGCCAAGTTTGAAAACCCTTGGTCTATGGAGATTCTCAGTCATCCAGGTCATGGTTGTCCCAAAGATATTTTTTTCAAGTGCAACTGGACTTTCTTTTCTGTTCCTTGACGACATTTCACTTCTTATCCCAGAAGCTTCTCGGTTCTGGTTGAATGATGGGGAGATGGAAGGATTCCTTGCAATCCTCTGGTTATTTGCCAGAGGGCCAAAGGACCTTATTCAGGCGACCCCTGAGGGCACAGACGAACCTCCAAGTGGCCTCAATGACTCTCAGAAACAGGGCTAAGGACCAGAGGAGAAGGTCAGATGACCTGCTTCTCTGGCCAGCCAGCAACCTCGCCTGTGAAAAAATGGGAGCATTGCAGGCACTGTAGCCTTTGACTTACGGTCACAATCGAGCTCGGTTTTTCTGCTGTTAAGCGAGACATTTGTTAGGTGGTTTTGCCCCATTTTACGGCCACTGTCGTTTAAGTGTATCACTGCTGTTGTTAAATTAGTAACATGGCTGATGGTCTTAAGGGTGAGAAACGGCCCGGAGTTACTTTTTTTCTGTGCCATTGTAACTTTGGACCATCGCTAAATGAACTCTTGCCTACCTGCCTATCCAGAGCTGTGACCTTTTTCAGCCTTCCCATAATTTCAACACTCCCGCTGCAAATAATGGTCAAGTGAGTGTGCATGTAATGATTGCTTCCCCTTTGGTCCAGGTGTTCGCTTGCTCTTTCTGGCTTCTTCACCTGCCCTCATTAGTCGTGCAGGTAAGCCAGGCAATTACATCTGCTTGCAAGTGATGACTCTTCCTTGCCCGTTTCCATCGATTTCTTTCACCGAAAGTTAACAAACAGGCCCTTTTGTTTGGCGCTGAGCTTCAGCAATTGCCAAGTGGTGTTTGCCAATTTGATTGTTATGCTGTTCACCTGAACCGTATTGCTTCCTAAATGGTAGGAAGAAGGAGAAGGAGAGGGGGAGGGAGAGAGAGAGGGAGGGAGGGGGAGAGATGGAGGGAGAGAGAGAGAGGAAGAGGGGAAGAGATGGAGGGAGAGAGAGAGAGAGGAAGAGGGGAGGGAGGGGAAGAGGGAGAGGGAGAGAGAGAGGGAGGAAGAGGGGAAGGAGGGGGAGAGATGGAGGGAGAGAGAGAGGAAGAGGGGAGGGAGGGGAAGAGATGGAGGGAGAGAGAGAGAGGAAGAGGGGAAGAGATGGAGGGAGAGAGAGAGAGAGGAAGAGGGGAGGGAGGGGAAGAGGGAGAGGGAGAGAGAGAGCGAGGAAGAGGGGAGGGAGGGGGAGAGATGGAGGGAGAGAGAGAGAGGAAGAGGGGAGGGAGGGGAAGAGATGGAGGGGGAGAGAGAGGAAGAGGGGAGGGAGGGGGAGAGATGGAGGGGGAGAGAGAGGAAGAGGGGAGGGAGGGGGAGAGATGGAGGGAGAGAGAGAGGAAGAGGGGAGGGAGGGGGAGAGATGGAGGGAGAGAGAGAGGAAGAGGGGAGGGAGAGGAAGAGGGAGAGGGAGAGAGGAAGAGGGGAGGGAGGGGGAGAGATGGAGGGAGAGAGAGAGGAAGATGGTAGGGAAGGGGAGAGAGGGAGGGAGGGGGAGAGATGGAGAGAGGAAGAGGGGAGAGAAGGAGGCAGGGAGAGAGAGGGGGAGGGGGAGGGAGGGAGGAAGAGACAGAAAGAGAGAGGGAGAGAGGAGGGAGGGGGAGAGAGGAAGACAGAACAGAAGGGAGGGGGAGAGAGGAGGGGAGAGGGAGGGAGCGAGACAGAGACAGAGAGAGAACAATGGAAAGGACAATCTTTTCTACTGAAATAAAATCCCAAAAGCATGTTGCAGCCCTTAAAAAAATCAGTCAGGATTATGATTGGAAAATTATTTTATTTTCTGAAAAACACTGGTCTCTCTTCGATGCGAAAGAACCTTGATGCTATTTTTCTCCTTTTGTCTTTCCTTTGTTTTTGTTTTCCTTTTTGGATGTTCTGTTTTTTCTTTTGCTGCATTAAAATGAAATGAAAACAGAAACAAAGAATGGAGAAGCTCAAACAGAAAAGAACGGCTGTCTTCCTTCCTTCCTTCCTTCCTTCCTTCCTTCCTTCCTTCCTTCCTTCCTTCCTTCCTTCCTTCCTTCTCTCTCTCTCTCTCTTCCTTCCTTCCTTCCTTCCTTCCTTCCTTCCTTCTTTCCTTCCTCCGCTACCTCCTTCCTCCTTTCTTTCTCTCCCTCCCTCCCTCCCTCCCTCCTCCCTTCCTCCCTTCCTTCTTTCCTTCTTCCCCTGCCTCCCTCCTTCCCCTTTCTCTCTCTCTCTCTTCCTTCCTTCCTTCCTTAAATCCCCCTGCTGGCCTATTACTTACCAAGTTTGCTCACCAGGTATATCATTATGGCACTTAGTTGAAAGAAAATAACTGCTTTTCAAGCCTTGAAAGGCTGATGGGGTGGTAGTTTCTGAGTTTTTGGAGATCTTGAAAGCAAGCGCAGATTTATCAGGATCCTCGGATAAATCAGAAGATTATTTGAGCTGAGAGAGATGGTGGAGGTGAGAATTAGATTGGCAGAGAGCTTTTCCTAATGAAGGGGAAATCCTGCTTTCAGGTTCAAAACAGTAGGGTTTCAAGTCCACAACATCTTCAGAATCCTCTGTGGGACTTAAAATACTTCACCCTGAGAGCCTGCCGGGCTGAAAGAAATGCAAAACCTATAAGATGACATAAACACACACATACACACACACACAAAGTTACTCACCACTTACTTTTTAAAAGGAGAATGTTGTGTAGTTACAACTGGTCAGAACTACACACAGGTGCATGTCCACCAGCGGGGCCAGAACTTTCACTGCAGAGCCAAACGGGTTTATTAAATGAGTCACGTTTCCATTTTATGACCTTTTTGTGTGTGTCGGGGGAGGGGCTACATTTCATTAGAAGAGACTGGTTTTCTTTTACCACAAACTCTTCCAAATGTAATGGCTTTCTCCAGTGAATTCCCACCTCCCCCCCACGCATCATCAATGTCTTTTAATGACTTCATAATCCCTTGCGGGCTGCAATCTGGGCAGCTGAATGGAGCTGAGTATTTACTGGCCGGATGACTTTCCTGTCACCAGTGTGGAGTTATATTCAGCAGGTATAATTCTCATCCTGCTCAGAGAGAGAAATATCTGCCTCTAGGATATTTCTAGGATCGATCATTTTTGTTTTTTCGGCAGATGCCAAGAATCTTGATAGTTTTCAAAATATTTGTGGCTTCTGGACCTCTGGCTTCCTCCATCAACCCATGTTGGTGCTGTTGGATTGACATCTGATGGGGCTCAGATTTGAATTCCTTCCCTGGGTTTCTATTGTCAGTGAATGTGGAGATTTGTTCCACTTAGCCCCACGAAAGGGATCTCATGATGTGACAATCTTAATTTTAATCATCATAATCACATTTTTCTATCTGTTTCTCCAGCATGCTAATTTGCGAACTGAATGTCTTCCAGCAAGCTAACCACCTCTTGGCAACAACTAGCAAACACACACACACACACACACACAACCTCCTCTCCCCCCCCCCACTTATTTCTTTTACCCACAGGGAAAACGGAGAGGAGGGGGACCAGCCTCCATGGCTTGAAGCTTCTGAAGAACTGGCAGGAGATACAGCTAACAAATCAGGTCCTTCTGGGTTGGAATATGGAAAATTGACAACAACATTCAAGCAGGCAGCTAAGCAAAAAAAAGGTGCAAAACCTTGGATTTGGTCCAGAAGAGATAGGGAGGGAGAAAATAATATATCCTGTAATTAAAAAAAAATGGCTCTTCGTATTAAACGGGGGCCAATAGAACTGCAAAACCAATCAACAGCTTCCCCTCTGATGCTTCCAGCTTAGCTTAACATTTTCAGCAATCAAGTCCCTTGTTCCACTTACAAATATGCTTTTCTTCTAATTCTGTCTGCCAGCCCGGAGCTCCAGGGCTCTGTGTTGTGGTTTGCTGGCAATAGGTGCAGACGGCTGAGGGCAACGTAGTTGCAGGTGTCCCAATTTATTTATTTTTATTTTGCATTGCTGATATTGTTTTCATCTTGTTTTTAAAAAGCCTTCCCTTTTAATGAATTTATAATCTCTTCATTCGAATCGTGAGAATCGTTGCTGAGCCTTTACTGGCCAGATGCCCTTCCCGACACCTAGGCAGAGTTCACAGCAGATACTGTTCTCCTTGTGCCCTGAGAGAGAAACATCTGATGCTTCCTAGGATTGAACTCTGAGCAAAGAGTCAGAGGAAGGGTCTGCATGTGATGCATGGATGGGGACAGGACCACCAGGGAGTGAAATGCTACCTTTGGAGATGGTGGAGGCTGGCAGCAGCAATGAAGAAGTTTTACACTGGAGCCTGGTGGACGTTAGGAATATCTGAGTTGGTGTTTGCAGACTCTTTGTGTTGGAATTATTGCTTAGTAACTTTAACTGGTGTTCTTGGCAGAGGCTCATGCAAGGCTCTTTCTTATCGGAGCTAATTGGTTTGAAGCAGGCTTTTTACCCATAGAAGGAACGGAATTCATAAAGAAACATTAAAAGGCTGTGCTATTACCTTTGTCTTGTGTTTGCTTCCTTGGAATCAGGTTTGGGTCAGAACACTTTGGGAAGGGAGATTGCTGCTTGTTTCTGTAAGCTTTCCAAGTACTCCCTTGTCAGTTGGTGGACCTAATCTGGCCATGGTCAAAATGGCTCAGCTCGCCGCCATAATTCTTGTCCTACATTCTTCCAAGATGGTAGTAGAAAGGCAGGGCAATCAATCCTTCACTCACCATAGAATTCCCTATGCCTCCAAGCATGAAATTTTGGGCCTGGACAATCTAGAATTGCGCCACCATTTAAGCACAGCACACAAAAATTGTCTGCTACAATGTCTTACCTGTCAACAACTTCTTCAATCTTCAGCCTCCATCACAATAATACACAGGCAAACAACCGATACAAACCCGAGGTAAACCGTTCCAAGCTCTATAGCAGAAAATACGACTTCAGCAACAGAGTGATCAACACCTGGAACACCCTACCCGACTCCATTGCTACAGCTCAACCCCTCATAGCTTCAATCTCAAAATGTCTACCATGGACCTCACCCCCTTCCTAAGTGGTCCTTAAAGGGGCATGCATAAGTGGGAGACCACGGGGGAGGAGAGATATAGAGGTTGCAGGCTGATGGGAAAATAAGAACCATTAGAAGACAGGACTGAAAAGTAAGAATGGTGATGGGCTTAATTTTGCAAAGGAAAACCTTCATTTGGCACAACTTAAATGCTGGAACAACGTTAGTTGATACTGCCTACATAGTTGCTGGTGTCCCCCCCCCCTTTTTTTTTTTTTGCATTGCTGATATTGTTTTTATCTTTCTCTAAAAAAAACTTCCCTTTTACGACCTTATAATCTCTTAATTCAGGTTAGAAACATTGCTGAGCATTTACTGGCCAGATGCCCTTCCTGACACCTAGGCAGAGTTCACAGCAGATATTTTTCTCCTTGTGCCCTGAGAGAGAAACATCCGATGCTTCCTAAGACTGAACTCTCAATCTTCTGATTGGGAGGTGAGCATCTTCACCACTAGGCCACCATGCTATTCCTATTGCTTTCATCTTTAATGTCATACGTAATGCCTTGAAATCAAATGTCTGGACTTCAAATCCTAGCATTCCTTGGCCAAGGAATGTTGGAAATTGAAATCCTAATATCTTAATGTTGCCAAGCTTGATCCACACTGCTCTAGAGGTCCTTGCATCTTATTTTTCAGCCCTAAGATTAGGGCTGGAACTTGGATTTGGATTTGGATTTGAGGAATGTTTTGGATCCGTTTCACTTTGTCTTCAAATTAAATCCTTCCATGGTTTAAGTGAGGACACCTTGATATGACTGGAAACATCCTTTCAGGATCTTCCATCTCAGTGGCCCCTTTTTTGCATTTCTGTTAGACACAGAAATCAAAGCATATCATGGTGGTACTGTAAGATCTACAATTCTGGAGATATTGGCAGAAAAAAGCTAATGTTGGAAGACATCTAACATTGTGGGTTTCCTGTCACACACAGGCATATATTCCACGGGAAAGCCATTACCTTTCACAAGATGGAAACTTTAAATGAATATAAATACCTGTTTTCCTCCTTGATTTATCCCTCTATTTACTACCTCATGTATTCTGTCCATTATTTTTATTGCTCTTGAAGAGAATAGATGGAGAGGGAGGTTGGCAGGACCTGGGGCTGATTCAGGATTTAGGGACTTTGGTGCCTCTTCGGGGTGTGGAAGGGGGTCACAGATCAAAGGAGAGGAAAAGTTACACAGGAAACTTTTGGCATAGGACATCATAGGCCCAGGTTATCAAAAGGCAGAAGCCAACATAAATTCTGTCTTGTGCCCAAAACAAAAACAACAATAAAAAAATCATTGTAACAAGACAGAACCATTTCTGATCCAGTAGGATGTCAAACAGCAAGCGTGGTAGGATAGATTGGGTAGAGCTTGCCAAAATTCAGAAAAGTTTAATCTAAAGAGGACTCTACCCCACATAAACTCATGTGATTGTACGTATGTTAGTCTTTATGGTACGCCAAGACTTTGGAGATGTTATTGATCTTAGGAATTAGATCCCTTTATGAATCTTCTTCTCTTTCTTTTCTTTCTTTTTAAAAAATCCATTTCAGATCACCTCTATGGCTATTCTAATTATTTTAAAGATTATGGGATTGTGGGTTTCCTCAAAATCAGCTCCCATTATGTCTTCTTTCTCTTCTATTTGATACTGAAATTTCCCTCCCAAGGATGTTATGAGGCTGGTAGTGATGACAGAAGATTGTTGTGTCAGGACAGTCCTCCTCCTCCTCCTCCTCCTCCTCCTCCTCCTCCTCCTCCTCCTCCTCCTCCTCCTCCTCCTCCTCCTCCTCCTCCTCCTCCTCCTCCTCTTCTTCTTCTTCTTCTTCTTCTTCTTCTTCTTCTTCTTCTTCTTCTTCTTCTTCTTCTTCTTCTTCTTCTTCTTCTTCTTCTTCTTCTTCTTCTTCTTCTTCTTCTCCTTCTCCTTCTCCTTCTCCTTCTCCTTCTCCTTCTCCTTCTCCTTCTCCTTCTCCTTCTCCTTCTCCTTCTCCTTCTCCTTTCCTTCTCCTCCCCTTCCTCCTGAATTGAGAAAAATATATTGTACAAACATCCCCTCTTGAATTCTTGCTAGAAATTCAACAATGAGCTTCCACTGGTTGATTAAATCCACTACTTAGCCATTTTTCCCCCCTGCAAAATTTGACTGAGCATATTTGATTCACAAATTCTAGTTTATGTCTTTTTTAAAAAATATGGGGATTCTCCACGGATGAACGCATAATCGCTTAGGAAACAGCTATCCCATAACCATGAATTTTTGGCAGCTAATTTGCTTGAGTATTGATAATATTTTCAGGAGCAACGTGGCCAGACCCATCACTCCGGAGTCTTTATTCAAGGCGAAAACCGAGCAATCATTTCTCATAATGAAAAGAAAATTCTCTTGTAAAGGATCTCAGCAAGTGAAAGTTGAAAGAAGACAAAAGGCTGACAAGGGGATACATATCAATAAATGGAGTTTTATGGAAATTCTCGGCTTTCTGCACAGCAGCTGACGTTCAATAAATCTCCATAGTCAGTTCGCAAGCTTATGTGTCTTTGTCTGAGGGCTACCAGGTGATTTTTCATATATCCTTTTCGGTTGCATTTCCAATAAAGTTTAAAATAAACAAGGGTCAGGTATTTTTTTTTTAAAAATATTATTTTCCTGCCTACTCTAGGACAGGAAAGGTTATTGATCACCTCCTCAATTCCCCAGATTCTGTAGAGTGAACATACCACAGGTTGCTTGCTATGACTTTTAGGCCTTATCTACCAATTGGGTCACCAGGTTTTTCTTACTTGTTTCATCTACTTGTTCCTACTTGACTTTATAAATAAAGCTATGTAGGGCATAAGGACAGCCCTGCTGAAGAAGACCAAGGCTGTTCTTAATTCAACACTTTGGTTTTTCACCAAAGAAGTACTTGATGGTTTCTTTCAAGTAGGGCATGGAAGTATTCTTTATGATGAAGTTGTTGTTCAACATTATTTTTTGCAGTTGTGTCATCTTCAGTCTGAAGGTAGCATTGAGTCTTCAAGGCTGCCAACCGAAGGTGATATTCAGCAGGTTCTGACCAGTTCTGGAAAACTGGTAGCAGAAATTTTGAGTAGTTCAGAGAACTGGCAAATACTACCTCTGACTGGAGATTTTACAGTATCCTTCCCCTGCCAAACCCACCAAGCCACGCCCGCAGAACCAGTAGTAAAAATTTTTGAATATCACCACTGCTGCCAGCCCTTTATCTAAATGTCTTACTTGTGGGTTTCTTGCAAGTAGGACATGGAAGTATACTTTGTTGAAGTTATTATTCAACATTATTTTTTGCAGTTGTGTCGTGTTCAATCTGGAGGCAATATTGAGTCTTCAAGTCTGCCAACCCTTCGTCTACAAGTCTTCCATGAATTTACTCAACACCCTTTTAAAATGATCTAACTCAGGGGGGATGCCTCCCAACTTGGAAAATTTTAAGACTTGTGGACTTCAATTCCCAGAATCCCTCAGCCAATCATGCTGGCTTGGAAATTCTGGGCATTGAAGTCCACAAGTCTTAAAGTTGCCAAGTGTTCTGACTCACCCTGTTACCAGCAAAAAAAAATCTCAAACAAATGCAACAACTCAAACTTTCACAGCTTTAATCTACAAATAACTTCTCTGTAGGTAAAAGATGACTTGCAGCCAATTAGTCCAATCAGAAAAGCCTTGACAGAATTCTTCAGATAAGCTGGAGTCTCTACACACAGCGCTGGGGCCTTAGAGCGTTTTTGCCTTTTGTAAAGGCAAAAACCTTTTGAAACCAGGCTTATATTCCCTTGGAGGGAAGGGCCATTGTGTTACATCCTTACTCCTGAGTCACCTGTGCTGCTCCAGCTGTTCTCTTCTATGAATCATCCTGCACTCACACACACTTGGCACAGGATACTTGGGAACCTCCTCATCACTGCTGCCAGCTCCCACAATCCCTGAAGGCAGCAGTCCACTCCCTAATGGTCCTGGCCCCTTATCCAAGTCCTCACTCTCCTCCACCTGCTGCTGGCTAACCACAGCACCAAGGTTGGTAACCCCTGATCTAAGTGATGGCTATTTCTGTAGCTTCTTTTAAATGACTTCCACTATGTAATTGGAGCGTGAAGATGTACCTTTTTTTGTTCCTTCTAAATGGCTTTCCAATCAGCTTCATTTGTTAGTTCTCAGCCTAGTGCAGTGTTTAACAACCATGGCAACTTTAAGATGTGGTGGACTTCAACTTCCAGAATTCTCCATTCAGCCTGGGAATTGAAATCCATGCATCTTAAAGGGATTAAGGTTGAAAAACCCTAGTCAAGTGTTTTGAAAGTGATAATGTATGCTACAGGATGAGTGGCAGTCGCCTCACACTCCGGAGACTGAGAGTTTGATGCTAAGCAATGATAGATGTTCCTCTATTGGGGCACAAAGAGAAAATATCTGCTGTGAACTCCATATAGGCATCAGAAAGGGCATCTGGCCAGTAAATGCTCAGCTCCATTCAGTCATCCTGACTCTACCCAGATAAAAGGGATTATATGGGAGGGGAAGCTTGCTGAAGAAAATAAGTACATATTCATGGTAGTTGTGCAAAGAAAAAGTAGAAACTGATTTAATTATGTTTGTTGCAAAGAACATCGGAATTTTCCTGAAGTATGAAATGCCAATAGTGGCAACTGTGGATTGTTGAACTTTACTTTTTCTTGTTTTTCTTTTAAAATGATTTGTAGATCGATTAAATGGAATGAAATACTCCCAGTCCAGATGAAACGTTGGCCCAGCCCTCCAATGATCAAGTCAAGACATTTTTTCCCCCAGCAATCTTTTTAGGATGTAATGGGAGAAAAATATCAAACTCAAGTGAAGCTTACTCGGTTTAATTAACATTTTTCTTAATTAAAATGGAATTCAGAGGAGGCAAATAAAGATTCTGAGCAAATTTAGGCACCATAAAACATTGGAAGACACAGGTGAATGCATTGATCCTGATAGAAGCCTGCGCTACGATCCCAGCAGAGCTACCAATAAGAACTCTAACTTGGAAGATGTTTACAGCAATTAGCTTGATTGTTTCTTAGAAAATTCCCTCCCCACGATCTATATTTTAGCAAAGTCTTTTAAAACCACTCACGGCTACCCTTATTTGTTTGTTTATCAGATTTCTGTGCTTCCCCTTCTCGTCTAAAGGCAGCTTACAAACATTAATAGAATAATAGAGTTGGAAGGGACCTTGGAGGTCTTTTGGTCCAACCCCCTGCCTAGGCAGGAAAAATTACACCACTTCAGACAAATGGTTGTCCAATCTCTTCTTAAAAACTTTCAGTGTTGGAGAATTCACAACTTCTGGAGGCAAGTTGTTCCACTGGTTAATTGTTCTGTCAGGAAATTTCTCCTTAATTCTAGGTTGCTTCTCTCCTCTATGATAAAACAACCACAAAGCATCAATATCCGCTTATTCCAAGTCCTTGACTCTATAGGAGGATAAAAAGGCTAAATCCAGCCTGAACATCTGGCTGACCATGCAATGAACCATAACTGACAATTGAAAGATGGGGAGGGAGGGGACAGGATGTATGTGGGTGAGGTGGGAATTTCTCTTAATCCACCAACCACCTCCAGTGCAATAATCCCCCATTGGTCCCCCAAGCCAATTCAGGCCCTTATGGAAGGTCAGAAGGATGGGAGCAGATCTCACTCTGGGGGGGACAAGATATCCCAAAGGTCAGGGGTCACAGCAAAAAAGGCTCTTCTTGACATTGTCAGCTAAAATTTCTTGATTGATGGGATCTGCAGCATGCTCCTTTCTGCTGACTCGGGTGGGACAGATCAATTCCATTGGGGTGAGTTGATTCCTTGGTCAGCCTAGACCCATGCCATGAAGAGCTTTTCATTTCAAAAATTTTATAGAATAGAATAGAATGGAATGGAATGGAATGGAATAGAATAGAATAGAATAGAATAGAATAGAATAGAATAGAATAGAATTCTTTATTGGCCAAGTGTGATTGGACACACAAGGAATTTGTCTTGGTACAAATGCTCTCAGTGTACATAAAAGAAAAGATACATTCACCAAGAGTCAAGAATCATAAGGTGCAACACATAATGATAGTCATAGGGTACAATAAGCAATCAAATCATACTAGGAAACAGTCAATAAAAATTGTTAGGATGCAAGTGACAAAGTTACAGTCATACAGTCACAAGTGGAACGAGATGGGTAAAAGGAAGGATGAGAAGATGAATAGTAATCGTAATAGTAGTGTAGACTTCGTAAATACTTTGGCAGTGTTGAGGGAATTATTTGTTTAGCAGAGTGATGGCATTCGGGAAAAAACTGTCCTTGTGTCCAATTGTTCTGGTGTGCAGTGCTCTATAGTGTCGTTTTGAGGGTAGGAGTTGAAACAGGTGATATCCAGGGTCTGTAGATATTTTCACAGCCCTCTTTTTGACTTATGCAGCATACAGGTCCTCCATGGAAGGCAGGTTGGTAGCCATTGTTTTTTCTGCAGTCCTAATTACTCTCTGAAATCTGTTTCTGTTTCTGTTCTGCAGAACCAAACCAGACAGTTACAGAGGTGAAGATGACAGATTCAATCATTCCTCTGTAAAACTGGATCAGCAGCTCCTTGGGCAGTTTCTTAATACACCACTTTTTGGTGAGACAGGCGCCCATGTCCATCTGATGGATGGAGCGCTAGAGCAGGCATCTTCCAGCGGAAGAATATGTTTTGCAAACGTAGGAGTGCAACATATTAATTTTTGACAAGCTGCTGTTCTTGCCAGTGACTAATTGGCAGGGTCCTTGGGTTGCTGACAAAATTAAATTTGTCAGCAATTTGCGATTGTGGGTTTGATGCTGCTATATGACACTTCAGGAACATGGTGTGAGCCAACATGTCAGCTCGTTCCTTCTAAATGTCCAAGCAGTTCAACACAACCCAAATGTTATTAATATCTATGAACCTCATGACATCTCCTAATCTGGCGCCAAAAGCTCAGGGGTTTTTGACATAAGAACTTTAGTGGAATTTAATTTTTCTAAAGCCCAAGACAATCTGGCTGTTTGGAGCCAGACCTTTTGGAGTAATACGATGAATAGATTGTTCTTGGGGGTTTATTACAAACCAACAGAATAACAGAGTTGTATTGGGCCTTGAAGGTCTTCTAGTCCAACCCTCTGCTCAAGCTGGAAGGCCTATAGCATGTCAGACAAATCACTGTCCAATCTCTTCTTAAAATCTTCCAGTGTTGGAGCATTTACAACTTTTGGAGGCAAGTCATTCCCTGATTAATTTTTCTCACTGTCAGGAAATTTCTCCTCAGTTCTAATTTGCTTCTTTCCTTGATTAGTTTCTATCCGTTGCTTCTTTGAGGGGAAAAAAATATTGGGAAAAAATATTGACCTCACCCCATTCCTGGGAGGTCTGTAAAGGGCGTGCATAAGTGTACCATTGTGCCTCCCGTCCCTGTCCTATTGTCCCCATTTAATCGTCCCTGTTTTCTGTATTCTTACTCACGTTTATACTTATACCTATTATTTTGTAAGCGATTGACAAATAAAATAAAATACATAAATTCAGGAAACTATATTTTGAGAGAAACTCTACGTCAGAATCAGTATTTACGTTCCTAACGTCTTCTACTGCAAGCTGTGTAGGCACCTTGCTCAGATGATATTCTTCTTATGTGCCTTTCCCCAAACAATATATTTTGGGATGTTCCTTATTGATATCAAAACTGCACACTTTTTTGTTCACTTCATGAGCTTTTGTATGTAATATTCCACTCAACGTGTGCATTTTTTTGATATAAATCTAATACATTTCTAATCACAAGAACTTTTGCATGCAACTTTCCCTGAGGCATGTACGATGTCTTCTGGAAAGCCTCCATTGTTAGAGCAACTTCTGGAGGCAAGATGATTTGATTAATTGTTCTCACTGTCAGGAAATTGCTGCTTAGTTCTAGGTTGCTTCTCTTCTTGATTAAATCAATAAGCAAGGTGAGAAACTTTCAGAGAAAAATGCTGGTTAGAAAGTTGTGTTTTTTTCATGCCTGCTTAAGCCATGGTGAATTCTCTTTCAGTAAGTTACACCATTTCATCGGAGAATAAACCCAGTAAATTGCTATTCATCATCGTGGCCCAGAAACGTTCCCCATTGGGAGAGCGTTGATGGATCATCACCGAACATTTGACGTGTGAAAAATGGCCATTTAAATGCTCCGAATACACAATAAAGACCTCAGGATGGAAGAAACCAAGAACTGGAAAACCCTCCAGGCTGAAAGGTTGTTTAGAAAGGTTCCTTTCTAATTGGATCTCACACAACACAGATGGAATTCAAAGGGAAATTAGGACAAGGTCAAGGGTTTTTTTTTAGTAAGCTATCAAGGTGCAAGTTTGCTGCAGTTGCAAAAGTGGTGCATATAGGATACTTTTTCCATTCCAGAGGGATTCCTTCCTTTGAAGCAGGATAGGAATAGTATTGACACTAACAAAAAAACAACAACAACAAAGCAGTGGATTGCTAAACAAATCAACCCAGTTCTCACTTAAGGCACGAAGGGCCAGGCTCAAATGATCCTACTTTGGACACGTCAAGCTCTCCAGAAAAAAGCGATGTCCCGGGGCGTGGCACAAAGGCAACACAGTCAAAGAAGCAAGAAGTGTCCCTTTAATATCTCCAACTTTGCCCCCAGTGTCCAGCTTGCCTTCAGCTGGAGGAAAAAATACTCTTCCAAAAACAATCTTGAAGTGGAGGAAATTCAGTCCGAAAACAAAGTACATACAAACTGTTTACTCAAAATCCAAACAAACCATGCTGCAGGAATTAACTTGAGAGGGCAGGAGAAGGAATAGCAGACCTGAAAGCAAACAATAGTTGGGAAGAAGCCAGGAACACAGATAAGCCTCGACAATACCAGATAATTCACGATTTGCTCCCAACAAGTTGCTGTGCACAGCTACCCTTTTTAAACACTGTGTTCCCAACTGCAGCTAATGAAGGGAATCAGGGCCCTTTCCTCCCCCATAAGCCATGCAACTCACATTGCTCCCTTCTCCATTTCTCCGTGCGCCCTAGGATGAAGTGGGGTTGGGCCTGGGTCTTCCTCCGAATTCCCTCTCCCCTGCTCTACTCAGCTGGCCTTTGCCCTTCCCCAGTTTCTTCCACAGCCAACGGAGCCATACTCCCACTCCCTGTCAGTTGCTTGGCCTCCCACTTCAAATCAGATTCTGACAGGGGCATGATAAAAAAGGCTCTGATGATGGGACAGGTGGAAGGAAAGAGAAGAGGGTGACCAGTGGCAAGAATCAGTCCATTGGAAGAGCTGAAGGATCAAGTAAAAATGTCATGGAGAAAATCTGTCTGTGTGGTTGCTAAAAGCGGTCACCATCTTGATGGCATATAATTAATCCATATGAATGTCTATGGCGATTCTCAGTTATCCAGGTTATGGGTGTCCGAAAGGTGCATTTTCAAAAGGAGGATTGTGGGGTCCTTGGTGCTCTCGGGGCTTGGTGTTTTCTTGCAGAAGTTTCATGACCCAACTAGGTAACATCAACAATGCTAGAAGGGAGTGGGGTTTGTGAAAAGGAGGGGGAAGAGGCAGAGGCGGTATCCAGCAGGTTCTGACCAGTTCTGGAGAACCGGTAGCAGAAATTTTGAGTAGCTCAGAGAACCGGCAAATCCCATCTCTGACTGGCCCCATCCCCATCTCTTCTCTGCCTCCCGAGTCCCAGCTGATCGGCTGGCTCTTCTTTGGTTGCCCTGCACAGGAGAACGGAGCTGGAAAGCAGGTTAGTGGGGTGGGGAGGGAAGGGGGATTTTGCAGTATATCCATCCCTGCCACTCCCACCAGGCCATGCCCACCAAGCCACACCCACACCTACCAAGCCACGCCCACAGAACCAGTAGTAAAATCCCACCACTGGTTGTAAGTTGAGAACTACCTCTATGGCCATTTTATATCTTTATTGCACGCCACCCAAGAGGCCCTTTTTATCATGAGCCATCTAAATTTGACCACCAAATAAATAAACAACCTTCAACCCCTCTAGGTCTGCCAGAAAAGAGCAAGGATTTCCATCTTTTGCAAGGCGGTTCTCTCTCCAAAACGTCAACCCCTCCAGAAGGGGCCAGCCTTTACTTTAAAAAAAAACAAAAACAAAACCCCTTTATTAATTTTACAATTAAAATAGACAAACAACATGTACATAAATGTGAGAAAGAAAAGGGAAACAAAGAAAGAAAAGTAGAAAGAAAAATCAGAAAATAATTAAAAACAGTTCCATCCTCAACAGTTTATTTTCCGCCTTATTTTATGTCCTCTGTACAATTAATCCTTGTGCAAATATATGTATATATAGTCACTACTACAATTATAACATATCTTCTTTTGCCCTTTATTGTTTAATTGATCTTTGATGTGTCCATTCATACCAGCAGTTCCAGCTGTTGTAACACACTGATGTGTCTTTCCCTTTTAATGCCAAAATTTGTCCATCTCTGCACAACTTGATATTTTTTGAATAATCATTTCCTCTGATGGGATATGAGGCCGGCCTTTTCAAGAAGCCTGACGGTTTTATTGCCAGCGGTCTCACAGGTCACCTTCATCTTCCAGTCCATAAAAAGCAAGTGATCAAGAATACACTCAGGAAGGTGGAAAGCCTGAATAAACACAACCTGGCTTTCTTGCTTGGCCTTTGCGATCTCCAATTGCCCGTCTGGAAGAAGAGTTCACACATACCACCCCACCACCCCTCCACCTTTGGGGAAATGTAAATGGCAGAAGAAGAGCCAGATAATTGATTCTACAAGCTGTCAGATCTCTTTGAGTCACCTTCTGGGACTCTAAGCAAAAAGTAGAAAACCTTCCCAAATGTGTCCTTTCTCCTCCCTCCCTCCCTTCCCCCAAAAGACCAGGAACACGTGGGGAGAACAGAGGTATCACCCCCAAAATAGATCCTTCAACATACGTGGGAAATCTAGCTCAGGTTTAATTGCAGTTAATGATGATTAACCGCGCTTAATGATCTACAGTGATGGTGGCTCTAGACAGGGCCTCATTAAGATATCTTTACTCCCCCTTTCCCCCCCCCCCCTTTTTTTTGCAGGGCGATGATTTATTCACAGGCCTATTTTTCATCAATATTTATTTGGAAGGATTGTTGATGGCAACTGCATAATAACTGCAAATGCTCGGCTCAGAAATTAATTTGACCGCAGAGAGTCTTTTGGGGGGGTACAAACCAGTGGGCTTTTTAGAGGCTGAGGTTTAATTTTGGTCGAAGGCGTTGAGGTCGTGAGGCTCTGGGATTGTTAAGCTACTTTTAGAATTAAGCTCATTAACTTTTTTTTTTCTCCCCTTTTTTAATATTGGGAGAAAGAGTTCGCCTTCTGCAGTCTAGGTTTGCTTCTCAAAGCGTGCATGGAAAATTCACACACACATATCAGAGGTTGCCCAGTTCAGGTGAAATCCCTGGCTTTAGGTTCTCTGGAGCAATGTAGGTTCCAGGAAATGTTCCAGGAAAAAAAAAAAAACTTAAATAAACTAGCTGGGAATCACATGGGAGTGCTGATGATGTTAGCTTGTTTGTTTGTTTTGTCAAGCATGTTTTAGATAACAGATATAATTAGGAACATGATTATGAATACATGAAATGGGTATGAATAACAGGGCATTAGGACAGGGACAGTAGGCATTTTTGGTATGGAAAGCAGGTTAGTGGGGTGGGGTGAGGAGGGAAGGGGGATTTTACAGTGTCTTCCCTCTGCCATGCCCACCAAGCCACGCCCACAGAATCGGTAGTCAAATTGTTTGAATCCCAACACTGGACCAGGGGGATCCTGCAACACTTGCAAATGGGAACAATGGTCATCCGTCACTTTTTTCCAGTGTCGTTGTAACTTTGAACAGTTCCTAAATGAATTGTTGTAAGCCGAGGACTACCTGTATATGAAAATTTTGAATTATCCATTGAAAAAAAATAAAATAAAAAAATTGCATTGAAAGGATGAGAGAGGGCAATAGAGGTCCATAATATTTGTTTAAAGCTCTGTTGGATAGTGGCCATCATTTGCAAAAAGAAAAGTCAGGCGACATTGACAAAAATCACCATTGGTCAATTGCAAAAGGCAGCTTTGCTTGGAACAGCTTACATCCTGCGACAAAAGGTACCTTTAACACTATCAAAGAACCATCTCTGCCTATCCCAGGTCCTTGGGAAGAATTTGAAAGTTGGAATTAAAAGGGCAGATTCCATCTAAAATCTGTCTGACTGTGTGACCAACCATAATAACTATCCCGAAACATCTGGCGCACCACTTAAAACACCATTGGCATTGACAAAATCATCTCCGGTCAATTGCAAAAGGCAGCTTTCCCTAAAACAGCTTACATTCTGCAAGAGTAACTTTTAACACCATCAAACAACCACGCCTGTCTATTCCAGGTCCTTGTCAAACATGCCAAATCCAGTCTAAACATCTGGCTGACCACATGGCCAACCATAATAATTGCTTGAAATGTAAACCTATTTGGAGGGGAATCAATTTTACCTGCTTTAAAAAAATGCTTTGAAATAGATTACATGCTTTTTAAAAATCTCCTTCTGCACTTTACACTGAAAATGCGATCACTAAACAGATTATACGTTTAGAGCTTTGCAGCTATCGCATAGGGCTGCAAAACACACCTAGTAATAAAAACACAACAATTTATTTCTGGTTGGACAAGTTTTTCTCCCCCCCCCCAACTATGAGTTCTGGAAACTGCCTCTTTAAAAAAAAGTGAGATTTATTTCTTTTTTAGCACCTAATAGCCTGGCAATAAATCTAAACTGTATTTTAGTCAGAGAGTGGGGAACTTCTGGGTGGCTGAAGACTCACGGGAGGAATTTTAGTAAGGATGCAAAAAAAAAAAAAAAGGAAAGGAAAAGGAAAAAAAAGACAATGAGATATTTATTTTTCTGGGCTGGGGGAAGAATTTTGCAATCTGTCTTTTATTCGGTTTTTTTTTTTTCATTAAAAACCTTAAGTCCCTTTTTTTCAGCTCCTGTTGCATTTTAAAAGTATTGCTCATATGGAAAACAATCTTTTTTTTTTTTTTAAGTGAACTTTATTAAATTTTAAGAAGAAAAAATAAAAGTACAAAATGACAACTGAAAAAAGGGAAAGAATTTGATCGAGGAAAACCCTCTTCTGATTAAATGGGAGGGAGAGAATCACAAAGGTGGCAATTTGAAAGAATGGTAATAATTCTCCTTTCCTTCTGGTGAGAATAGAAATTAGGAGGCCAGTATAAAGATGAGCCCTATCACTAAAATCTTACTGTTAATTTTTTCAGCACATTGGCTCAGTTTTTTCTTTCTTTCTTTTCCTTTTCTAAAAAAAAAAAAAGAAATCACCAGGAAATCTGCCCTTCTCCTCAATTAAATCTTAGATGCCTTTTCATCAGAACGGACACTTAGCGTGCAATAGCAATAGCTTTCTTTTTTCTTTTTACAATCCTGTAATCCCTTGATTCGGGGTGCAGTTGAAGTGACTGAATGGAGCTGAGCATTTCCTGGCCGGATGCCTTTCCTGACACCTATACGGAGTTCACAGCAGATATTTTCTCTTTGTGCCCTGATAGATAAACAACTGCCTAGGACTTAAATCCCAACCTTCACAGTGGGAAGCGAATATCTTCACCTCTAAGCCACTACGCTGCTCCTCAGCCATAGCAATAACAATAGCGCTTAGACTTATATACCATTTCATAGTACTTATATACCATTTTCACAGTACTTTAGAGCTCTCTCTAAGCGGTTTACAGAGTCAGCCTATCACTCCCAACCAGGGTGGGATTCAAAATTTTTAACTGGTTCTGTGGGCATGGCTTAGGTGGTGAGCGTGGCTTGGTGGTCATGTGACTGGGTGGGCGTGGCTTGGTGGTCATGTTATTGGCTGGGTGTGGCCAACTCAATATCACATCAAGGCACACATCTCCTCGCCTAGCTTCTCGTGGCTGTGGGGATGCTGCAGCAGTCATAAGCGTGAAAAACGGTCATAAGTCACTTTTTTCAGTGCCATTGTAACTTTGAATGGTCACTCCACACAAGCAAAGTACTAGCAAAGGAGGGGAAAATAACTCCAGAGATGATCCTGAGACAGGAAGTCCAGTCCTGCCAAGAACGTAATAAGGGTTAATGGAGAGGCAGTTTCTGTCAGCAACACCAGAATGTTTCCTTCCTGCCTTCCTTACAGGACTAGTCCAGTAATTTCTTCTAACAACTGGTTCTCTGAACTGCTTAGAATGTTAACAACCGGTTCTAGCGAATAGGTGCGAACTGGTAGAATCCCACCCCTGCCCCCAACAATCTGGTTCCTCATTTTACTGACCTCGAAAGGATGGAAGGCTGAGTCAACCTCGAACTAGTCAAGATCCAACTGCTGGCAGTCGGCAGAGTTAGCCTGTAATATTGCATTCTAGTCACTGTGCCACCACATTTCTTGATTTGCATCCAACTTATGTAACTAGTTGTAAGTGCAATTTTGCAGTAATGATAATGCAATTGCTGGGACAGAGCCTGGATCCCAGCAAGCATTTAACCAGTTCCTTTACCGATCTGGATGTATCGCTAAGGCGCTTCTACAAGTGTGCTTGAAAAGACATTTGGGAGAAAATAGATCCAGTGGACCTTAAGCGATTTCATCACGTGTGAGATCTTGGGGAAGACAAATCTCAGCCGCATGAGCAAAATAAACAAACCCTCCAAATGTATTAATTTGATGAAAAAAGGAATTTTAACATGCTTCCCTAATTTATATATTCTCAGGTGAGTTTCCACTTCCACTCAGGTACTGAATAATAAAAAATATTTGCTTGCCAAATTATTCATTTCCCTGTAGGAACAAGGTAAACTTGGTTGGATAGAATGCAAACCAATTATACATATATATTTGGAGTTTACCATAAATATTATTTCCTCAGCTTGCAACTATTAGCAGAATTTGCAATGCTTTCTGCTCTTCGATTTTTGCTCATTTTTAACCATCCATTTTAATCATGTTTAATTTTCAACATTCTTTCATCTCTTTCCACTTAGTTCCTTTCCTGATCGTCTTTCTATATCTTCCTTTTCTTCCTCATTGATGTATTACACAGCCTCTTAAAAAACAACGCTTCCCCCTTCTTTCTAAATTTCCTGCTTCGATTAATTCCTTTTCTGTTCCGTGCGTCTGTCAGGTAAAAATCCAATAAGTTACAGGCTTCAATGGAAAAAACATGTACATTTTCTCGAGAGTGCAGTTGTGGAATATGTTCAAAAGTAGCATCTAATATTTAACACTACAAAGGCCATACCGAGGAGCAGTTTGGTATAAATGATTAAAAGCCTTGGGCTAGAAACTGGGAAGCCCTGAATTCTAGTCCTGCCTTATGTCTGACTAATCCTGCAAGATGGTATACCGAAACAAAAGCAGACAGTTTGGTCCAGAGACAAAGTTCTGTGATGGGCTCAGAACATCTGTACTTCATGATTTAGAAGTCCCAGGCATCTCTCATCTGGTGGCCAGAGATCATGGAGATATCGAGGATCCACAGCTCCAGTTTGATGAATGATGAGCTAGATGGGATGATGGGTTCGACTCAGGAATGGACACCTCCTCTGCAGAAGAGCTGTTCAAAGCACTGGAGTACACAGTTGTGTCGTGAACATCTCGCATCATGAGTGAGTTCACAAACTTGCAGGAAGTGGGTGCAGGATGTGCTCACTGAGCAGTTCGAAGGCATGCATATGTGAGTAGATAAATAGGTTCCATTTTGATGAAAAGGTAGCAGTGTTTTGTGTACCTTTGGCATATAACCAGAGGTGATGAATTCAGCAGGTTCTGACCAGTTCTGGAGAACCGGAAGTGGAAATTTTGAGTAGTTTGGAGAACTGGCCAATGCCACCTCTGACTGGCCCTGCCAACCCCATCTATTCTCCTACTCCCATTGAGTCCCAGCTGATTGGCTGGGTCTTTTTTGGTTGCCCAGCACAGGAGAACGGAGCTGCAAAGCAGGTTAGTGGGGTGGAGAGGGAAGGAGGATTTTGCAGTAACTTTCTCCTGGAGTAGGGACAAAATGGAGACTTTACAGTATCCTTCCCCTGCCACGCCCACCAAGCCACGCCCACAGAACCGGTAATAATTTTTTTTTTAATCCCACCACCATATAACCGTGCTGGCCACATGACCATGGAAAATGTCTTTGGACAAGAAATGGAGATGAACATTATCCCCTAGAGTAAGACATAACTGGGAAAGGGAAAACATTAACCGTAAGTGTGAAGTCATCTGGGTGACTTTAGGCCAGTCCGTCTAATGGCAAACCACTTCTAAAAAAAGGTTGCCAACACATCTACTCTGATGAATTGGCTATTCCACACCAAAGGCACATAATTCCATCAGTACAAGAAGGGAGTGGAGTTTGCAGAGTTGAGGAATAGGATTATATTACCATCTGATCCTGTGGCTCTAGACTCCATAAATACATGCATTATCTTATGAATCGCCTTTTTCTAATCTGCCAAACAGATTCCTTTGTCGGAGGTCGAGTTTCTGTGGAATTGGGATGGAGTCCTTGAGATTACACGATACACCAATGCAGTTTTCTTGGCAACCTTCCCGAAGTGAGCTGTCATTGCTTTCTTTCAGGAAGTTTTCTCTGGTTCACGATCCTGGAGTCTCATTCAGGTAAAACCGCATTTCATTTTGGAAGATTAAGCCAGGGATGAATAAACAATGACAGTTGTGTGGTGACTCATTCCGTTACATGATTCTAAATCCTGACAGCGTCATTTGAGAAAGGAAAAGGGGAAAAAAGGTAAATTACTCAGTTCCTTTAAATCTAGCATATGCCTAGATTTTAAGATTTTGTAGGTTTCTCAGTGTAATTCTTCTTCTCCCTTCCCCCTTTCCAAAACCTTCAAAGGAAGGAAGGAAGGAAGGAAGGAAGGAAGGAAGGAAGGAAGGAAGGAAGGAAGGAAGAAAGAAAAAGAGTCAAAGGGAGAAGAAAGGAAGCAAGAAGGGAAGGAAAGCAAGCAAGGAAGCAAAGAAGGAAGGAAGGAAGGAAGGAAGGAAGGAAGGAAGGAAGGAAGGAAGGAAGGAAGGAAGGAAGGAAGGAAGGAAGGAAGGAAGGAAGGAAGGAAAGAACTCTCTAACTTTAGACTTGCAAGACAAAGAAGAAAAAGAAGCAAACCTTCAACCATTTTGGTTGCTTCCCAACTGAATGTTTTTGAGGTCTCTGTGACATCCTTTTTGAAAAAATAGAACGGATAGAAGACATTCACTATCTTGGGAGAAGAAAGGAATGGAAACCTGACCACGAATGGAAGTTTTGAAATGATGTTTGAATGAACGAACAAGACGCTGGGATGGCATCTTTCCCAGGGCAACTGAAGGGCCTTGAGAACCCATATTCCCCTTTCTCCTCCTTGTATGTATGTCTTATCTCTGGTTGAGGAGGAGTAACTGACAGCAGCGAAAGCTGCGTCGTCGGGGGAATGGAAGCCTTTAAATACACACCCTGCCAGTGTGAGGAAGAAATCAACCCCAAGGACACGTGATCTCTTGGGTAATGGAGCGAACACAATGGGTGCTTCTGAGGACACATAGTAGCTGGGGGCACCGCATCTCTTCAGCAATTACTAATAGGAGCAGAGAGTGGCTGCTAATTGGAATTGGAACACCCTAGTCGCAGAACATAACCGTTTGCAAGAAGCTCTGCCTCTTATCTCCTTCTACGAGGAGAGAGATCATTTGTGAAGAAGGGAACATCAGCCAAAGGGAGGAAGAAAGGACATCCAATCAGTTTTGGACAGCCTCACGTGGAAGACTCGTTTCAAATCCGTCGGTTTCCTTTAGAGGGAATCTTCTTCTTTGCAGCGAGGTCTGGAGCAATCTTTGTGACTTGATCACTAAGACAGGATCCTGACCCGAGGCAGAAAATACTCAAACTCCCTTTAAAGGTAAGGTTCCCCTTACACATCCGTGCCAGTCGTTTTCCAACTCTAGGGGCCGGTGCTCATCTCCGTTACAAAGCCGAAGAAGAGCCAGCGTTATCCGAAGACGTCTCCGTGGTCATGTGGCTGGCATGACTAAATGGCAAAGGCACATGGAACGCCGTTCCATTCCCACCAAAGGTGGTCCGTATTTTTCTGCTTGCATTTTTTTACTTGCTTTCGAACTGCTAGATTTACAGAAGCTGGGACAAGGAACGGGAGCTCACTCCATCACGCAGTGCTAGGGATTCAAACCGCCAAACCGCCGACCTTTCTGATCAACAAGCTCTGCGTCTTAGCCACTGAGCCACCGCGTCCCCTTTTTTCCTCCCCCCATCATTCTTTTGGGGGGAATCATCTTCTTTGGAGCAAGGTCTGGAGCAACCCCATCATCAGATGACTTGATCACGAAGATGGGGTCCTGGGCTGAGGCGGAAACTACCCAATCTCCCTTTCCTCTAGGTCAAAGTGTTGCATGAATCTCAGAGTAAGTCAGGTTGAGAAGCCTTAAGTTTTGGCACATGGTAGATAGCAGGAAAAAAAGAGCAGAACTGGTGGTGCGTTCCCTGTTTTTAAACAATTTTTGAATTCGTAGATGTGCCTGGAAGGGCAGCGTTCAGCGTTGCAACAGAGATAAAACATTGTCACTTACAGTAAACCATGACATGCAATTCTGTATTTTTGAGCTGTCACCATAGTAACAACAAAGTAAAGATCAAAGCAGCTTGCAAAGAGCAGGCGAGGTGGCCTGTTAGGCCTGTTTCCTGCATGCATAAGCAACATTTAGCTATCTCAGTCTTTCATTCTTGTTTTCAGCCAGGCAGAACTTCCATTGCTGTTTAAAGCTTTCTTTGGTACTTGTCAGAACTGGGGAATCCTTTGAGAGCCTGAGAACTTGGGCTCATTGGTGGTAGTTACAACAAGTAGAAGTTACATAATTAGAAATGATTCCCAAAGTTGTGCCGGAAGGCAGGAACTAGAACTCCCAGTCTCCTAGTGACTCCAAAGTCATCCAGCTGACTTTCATACCTAAAGTGGAACAAGAACTCCCAGTCTCCTGTTGATTGGCCACAAAGTTGCCCAGTTGGCTTCATGGCTAAAGTGGGACTAAAACTCCCAGTCTCCTAGTAATTGGCCCAAAGTCACCCAGCTGTCTTACGTGCCTAAGGCAGAACTAGAACTCACTGTCTCCTAGTGATGGGTCCAAAGTCACCCAGCTCTCTTTCATGCCTAAGGCAGGACTAGAATTCTAAGTCTCAGAGTAATGGGTCCAAAGTCACTCAGCTGTCTTACATGCCTAAGGCAGAACTAGAACTCCCAGTCTCCTAGTGATGGGTCCAAAGTCATCCAGCTCTCTTTCATGCCTAAGGCAGGACTAGAATTCTAAGTCTCAGAGTAATGGGTCCAAAGTCACTCAGCTGTCTTACATGCCTAAGGCAGAACTAGAACTCCCAGTCTCCTAGTGATGGGTCCAAAGTCATCCAGCTCTCTTTCATGCCTAAGGCAGAACTAGAACTCACTGTCTCTGGTGATTGGTCCAAAGTCATCCAGCTGGCTTTTATGCCTGAGGCAGGACTAGAACTCCCAGTCTCCTAGTGATGGGTCCAAAGTCATCCAGCTCTCTTTCATGCCTAAGGCAGAACTAGAACTCACTGTCTCTGGTGATTGGTCCAAAGTCATCCAGCTGGCTTTTATGCCTAAGGCAGAACTAGAACTCCCAGTCTCCTAGTGATGGGTCCAAAGTCACCCAGCTGTCTTTCATGCCTAAGGCAGAACTAGAACTCACTGTCTCCTGGTGATTGGTCCAAAGTCATCCAGCTGGCTTTTATGCCTGAGGCGGGACTAGAACTCTCCATCTCTCGCTGGTGCCTTCACCACTAGACCAAAGGGACTGTCAATTGTATGAGATGTCAAAGATGTCAGCAAGTCTACTTTGACTCATCTGAGTAGTCATCTACTTAGGAGTCATTCCTGACAGAGACTCCACTGAATCTCAGGAGCAAGCAGATGTTTGAATGAACATATGCAAAGGTTACGCAAAAGAGAAATGAGATCTGTCTCTTTCACCTCCCCAATAATCAGTCTACCTTCTGAGCCAATTGATTCTCTTTTTACTGAGTTATTTTCCGGAGAGGTGGAAATCTGCCGTTCTTTGAATTTCTATATTGCTTGGGATGCTCCTCCTCTCTTCTTTTCATCTTCCTTCTGTGTAGGGGTACTTGGCCACTCGGGTCCCATAAAAATGGCATTCACAACCTGAACATTTGAACAAGAGAGAATAATTATAGCCATAGCTGGATTATCAGAGCCTGTAGCTATAACGTGGTAAGGAAACAAAACCCTACTGAGAATAGTGAAAGTTATTTTTGATAGTGCCATATTGCCTACAATCCATGCATATTGTGACACCATTATTACTTTCCTTTGTGATTCTGGAGTCGCCTCCTCTTCCTCATCTCCTCCTCCCACATGTCTCCTTCTCCTCTTTTTTCTCTCCCTCCTCCTCTCCCTCCTCCTCCTCCTCTTCTTTCCCTGCTCTTCCACTTGATGTCTCCCCCCCTCTTCTCCTCTTTCTTTTATTCCTCCCCTCCTCCCTCCCGCTCCTGCTCCTCTCCCTCCCCTCCTCCTCCTTTTGTTCCTCCTCCCCTCCTCTTCTTTTTCCTCCTCTTCATCTCCTCCCCCCACTTCTCTTCCTCCTCTTCTTCCTCCCCCACCCTCCTCCCCCTCTCCTCCTCCTCCTCTCCTTCTCCAAATCAAACATTCAGATTTGTAAACAGAGCCCTAGAAAAGCTATTTCATATATGGTCTATAATCCACACATGGGATGGCATCATTATTACCTTCCTTCTTGATTCTGCAGTCTGCTGAAGTCACCTCCCTAACCAAATGCTCACATTTCTCAACACTCTTCTGTATAAACTGACCTAGAAAACCCAACTCCTTCTCTTAGAAAGCCAAACATAACCTAGGACTCAAGAGTTGCTCGGAAAATGGTTGTTATCTGGGCATCACTTTTGATATCACCCAACCCACCCACCTCAAAATACCCTTGTCTCTTCCTCAAATTGTTCTACAAC